>JARVGS010000472.1:32471680-32483504 GCA_031762315.1 Hypsolebias antenori | reverse complement strand
AGATGACACGGTCGTATATTCACCATCCTGGCGCCTCTCACCACAGGCAACTCCAGAGTGGGAGAAGGTCCAACCCCTCTGATGGAGATTTGTTCCAGAACACATGCTGAATGTTTAGGTGAGCCCAAGTGTAAGTATATTTAGTTGGTACCTCTCAACCTTATCCACAAGCTCAAGTTCCTTCTCCACCAGAGAGGCAACATTACACGTCCCAAGAGCCAGTTTGAGTGAACCAGAGTCAGAGCACAAAGGCCCCCGCCTTTGGTTGCCACTCATAATATTTAACACTATTCAGAAATAATCTTTTTGTATTCTAATCCTTTGGATTTCCTTTGAAAATGACAATTTTTCTCTGCCAGCTGCCAAAGTGCTGGGAAATCTCTTTATATAATGTGTGGCATAATCATGAAGCTTAGGGATTCAGCTTTTAAAAGGGCTTGACTTCCTCATGACATCACTCCTTACCAACAAAAAAAAAAGTTCTTAAACAAGCACTCTTCAATCAATCAATCAATCAAATCAATCAATCAATCAATATACTTTATTGATCCCAAAGGAAAATTTAATTTCAGTACATCCTGTCCAAGAAACAACAGACATAGGGAGACAAGGTGTCTGAGGTTGCAGCCACAGAGAGCAGCACCACCTTTTTCATTAGATAAGAAAAGTGTAAACATGAGGAAAGGGGATGCATAAAAAAAATCATATCTCACACTGTGTCCTTGACACATGGGACATAGTTTATGGTAGCAAAAAAATGACCTCAGCACAAGTAAAAGCAACATAAATAGACATTACATAAAGACATAATACACATATGTATGAGGAAGGCCAATGAAGGCAGTGAGTTTGTCTGTGGGCACTGCCAGATAGTCCCCCTGGCTGAACTCTGACACAGGTCCACAGATATCCTCGGGAAGGGAGTGGATAGGGGAGGCGGGGAGCAGACCTTCTTGTTCATATACCATCCAAGAGTGTTTGAGATAGTTGGTCAATTCAAGGCTGACACGGGGGAGCCAGATTCAGATAACAACAGTTATTTTGGGTAGGGTTGACTCTGCTTGTTTTTCTGTCTGCCTTATGGTTCTACTGGTACGACTCAATGGTGAATCCAAACAGCCAAATTTTGTGGTCAGCACCACCGGGCCGTGCTTGTAGCTTCTCAAATGCCAATTCCTTCTCACCAGTGAGTTTCAGGAGCGCAAGTGGCCTGAGATTCTCAGAGATTGCGTCTATCTTATGGTTCAGTTCACACGGCATCTGAGTCAGAATGCTCACCGCATGGCACATTCCCCTCACACAAGCCAGGCAGCCTTACAATGACCAAAACAGCTGTTGACGTTTTTCGCATTTGTCGATATGCCAGATAACTGCCAACTCCAAAAAGCAGAAATCTGGTTTTCATAAATCCAATTATGTACATGTCTTCTATATCCTCCACTGACAATACGGAATCAATTGCGTTGAGAGACCAGCTGACTAGATCCATAATTTACAATTGGAAAGATTTGTAAAGAGAGGCTCTGATAGGGTTCACGGGACAAAGAGCAAAACGGGAGGAGCAGGAGCAAGAGGGAAAATTGTCCGCCTTCATCGAGAGCAAGCAGGAAAACTCTCGAAAACAAAATTAGCTTGTTGCCAGGATATGACACAAATTGCCAAATTTCAGCAAACTGTGTCATTTTGAAGCATTTGGGTTTAAAACAATAATAACTCAATACTGCAAAAAATACTCGTAGTGACTCTTTTTGCCAGCATGGGTCACAATTGTTCTAAAACGAATGCTAAGCCTCTTCTTAGGACCAAGAATCCTTTTCAGCCTTTTGGGAAAGGGATATTCAACTACTCAACTCATTTTTTCCTTCTTTGAACATTATGCAGTTGCTAGTCTATTTTTGTGACCATGGGACAACTCTGTTTCTGTAACACCTTGAAGTCTTTGTTTTCTTTTCAGCACCTCGGCTCCAGTATACAAGACATTCTTTTCTTGGCTTTTATGACCCTTTCTGATATTTTGGTCAACAGCTTGCCTTTGTAAAACTTTGGAGTAGACTTGTGTCTGGTGTACAACGACACAACATATTGTGACAGATATAACATATATGTTATACATACAGTGGTATGCAGTCCTTAGATAAAAGAACTTACAATGGCATAACTACACTGTCATAATACAAAGTGGAGGATGTTCATTATTGCTCTTCATGCTAGCAGGAGTGGTAAGCAGCAAGAATTAAAAATCATAATGTAAAGTTGTGACAATACAGGTATTTGATCAAATATTTGTCAAATGACATCAACTCCTAAAGTAACCTGATATTGCCATACCATACATTCAAGTCTTTTCAAACCTGTGTTTTTACATTGGCACATTATCAAATTTCATGATTCACTTTTGATGGAAATTGACGGATTATTGTTGCAAGAGAACAATGGACTGACTAAGGCTCCACCTATACGACTATGGGCATTTCTGCTGCATTCACACCTTCTATCAATATTCAAATGAAAATGTTGGTGATAAAAACCAAGCTAAAAATGAATAAATTTAAAGCTAAACAATTTTCACTTTTTGGAAGATTCTCGTGGACTGGAAATACAGAGGTTTTCAGAAACGTTGATGTAGCTGAACTCTCACTATCACTTTCTGCTCAAGACACGGATACAGCAATGTGGCAGTTTTTGTTGTTAAATTTAAGTCTTTCTCACTTCATCCCAATCCCATGGTCATAAAATGGCTGAAACACTGAGCAAGAGCAAATTATCAATGGTGTATAGCAAACAAACTAGCAAATTAAAAACAAGTTACAATTGTTCTGGAGAAATCTGTAGCCAAGATGGTTTTTCCTCTCTATTTTCATTTGTTAGTACAGTAATGTGAATGTTCTCACCACCACCTAGTGGCACAACATGGGTATTTCATTATTTTTGTTGTAAAACAGTTGGACAAAAATGTAAATCTGCTTAAAAATACTGTATATATGGAGTCCTGTAGGCAGGGCCTGCAACTAATGTCAGCTGTTACTCTGCTGTATAATGGAAATGAGAAATAGTGATGTGATGAGGAAGTGAGCAGCATGAAATGTAAAATGATATTTTAAAATGTGGTTTCCACCAGAAACCTTTGTTTTGCTGCAATCGTCTAAGCTTTTGAATTTGATTTCTGAATTCTAAATATCTTTTGAAATCACAGCTTATGTTCTTGATACATCCGGGTTCTTGATTTGATTGGTCGTTGTGAAGCCTGCATGTGGCTGGCTGTCATCGGTGTGATTGACAGCTCAACCTGGGTGGCAGGAGGCAGTGACAGCTCCGTCACTATGGAAACAAACGCAGCGAGCTGATCGACCAATCATCTTGAGTGAGTACCCCGGGGATTCCTAAAACACATGCCTAAGATTTCCTCAAGTCCAAGATACACAAACACACACACAAAGCCACACACACATTCTTTTGAGTGCTGTACTGTGTTGTTGGACAGGAGTGTGTGTGAGAATTCATTTGTGTATATGTGTGTGTGTTGAGCTGATGTGTGCTTTCTCCCCGTGTGGTGTGGTCTTCTTTCGACACCATCTCTGGGTCGTTGACGTAGTTGTCATGGGAGAGTGCTCCCTGGGCCTCCACGCACACACACACACACAGATGTGCACGCGCACGCATCAAGGGGACAGGGGTCAGCGTGTACAAAAAGACCAAATAAACCAAGTGTTCACACCACTAACCCACTGCAGACAGAAAACGAGAAGGCAGCAGGAGGAAATGTGAGGAGGTGCAGAGCAGAAATAATGTTTTGGAGAAGCAGATTGTAGGTGGAATCTTCTGAGGGCATGATGTCTACCATCATGGAGAAGAGCCTCTGCAACGTTATTGGGTAGTTTGTCTCACCTTTGACCTTGTATGGATTGGACACTAAGTTCATGTTTCATATTCAGGCCAAATATACAGAGAGCCATCTAACCCTGTCTTTAGATGGTCTGTTGGCCACAACACTGTTCTCTCAGATGAGCTACAGGTTGGATTGCTCTCTGTGAAAGTAGGTCCTTAAAGAGATAGTTCAGCTCTTTTTGAATGAAAGTCTGCTGAAAAGTTATGATCAATTAATATTTCACCTGTTGTACTTCTTTAAACAACCTCAGCTCAATGTCATGCTGATAACAGGACCTCTCTGCTAACAGAACCTCACTGCTAACAGAACCAATCTGCTAACAGAACCACTCTGCTAACAGGACCTCACTGCTAAAAGAACCACTCTGCTAACAGAACCACTCTGCTAACAGAACCTCACTGCTAACAGAACCACTCTGCTAACAGAACCACTCAGCTAACAGAACCACTCAGCTAACAGAACCACTCAGCTAACAGAACCACTCAGCTAACAGAACCACTCAGCTCACAGTGGCAGGTGGCTCATATGTTTCCAACAGACACAATGTGCACAAAGAGCATGAAGTGGTTCAGTTACAGTCGGGGTGTAAAATCAACCATCAACAGACTCTGTAAGGTAAAATGTGGTGCTCTATGTTGTGCAACTTCACAGTTCATAAGAACAAGTTCAAAGTAAAAATTTCCACATATTAAAACTAGTTTAATCTATATTTGTTATTTATTGTTGTTCTGAACTAAACTCTACGGTGGCCGTGAACTCAGTGCCACAAAGAACAATCCCAAACAAACAAAACAAAGAATGTCTGGGAGTCTGGCTGAGAAGCAGCCCTGAAGGTGGCCCAAATGTCTGAAACAGTTACTGCCCTGTTAGTCGCACCAGGTTCAAATCAGTGCGCCGATCAGTAAATAGAATTTAATGGAGCAATCAAACAGCAAAAGTGAACTGAAGCTGGTACTTTGGTCGTGTTGTCAGAAACTCTGCAAAACTGTTTGAGTTAGATGAAAAACACAGACAGCATTGTTGGACATTTATGCTTTTTGCAGTCTGTGACCACATGTTCCAGTGAGATGTCCCACTGGGTGAACCATACATTGAGCCACACAGTGTTTAATTATGCTACATGATTCTGGTTTATTTCATTTGTTTTTGATCATTACAGTATAAATAAAATCAAAATTTCACTTTTTCTTCATCACAATCTTCTCAAAGTTTTTATATTCACGCTGATAATATGTTAGAATGAAAGTATGAGCTTTGGATTTTCAAAGTAGGATCTAATATATATTATTAATTTCAAGCAAATATGGAGAGGACTCACATTGGCTGCAAAGGTCAGTGTTCGTATTTTATTAGCAAAAGTAAAATATTGTCTTTCTACTCTTCATGAGAGTTTGGTCTTTTCCTTTGCTCTAACATGTAAAAATACTAACAGACGTCAACAAGTTCTTGTAAATTTGATTTTATAATGTAACAATTACAGTTTTTATTTTCATAATATTTAAAAAGCTGGTCAAATTCTTTGGTGACAGAAGGTGCAGAAATGGTTCAATAGACCAGTGGCTCTCACAGTGGGTTCCTGGACCAATGGGGTCTGCGAGCTGATTCTTGGGGGGTCCGCCAATTTTTTTTATTTTTTTTTTTATTTTTTGCAAGCATTTAGATGTTTAGCAACCCATTAAAATACACCCAGATGCAGGAAATCACATCTACTGTATTTAATTCAAAATTTTCTGAGGGAGTTTTTCTTGAGAAGAGCTACAAACTGAATGAACTTGAGAACTAAATGCTAAAGGAATGTTTGTTTTAACACGTATAACTAAGTAAAATAGTAGTCAACTAATATATAAAAATATTAAAATGTTTTATGAGGAGGGTCTTTGTTAAACGGCTTATGAGACAATGTTGGCTATTCCGATAAAAGCTGGGGTCGCAAGTTTGTGACTTTTATTTTTTGGATCCATATCTAAAAGGTTTCGGAACCAGAGAACATCCTGCACCTGTTACATTTCTGATCCAAACCTTGTTTTTATTCATTTATTGATTGATTGGTGGTTAGTTCACACATTCAAGTTTGTAATTACGTCCATCCACATCAAAACTACACACAAATGTCTCACATTAACTTGTTTTGTATAAAAAAGTCAAAGACTCGTTAGAATCAGGCCTGTCAGCAGGTGTTGAGGATGATTTGGTTCATTGAAGTGATGATGATGGTCAGTGTGAGCAGACATAAGTCAAGTGGGCATGAAAAAAACTTAATAATTTCTTGTCTTGTATTTCAAAATAAAACTCAAGATTAATTCGTTGAATATTAAGAAATAACAGCACTACACAGATGATGAGTTTTGTAGTAAATAATTTTTATGTTTTTTTTATTTGACTATCATGTCTACTGATTAAGAGCACACACACACACACACACACACACACACACACACACACACACACACACACACACACACACACACACACACACACACCGGCTAAACATCTACGGCTCAGTGCTGTCTCATGCTCTTATTGTGAAAGGATAGTTCCGTTCCCGGTGTTTTCCGTTGCTCTTGACGGCACCGCTGCACCGGACAGGTTTGTTGCTCGTTGGCAGCCTGTCTTCACTGATCTGTTTCCTCTGCACCGGCCACGGACGAGCACCGGGGAGGTTGAAAACGGAACGGCACCGGTAAGACGCGGCGCTTCCATTGATCTGTTGGCTGAGGAGGCACGTGACGAGTTGGCAAACAAAGTTTGGATTTGACTGGATGGATTTCTGATTGAATATTGTGTGACAGACAGGAGTGAACGATGCGTTCGTGGAAACTTTAATCTTCTCATCAGGATTACAAACTGCGCGCGACGTTTGGGTAACTTTTGGAGTTTATGCGTAATTGCGCATCAGCGCCTGCGTCATCTTTCTTCTGTCGTTTGTCTCCACTGAGATGCTTTTATTGCTCTACTCGTTTAACTAAATGAAGAATAATTAAGAGCTTTAAAATGCTCAACAGTATGAGTGACTAATGCAGGACATTTAAAATGCTGCCATACATATATTTTTATTTTTGTCTCAAATATTTGATGAAGTCTCAACTTACTGCACTAAGCATTATAAACTCTTTTTTACTATTTGGTCTGCACTGATGTTAAATTACGGCAGCAAATTTCTTATCTTCCATATAACTTTATGGTAATGACTTGAAGCTTTTGAGGATGGTATTTCTTTGAAACATTGTGGTTTCTTATCCTCTAGATGTTGTCCATCTTTTTGGAGTTATGATCATGAAACAACAAACACTAACTTGTGAAAATTTCAAGTTTTCATCCTTTGGAGCAGGGATGATTTTCCATGCAAAACAAATTAATGAGCTGCATCTAAGTTTTTATTTATTGAGTTTTGCCGCACACCTTGCAAATACCAAGTCTGATAAATCGAATCCAAAAAGTGAATTTGTTTTATTTAGTGAGCTGTTGCTCAATGTAGAATTCATTTATGGACAATTTTTATAATTGACATAACAAAAAGCACCAGACTGCTGTTCCTGTTTGTCTTGTTCTTATAGTAACATTTCTTTGTGTGTTGTGTTGTTTTGTGTTTTTCAGAGTGTTTGCCAAAATAGAGTAACACATATTTTCTTTGAGTCATTCCATATCTGGTATGTAGGACAGTAATTACAGGCGTGTGTAACAACCTAAAAGTGCAAATTACATTTGGGAAAGGCACTTTTTTTTTTTCTGACTGCGGCCTAAACTTTGTTCAGTTGGTCCAACTAGCCATATTATTATGGTGAACCCAAATTAGAGAGAAAAGACACAAAAAAATCTTCCATTTTCATTTCACTGGAATGCCTTATTTTGTAGTTGTTTGCCTCCGTACCATAAAACCACGAAGGTGGTGGAGTCATTTTATTTTTGACTCAACATCAATAAAAAGGGGTCTGATCTTTGCAGGTATGATGTAAATTTTTGAATATTTTGATGTAACGGGGAAGAAGTTAATCAAAAAGCAGATGTTTAAATTCTGATTATAGCTTTTCTTGTTCCAGGCAGCCATGTGCTTTGATAGAACTTCATCCTCTCACTTACTGATCTGTGTTTTGAAATGTCCACATGTCTCACAGTGACCCACACACACACACACACCTCCTGCATGGCTGTGGACAAAAGGCTCAGCGTAAGAGAAATCTTAAAATCTGTGGTTTCGATGACAATGAATCAATCTGAATGTGCAGTTGTAGACCCGTCTCTGTGTGACACAAATTAGACCTCCGCTAAATCCTAACATTTGTCTCTGAGCCCTGAAGTGTCATATAGTGCATGTTTTTGTTACTGTTGTGGCGTTATGGTTTAAAGGTTTAGTCCTGGCAGCAGTGATACAGATGGACAGGAGCTTACACGTCACTGTGCGCTGTCAGTCGCAGATTATTCTTCCACATCAGGCGGCCAGCAGCCCAAGATGTTCCGGTGAAGTCCTTGAAAGTGACTTCGTGCTTCTTAAGCGACTCAGCTCTTGTTTGTCTCGACGGCGACGTAGGGGTCTGTGTTTTTTTTTTTGTCATGCTCATTAGACATTGTGTCTGTTTGTGGAGAATGTTGCATTTATATTTGACATAAAAAGTAGTTACTTCTTATAACATCTGGAGTCTTAAAGATCTCACACATTGTTAGAGCTCAAAGTATGTGTTGGGGATGACTCTCAGCAACCACCACACACGTGATGTAAATAAAGAGTGAACATAGATTAGAAAATGAAAGGAAAACCATGAGATCTTGTTTATTTAAATGTAACAGTAAATTATTGTGTGAATGGTTTCACACTATTGTGATCCTGTTTATCTTTTTCTTATAGCTACTACCCGGTATACTTTTTCCGTGTGTTTTTTGTTCCATAATTTTTTGGTTATCTCAACAAATCATAAATCAAAATGTTCAGCTCTCTAAGGACAATCCTGCTATGATGTTTTGTTTTGGTGCAACTTTAGCTTTTTGAAACATTTAGCCTTTTCTGCCACTTTTTTTCTTAAAGAAAATGAGTTGTGTTCATTTTAAATCCCTCATAACTTTAGATCTGTTTACAACATTGTACTGCTCCTTTCACATTTTGTTCTGCTTCAGCTTCTTTGTGCAAATTTAAACATTTTTTCAGCTATTTCAGCTGTTTTGTGATCCTTTAATATTCTTTCCATGCTAACTACAACATTTTTGTGCATCTAACTTCTTTCTGTTGATTTCAGCTGGTTATGCTCCTTTCAGCTTATTTATGCAAACTTCAGCTTTTTCCTAATATTTCAGCTACTTTTTAGCCGTTTTATGATAATTTTAGCTTTTTCAGCTAATTCCACATTTTTTGGACTAATTTAACTTTTTCAGCCTAATTCAGCAAAAACATGCTCTCTCCACTTCCAATTTCTGCTTCTTTCTGCTGTTTTAGCTACTTTTCAGCTGTTTTTGTGCTAATTTCAGCTCTTTTCAGATCATTTCCACTTGTACTTATTTCTGCTTCTTTCAGCAAACGTTCTTTCCGTTTTCTTCTGCTAATGCTTCTTCTACATTTTCATCTACATTTTTTTTAGTATTTTGTAGCTAATTTCAGCTGTTTTCAGCTAAATTCATGTTTTGTCATGGTAGATTCTGCTACTTTCAGTCTAACTTATTTATGCTAACTTCAGCTTGTTTTGCTACTTTCTGCTTTTTTTTCTGCTGGTTTCAGCTTTTTCTGACATTTCAACTATTTTAGCTGTTTTTATGCAATTTTATAAAACATTTTAAGCTAATTCCACATTTTTTTCAGCTCATTTCAACATTTTCCACTTCCTTCTGGTAGTTTAAGCTTCTTTCTGCCTTTTCAGTTTTTTTCAGCTGTTTTTGTTCTTGCTTTTTTCCAGCTGATTTCCTAATTTTTGTTCTCATTTATACTTGTTTAAACCTAATTCAGCAAGTATTTGTTCTTTCTACTTTCGTCTGCTAATGTTGACTTGTTCTTCCATTATAGCTACATTTCAATGTTTTTTTAGCTTGTTTCAGCTGTTTTTCAGCAACTTCTTCTGCAATAAGCATTCACACTGCATTTTTGCAGGAAATGCAATTTCCCTACTTTAAAAGTTGTTCGCTAATGTTTAAGCTAATTGTAAACAAATTGGTTTCAGTTATTTTTCATAATTTAGTATTTTTTATTTTACTCAGCCTTTCACTGTGTAATTGATGTTTGGATTGTGTAAATCTTCTGCTCAGCGTTTCACTTTGACCTTCTTTTTCCCACCTTCTTGATGCCATTATCTCTGCTTTCATCCCCCGCTGGGCAAAAGTAACCACCGTCCTCCTCTGAGCGCAGCCCACAGCTGGAGTCCACGAGGCCCACGACTGAACGTTATACACTCTTCATGTTTTATTGACCTCCTCATCTTGTCTTCTGCTCCTTCTCTGTGTGTCTGCTACACTCAATTTCACTGGAAACAGAAACTGTTCAGAACGGTGACCTTCGGTGGGACTTTTTGGAAAAGTTTTGAGCTAAAATTGTGACACACTCTCTGTTCGCTGCTCCAGTTGCCAGAGCAAACATACCACTAATTCCCTTTTAGCTGGAGGGGGCAGCTTGGTGCTAGAGGACATCACGGTTCTGTCATGGCAAAATAAGTTGTGCTATTCATGCAAGGCTTTTTTAAATTTATGATTTTTGCAGTTGAGTTCACGATTATTAATTATAGGGAGGGACATTTATTGTGTTTACCTGTAGTATTAAATGGTCACGATTAACTGAGAGCAAGATAAATTCCCTCGCTCTGTATTTATTCTGATGTACAACTGAAGGCGTTTACAAGCTTGCCCTAATGGATTATAGATTTCCTTCTGCAGTCAGAGTCTGGGTGTGCACTTTGCATGACAGGTGCAACCAACGGTTGACTTCTATATTAAAAGGCTTGAAGTTTTGCCTTTCAAGAAGAAGGAGCAGTGAAGCGGTGCAGCGATGGCATCCCTCCACCCCTGAGCCTTCCGCTGGCCTGCATGGGTAGTTGCCCTGTTTGAGGCCGGAGGTGGCAGAGTTGGCAGAGCTCAGAGACTCTGACAGCTGCACAGTCCGTCTCAGGACGTGCAGGCTTTACGATTCTTTCCCTCCCCCTCAGACACTCCCCCTGCCTGGCTGACCTGAGGTGCTCAGCCTGATAGACTTAGGAGGTGCTGCCTGCTTTTCTGTGAGGAGGTGCAGGCCTGTCACGATAAACAATAAATCAATTAATCACATGATAAATGAAAATTATCGACCTGATTTTTATTTATCAGCTTTATCATTTCTTCGTGTCTCTCTCAACTCCAGTGCTCTTAACTCCTCCCTTTCTCTTTTCTATTTAAAATCCATTTCAACGATCCAAAATCGCGTTTTTGGATCGTTGAAAGCAGCTAAAGCTGAGAAGCTAAGCTACGAGCTAAGCTAACAGGCCGACCTCAGTGAAAAACCTCAGTCTTGTCGAAGCTCCAAAATTCACAGTTAAAACCTGTGCCTTCATGTAAAAAAGTTGTTTTTTCTCTGAAACAAGAAGCTGAGAACTTGTTTACTGATTTTTTTTATTTTTTATTAAAAACTTTGTGTGAAAAATGCTAAAGAGCTCAAACCACATCGAGCGTCCGCCATTTTGAGAAACAAAAAAAGGAAAAGGAGGAAACTCATGTTAAGTCAAGGGACCTCCCTCCCACTTTTCTTAAAGAGACATGCTGCTCGCTCCCTCACTATCCATCCTTCGGTTTAAACAATCTTACACTGCCATCCAGTGGTCAACAAATGTACTACACTCAAAAAATAACCAACATTTCTTCTTAAACTTGACAATAATTATTAATTATTGTCAAGTTTCAAACAGTATTATCATTTACAGGTTGTCCTCGACCTACGAACGGGTTCCGGACCTAAGGACCGTTCGTAAGTCGATCCGTTCGTAGCTCGAAACCGAAAGT
>JARVGS010000472.1:32426582-32441580 GCA_031762315.1 Hypsolebias antenori | reverse complement strand
ATATATATATATATATTATTTTATGTATATATATATATATATATATATATATATATATACTGTATATGGATGTCTTTAGTATGCGATAGAATGAATAAAAAATTGTGAGAATAAATGATTTGTTGTTTGTTTTATAAGATTATGTTAAAAATTATGGACTGGTTTGTTTGTTGGTACACTTAAAGACGCTAATAAACTGCTTCATGGTCATAGTTCAAAGTAATACGTGTTGGACCTAAATTAGTATCACATATTCCTTCAAGGCTTCCATTCAGCCAGTTTAAAGGCAACAAACACCACTGGGCAGTTTGGTATCACTGGGAGCACCGAACATGGAGCAGAGAAAGCAACGGCGAGAGCAGTCGCAGCTCAGACAGAAAATGATAGAAATCCATGTTAAATGTAGAGACTACGAGATTATCCCTAAGCAACTTCATCTTCCTCTGATCAAAGCTGCCAATAATTTTAAAAAGTACAAAGTTCATGCAAGTACCTCCCAGGATGCAGATGCCAGAAGAATTGCTACCCCAGGTTGAGCCAGCGGGTAGTGTGAAAGGTAGAAAAAGAGCCAGAGAACCTGTCTAAGTCCAAAAACCTGCACGTTACGCAGCCTTCAGGCTCAGGACTTCTTTGCAAAAGAGATCTGTGATCTGAGTGGGAAATAAAAATTAACCCACGAAAAAAAAAAAATCTAAACCCATTCAAGCTGAACCCCAAGGTCAAAGTACGTGATCGTCTGATCACACCATTTTTCACATTTTAAATCATAATGGGCTCGTTGGAGAAAGACCCAGGAGGGCTTATTATTGTAAAAGGATACAAATACATTTATCTTCACCTGCAGGTGTTCCTCTCATCAGATGGATTTAGAAGCTGCTAACATTCCTGCAGTGTTTACATTAGTTTTTCTAAAGGTCTAGTTATGAAGAGCCAACGCCTCCTCGTGCCCACGGTGACCACAGTGAATCGGGGGTGGGGGTGTCTCAAAGGTGGGCTGGTGGTCAGAGCCGCCTTAAGCTGTGGAAGTGTTGCAGTATTTTATATGTGAGCTACAGACAAAAGATCATAAATAGTTTTTATTGCTGAGCTGCTATGCTGGGTGCGCCCCGGTCTTTCAGCAACATCACCGCACTGATTGATGTTTCCCATATGCTGAGGGAGGAGGCATTGCAGCGTGGGGGTGTATCAGAAAGTGAAAACAGCAGACGCAGCAAGACAAGAGTCTTTTTCCTTCTTCTCTTACCCCCACAGTCTCCTTCCCACCCGCTGGTAATCTCCTGTCCTGTCTCGGCCTACAGAACTCTGTTTGTGGACACAGCAGGGGTTCTCGTCTCACACCGCTTCTACATCGAGCTGGGAAAGTCTTTAAAGTCTCTGTAAGTCAAATGGAGCAGACATCCTCACACAAACTCACAGATAAAAGCAGCAGAAGCCTTTTGGCCCTGGTGAGCCTCCGTCCAACAGGTGGATTCACAACTTTTGTACATAAAAGTCCGCTGACACAGAGCTCTGTCACTGAAGAGAGGGACAGCCAAGAACCAGGTTCAAAGAAAACCCATTTCAGTTACTCCTCTTAACAGCATCATGCTCATCTAAAGATGAAGTACACATCATGCAACTTGTGACCAGAAAGAGGAAGTAAGCTTCTTATTGAACAACACCAACTCCTCTCTGTGGCTTTAACTTTTTCTAAAAAGTGGAAAAACTTTAATTGAACAAGCAGAAATTAATCATTAGATGTACTATTGTTGTCGTTATCCACTGTTGTCATCACTCTTTGTTAAAGAAATCAGGTCTCTCTTGCAAATGAGTCCCCGAGGCTCAATGGGATTAACCTGAATAAATAAAGGTTGAATGAACATTCAACTTTTGGAGTCAGTTCATTTCAAGATGGCTGCTGCAGCCAACTGACCTTAGAAAACCCTGGTAATTCGCAATATGATTTTCATTCAACCTTTATTTATACAGGTTAGTCTCAATGAGTCACGAGGACTCGTTTACAAGCAAGACACGCTTTAGACAGACAGATAGCAGCTCGCTGCTCCACACAGAGGGCTGTGGTAGCTCGGTAATCTGTGGTTGCATCAGGAGGAGCATTGGGCGTAAAAATAATTGCCAAGTCTTTGTGCAACTTAGTTTGCTGTGGTGACCCCTGGCGAACAGAGCAGCTGGAAAAAAAAAAAAAAACTGTAGGTCCTAAAACGGAGCCTTGTGGAACACCATTGGTGACTGGTGGGTACTTCATCTAGCTACCTAATGGTCACTAATGGTGTTCCACAAGGCTCAGTTTAAGGATCTACATTACTTATATA
Source organism: Hypsolebias antenori (assembly GCA_031762315.1). Classification (NCBI taxonomy): domain Eukaryota; kingdom Metazoa; phylum Chordata; class Actinopteri; order Cyprinodontiformes; family Rivulidae; genus Hypsolebias; species Hypsolebias antenori. The sequence goes on along the minus strand of JARVGS010000472.1, from coordinate 32,439,268 downwards.
ATTTGTAAAAAGAGTGGGTCCTAAAACTGAGCCTTGTGGAACACCATTAATAACCGTTAGGTAGCTAGATGAAGTACCGTTATGTTGAACACACTGGCTCCGACCTGACAGGTAGGTTGAAAACCAACCAGCAGTTGGTAAAATCAGACAACAAAACAATGTTTGTGCAGTTGTAGCTAAAAAGATTCACAACATATACTCCAAGTGCTTCTGTGAACATTAAATATTATTTTGTTTACTGTAAAGAACAGTCTTGTGGTTAGAAGAGCTGCCGTGAAGGACAGAGGAACGCTGTGGTGTGTTTTTCCACTTTTCAGGTCTTCATTTTGGTTTTTGTTTTCACAATCATGCTAAATTGCTGCAGCTAGCAGAGTGGATGGAGAATGAGGCGGCTGCTGCAGTTACAGACGACCGAGAGGCTTTATTTTATTTTTTTACATTCCGTCAGAGCTGCGTTACTCAAAGCTTTTGAGAAAACATCTGATGGAGACTCTTGAGTGCTCCCAGATTGGCAATGTGAATTGCAGCTTTCATGCAGCCTGATGTGTTTTTGAGCACTAGGTGATTTGTGTGTGGGTGTGTGTGTTCTCACATCTGTGTGTTTTTAAGTTTTTATTTTTAATGTGTGTGGGTACAAACCGTTTGCAACACAGGCTCTGCTTTCTTCTGTTTGTGCATGCCATAGCTGTTAGGGGTTAAAGGCAGATCACTTGACAGAGGCAGAAAGCCAGCAGCAGAAACACATGGTTGAGTGTATTTAAAAAAAACAGGTGGTCTCCATCTTTTGCGGCGCTACTGGAAACCCACCTTTTTGCCCATTTGTGGAGAAATAGCAGCTCATGAAACAAACAGTTCTTTTAGTTTGTACCGGTACTTGAAGAGCTGCCACTTTACTGAACATCGTTTATTTGCCTTTACTCCAACTTTTTTATTAATTTTCTTAAAATCAAATCCTATTTGTTTTTAAATATTAATGTCCAGATGATTTAGAAGCTCTATACTCTCACTGCTTGACTGATGTTCTCCACATTAATGGATGGACCCTGCTGCAGACTGTTAGTATTGTTAGGTTTGCAGAGGTGTGCAGACAGTCAACAGACATCATGGAGTTGGCACAAGGGGCCCAGTGTTCCTCTGAGAACCTCGCTGCAGCTCTCTGTCTCCCCCAAGTGGAGCCTGATTGCACTCTACGACCACCACCACCTTGATTTATTACAGTTTGTGCAATAAATTGTTCTTATTGGTCTTGTCATGTAGCATTTGCTGATGCATAGTGAATTGGTTTATCTGGTTTTGCAAAGGGCATGACTTATATGACACAAGAGTGGGGTCGGATTTCAGACACGTCTTGACAAAAGCAGCAGGAATGAAAAATATTTTTGGCTCTGTGTCCTCCTCAGATATCTTTTTTACAAGGGTGGCTTTGTGTGCTGGAAGAGCTTAAGATGGAGAGAAAAATGATACTTCCATGTTCATGATACCAGAGCTACAGTATCTCTGATCACACTGAATTCCACAAAACACAGGGACCACATAAAAAGATTTTTTTTTTTAATCCTTACTTTGTGTTTACGGTCTTCTCTAATCTATTGTCTTCTTCTGTCACAGGTATGAAACGCCCTTTCAGCCATTTGTTTGTGCCAAATCCTGAGCTGGAGCCCAGTGGTGTTGGAACAGGGCCGTTGGAGGAAATGGACATGGAGTCTTGCTGCAACATCCAGGACAGCCCAGAACCAGAGGGCCAGTCACCTGGGGGCGTCCTGCGTTCTTCACGCCACAGACCCAAAAGAGAAAGGAAGCAGAAGACCTACACCTTGTGTGAGGTCTGCAACATCCAACTCAACTCATCTGTGCAGGCCCAGATCCACTACAACGGCAAATCCCACCAGAAGAGGCTGAAAAAGATCAGCCAAGGCAAAATGCCAAACAGCACAGGTAGGGCAGTGGTGATTCATGGTTGCTGCTTCTTTGTCGCAAAATGCAGAACGTTCAGTTCAGTTCTGGGTTTTGTAGCTCATTCGGGTCATGCAGATTAAAAGAAACCCAAACACACACCCCAGCTGTGTCACTGGTCCATGTGTTCAGACAGAGGGCTGAGGGAACACCAACAGGCAGGTGGAGCAAAGCAACATCAGCAAGTGAGAAACTAAGTGCACGTTGTGGTCGTGTTTCTGGAACTGAAGCTGCTGAGCTGAAGTCGGACGTCTTTTTATTTTACTGAATTCATTCTTATCACAGATTAGTCAAAGAGGTCTGCTGCAGGTAATTGGTTCTTCTGTTCTGTTTGCCCTTGCTACACTTTTTCTTCTCTGCCCTGTTAGAAAAAGACTCTCACAAAATACCACTATCAAAAAGTTCATTTAAAACATGTAAGTGAAACATGCAGGCCATTCGTTCACAAATGCTTCTCTTCTAATAATAAGGACATTAAGAGTCATTTGGAAACTGAAGCACAAGTAGTTTATGACCACAGTTTGTTTGAAAGAGGTCACAGCTGTACAAGACGACACGTTTCCCTCTTGGTCGAGTTATTTATGTCCGAGCACAACTGGCTTCTGGAACAAAAGTTTCCCTAAGAAAGTTTCTTGTTGTGTATCGGCACCTGAGAAATAGTCAAAAGCTGTGAAAGATCATTTGTGCTGAATAAATGTGCTCGTTTATCTATCAGCATCTGAAAGAGGCGTTTTGTAAAAACAGGTTTAAAACGTTTTAGAGTAGGTGGAATAATGAATCCATTGAAAGGCCGGTGAGGTAATATCAGGTGCTGAAAATATATTGTTGAACGTCGTCAGGGTACATTTTTTAGAAGGCATATGATTAAAAGTTTTTCTGCAAAGATCCTAAATAAAATACAATTATTATCTTCTCATGTATTGCAGGGTGTCCAATACGTCAGTCGCAATGGGTAGATGGCAGGACTTAAAAAAAATAGACGTCAGCCTATCATCCTCCTCATGTGAATTTTGTCACTTGATTGACAGGCAGGTCAGCCAATCTGAGGCCTCGTTTACACGACGTGAAACATTCGGCTATTCGTTTGTATGACAACAGCCCTCATTCTCTCTGAAACCGAAGGTTTTTGAATCCAAGTTTCAGGCTGGAGATTTTCAGGGGAACCCCCCCCACAGGGGTGTGAAATGATCCACAAGTGTGAAGTAGCACATGCTTAGCTTTTTATCACCACAGGCGGTTGCAGTCCAGTTTTTTCTGCACTAACAACATTTATAACAAACGGCAGTGTTTTTGAGCTACTCACCCTTTTTCAGCCTGAAGGAGCAAAACTAATAAAACCCAGGCTCCAAAGACACGTTAGTGTGTTCACCAGCTTAATTGTGATCATGCAGATGCTGCACGTGCAATGAATGCAGCTGATCAGGGTGGCCAGGTAAAATTTAAATGTCTTATTTAGGTAGTTGGAGTGAGGACAGAGGATGCAGAGGACAGAGTGAGGTGGAGGAGGATGACTTGCTGTGGCAACCCCTGAAGAGGGAAAAGCTGAAAGAAGAAGAAGGAGTCTATTTCTATCTAAACATGTGATCTTCAACCTGCCATTGTGTATTTGTTCCCATCAAACCCAGCTGGTCGAAGCAGATGACTGCTTGTCCTGAGCCTGGTTCTGCTAAAGGTTTCTCTTCATGAGGGACTTTTTCCTTTCCCCTGTTGCCTTCATGCTTGCTCAAGATGAGAGTTCTGCGATGAAGTTAAACTCAAAGCAGTCTGCTCCTCAGATAAATACTGTTAAATTATTATTTTTAAATACAAAACAGTATGGCTATAGCCCAAGACTGTATTTAAAACTAAGGATCTATTGAACAAAAATTCAATGTTTGGTGTTATCTTTCTGATGGGAAAAATGACTAACAAACTTCATCTAAAGTTAGAAAAATCCTAAATATGACTAAATATTTGCTTCTGAAAAAAAAAAAAAATCTGTCTACTACTAAATTTAGCAAAACTAATGAAGAACACTCAGAAGTATTGGTGTTAACTGTAAAAACTTTCCTCATTAGGAGACCAAATTAAAAAAAAAAAAAACTGTAGAAATTTGAAATAGACAAAATCTTTTATTTGAGGGGTTGATTTTGTGCTCAGTTTGCTATTAGGTGGACAAATTGTTTCAAAGATGATCTGAGGCAACTTTTCTGTTCCCAACACTAACCCCACCTACCACCTTTGGTCATACCAGTTCAGTTAGAGGTAACTTTCCTTCATTATGATGTTAAAGTTGCAGTGGTCAGTGTGGTTGTTGAGGCTTTAAGTACTTTTGGTAAACACTGCAACTTAATTCCAAAAAAGAAACCTACCCTACATTTGAAGGTGGTGGTAGAGCCACATGGGAGGAACTGATACCAGGTCTACATCTATTGCAGTAAAAGCATTAACTTGTGTTTACTTGTGAACAAAGCGACAAGTAAATCCAACATAAATTTGTCTAAATCACCCCAAAAAAAGACATAACCAAAAATACAAACAATAAATGAATGAAACAGTCTCTTTTTGAAGGAGATGAAGTACACTGCCTGGCCAAAAATAAGTCGCCACCTGGATTTAACTGAGCAAACAGATCCAAGCCTCCTGTTGGATAATTACTGCATCTTTCAGCTGCAACAAGTTATTTAATCCCAACTGGTGCAATGAGTTGCTTCTCATTTCTTAAACAACCATGTTGAAAGACACATCGCTTGGTCTTGGAAAAGATGTCAGTCTGTTGGAGAAAGGTCAAATCATTGGCATGCATCAAGCAGAGAAAACATCTAAGGAGATTGAAGAAATGACTAAAATTGGATTAAGAGCTGTCCAACACATTATTAAAAACTGGAAGGATAGTGGGGACCCATCGCAGTATACAGCCCTATATCTGTGTAACCTTAGAATTTACTTTGCCTCAATGTAATTTATTGTGACACTAATACAAAGCTTGATAATCTTCATTGGTGTTCACACTCAGTTTGCTGCACATTTGCAAGTCCTACCAACAGCCTGTGGGGCGAGGATCTGGGTGAAGCCAGCAGAAAAGGTGATGAGGACTACAGGGTAGGTGACCCAGGCCAGATACTGGAGGAACACATTGCTGTCAAGACCCCCGTACATCCACATTTGTGCTGTGGACACAAACACAAAGATGGGATAGACATGTAAGCCACAGTCACACAAAGGCAGGAACAAAAGCACAGAGCTGAAAATTAAGTGTTGGCAATGTAGTAGTAGATTTGGTTTAACCCCTTAAAGTCCCTTTGACTGTATTGTGTTCCTTAGGGGAAAAAGAAACTGATCATTTTATTTACACATTTCAAAATACCTGTACTATTTTAAATATTTTTTTCCACAATAAACAAGCTAGTCTTTTAGAGCTATCTCAGCCGGAAATAAAAATATAAACTTTAAATGACTTTTTTTTTTTTAATCTCATTGAAGGTCATTTGTTTTTTTAGTAAAAAAAAAAATATACTAGTATTTTTTTTAACTGACAACATACTTTTCATGGCAATAAAAAATACTCTTTCCCCTATTAGTACAGCCTAAATGACTTTTTTACTTTTTTTTTTTTTTTTTCCCAGTTTTGCGATGCCCCTCCAGCCCACCGGACCCTTCAGACCCAGTACCTGAGAATGAGGCCTTGGTTTTAGTCAACATTACATGTGTCGTTTGGTGGATATATGGAAGATTTTTATTTTTATTTAATTTGGGGCAGAGATGGGGTAGAGGCAGGGCAGCTGATTTAGGACCCGAAAGTACCAGGTTCGATCTCCAGTCATTACACATCTCGTGGTGTCTCTAAGCAGGACACCTTATCCTCAATTGCTCCCCCGGTACCTTCAGTAGCTGCCCACTGCATCACCTGACTGTATCCCAGATGCGAAGGGTTAAATGCAGAGAGCCAATTTCAAAGAGCCAATGAGAACATACAATGATGACAACACACAACACATTATTATTATAATTATTATAGAATAATGGATGGATTGATTTTTATTTTTTTATTTTTTTAATTATGATTTTTTTAAGTTAAACCCTTCTTGTGCACAAGGCCAGTTTCTGTTCATGTTTTTGTTTTTACTGGTCCAATTATACTACCAGCTGCTGCAGCCCAGTGCATCCAGATTTACATGCTTTGAGGGATGCCAATGGGAGTCAATCTAAACTGTGGAGCATTCAGTTAACAGTCTGCATGTGTGTGGAACAGATTTTTTATGCTAAAGGTTTACTTGTGCAATATGCAAATATGTTTTTGCTCTTTACATCCAAATGGAAACAATTGTGTCGGATGAGAGGAGAGTTGGAACTCCACAGCAAGTCCAGCCAGGAATGAAGCATCTGTCCAGGGTGAGTGAAAAAATCTCTGATAAAATTTTACAGTCTCTCAAAGTTAAAAGTGGATCAACACATAGTGTGCCAATATAAAAAAAGAAAGCATGGGGATAAAGGTAAGAAAAAAAACATTACTGAGAGGAATGCATTATTTTGGGATAATAAATATGATTAAAACAAAATGAATTTATAGTGGGATTTCCCTGTGGTGATTTTTTTCCACTGAGGAACACCAGTGACATGTTATTGTGAGATTACAGGGGCATTTGAATCAATTCTGACCAAAGGAAAAAAAATTTTTTTGAAGGATTTTTATAAGGCTTTGTCAGAAAAAAAGCATATTTATTGACTGCACCCAAATGAATTAAATATAAACACACACAAAAAAATCTGTGAATGATTTTGTCCAATATGGTCTTCCAAGGTTTAATTCTATATCAGCAACAATGACTATTCATTGTATTTAACAGTTTATTTAAAACAAGAAATTAGACTAGAAAACTGCAAAACATTTCAATGTAGTTTTTTTGTATGAATTTGAAAAAATAAAATAAAAACAATCATGTGGTGAAATCTCATGAAAAACATTTTCCATGCAGTTAAAAACACTGCTTTGTGGTACTCACAGCAGAACAGGAAAGTAAACAATGTTCAACAAACCCATCCTAAAACAATGACATAAGTGTTGGTTCTTGACCTTGAAATACCATATACCATTTTATTTATAACGCACTTTAAACAGCGACAGGGCCAACCAAATTGCTGTACAAACAGAAATAAACAGGCAAAGCACACAGCAACATGCAACATAACGTAAAATCAAAATATAGAAACAAAGTAATAGCAGACAAAAACATAATGACTAACACAGTGTGATGCACACAGGTTCAACACAGACCAAGCCAGGGAATAGTAGTGGGTTTTTAAGCGAGATTTAAAAACTGTGAAGGAGGGGGCCTGCCTGACATCATTCCATGGTCTTGGGCCTGCGACAGAGAAGGCCCTGTCACCTCTGCGCTTCAGACGGGTTCCTGGAATTGTGAGCAGCAACTGGTCTGCTGACCTCAGAGAACATGGTGGGACATACGGCTGCAGCAGATCAGTGAGATAAGAGGGGGCAGAGCTGTTCAGTGATTTATAGACATACATGCGTATTTTGAACTGGATTCAAAGGTGAACCAGTAGCCAGTGAAGGAAGGCCAAAACTGGAGTAATATGCTCTCTTTTGCCTGTACTGCTTAAAAATCGGGCTGCTGCATTCTGGACCAGTTGTAGACGTGCAATGGAGGTCTGACCAATCACAAACAGGAAGGATTTGCTGTAATCTAGGGCTGAACAATTAATTGCATTTGCGATAATATCGCAATACGATAAAACAAGATTTTCTAATTGCAAAGGCCGCAATTTGACTGGTCATGTGATTTGGTTACATGACTTGCGAGTGAGCGGATTGGAGCAAAGCAGAACATGGAGCGGGAGAAGTCAACACTTCCTTTTAACCGGTTGCACAATGGCGTCAGGCTCGACAGAAGCCGACAAATCTTTCTTTTTTCATTCAACCTTCATTTAGTCAGGTTAATCCCATTGTCTGAAAGTTTGGTAGCACGTCTGTTGGTTGGAATTATTTTGGCTGTAAAAAAGAAGACGCTGCACAACGACATGTATTGCGCAGAACCTGCCTTGCTGCTGTTGCTAGTAGCAGTAAAAAAAAGCAGTAAGTTTAATTTTTTTTATTTCTAATTTTTTATATTTATTAACTGTCATGAGAAATTCAGACAGTAGTTAGAAGTTCACTTAACATGTTTACTATTATGTTTATGTAACAAGTTACTATTATGTTTATGTAACAAGAAAAAATAGAAATGGTGAAAAGAAAAGGCATAGATTTGTTTGCTTTAGTGTGATCTCTGCTTGAAATAAATCTGACATTGTTTATTATAAAACAGATTGATTTATTGCTTCTGTTTGTTGAAAAATACTTAAGATATTTAAAAAAATAATCGCATTTTAAATTGCATTTGCAATTTATAGAAAATAAATTGCAATTAGATTATTTTCCAAAATCGTTCAGCCCTACTGTAATCAAGCCTAGATGTTATGAATGCATGTATTAATGTCTCCAAGTTATTTTTGGACAATATGGGCTTCAGCTTGGACAGCCACCTCAGCTGGAAAAAACAGGATTTAACAATCATTTTAACATGATTGTTAAGTTTCATGGAAGGGTCCATTATCACTCCCAGATTTGTGACTCTTTATTTCTCTAATGGGGCTAGAGCGGAAAGGTCGATGCAGTGGTTGATGATTGTGTCATTGGGAGGAAACAACATGACTTCAGACTTCTTCTCATTGAAACTTAAGACATTTAAAGCCATCCAGTCTCTGATGTCAACCAGGAAGTCAAGCAGAGGTTGTATTAGGTGGAAGTAAATTTGGCAGTCATCGGCATAGAAATGAAAAGGTATGCTATGTTTCCGGAAAAATAGCACCTAGTTGTAGCAGGTATAAAGAAAATAGAAAGGACTGAGGATGGACCCTGGCGGAACCCCCCACTTAAGTTCTGCTGATGCTGAACTAAAATCTTTGATGGTGACACAAAAGGATCTGTCAGCGAGGTATGATCTAAAAACATTCGAGGGCTGACCATGTGATGCCCACCCACTGCTCTAACCTAGCAATGAGGATCTCATGGTCGATGATATCAAAAGCAGATGTAAGGTCCAGTAAGAGAAGGAGCATATAAACACCAGCGTCTGTGGATATGAAAATGCCATTAAAAACTTTCAGTAGAGCAGTTTCAGTGCTGTGGAGAGGTTTAATGCCTGGCTGGAATAGCTCTAAGATGGTGTGATCCTCTAGGAAGCATTTTAACTGGGACTCAACTATTTTGTCCAGTAGTTTGGCAACAAATAGGAGTCTGGAGACAAGCCGGAATTTGGACATGATTGAGGGGGTCAAGGTTAGGTTTTTTCAGCAGAGGTTGAACAGCAGCATGCTTAAAGGTTTTTGGCACCACACCTGAGGTTAAACTGTAATTCACAATGGTGAGTATGGAAGGACACGGAGTAGGAAAAACCTCCTTTAGTAGTTGAGGGAGGACCACATCAAAGGGGGAACCAGACGGTTTCATGCTGCACATTACCTGCTCTAGAGAAGATAGAGAGATGGGCTTAAAGTGGTCAAATACAGCAAAACACTGAGATGGGATGGACAGATCATGAGCTGAAGGGGAAATGAGAGCCCGAGTGGTCACAACTTTTTCTGAAAATAAATGTATAAAGTTTTCGCACAGCTCATTTGAGGCTTCCAGAGGTGAAGGTTCAGTGAGGTGGAGAACTGCGTTTAGGGTAGAGAAGAGGACGCGTGGGTTGTGAGAGTCTCAGGCAATGATATCAGAAAAGTATTGAGATTTAGCAGTTTTTACTGCTTTCTGGTAATGACGCCAACTCTCAATATTTGAAAAGAGACCTGCAACTTGTCGCTCTTCCACCTGCGCTATGCCCTCCTGCATTGCTGTCTAACCGCCTTAGTGACATCATTCAGATAAGGTTCCGATCTGAGTGTCGATTTTCTGGTTTTTACAAGAGCAACATGATCCAGAGCCTTTAAGCAGACAGAGTTGAACTGGAATGTTAGATCTTCAGTGGTGGTGAGAAACACTGGGGGCTGAATTATCATTTCAGAGTTATAAACCTCTGTGAAGCGCGTGGCAGTGAAGCGGTTAATGGCCCGGCTACGACGTGCAGGAGCGCACGGCTTAGGAGTTAGATGGGGGGAGGTAAACTCAAACAGGACTGGCATGTGGTCTGAAAACACATAGTCATCGATTTCAAAACTGCTAACTGTCACATCACGTGTTAAAACAAGGTCCAGTGTGTGTTCGCGCTCCTGGGTGGAACCGTTTACTTGCTGAGTTAGATTAAATGAGTCCAATAAATCTAACAAGTATTTAACTAAGGGCTTCTCCTGACAGAAAATAAATTTATGAAATCATTATATCTCGGGGGCAGTAGACATGTGCGCACAGAGTCGAAGGCAAATAGCCGAGTCAAAGATGCTCAGCTCAAAGCTGGAGCAGGAAACTGGGATGGGCAGTTGTTTACAGTAAAAGCTTGATTTGAAAATTGTTAAAAAAAATAAATAAAAAAAACACCACCGCGCAGGCCTGATGGCCGCGGGGCATTAAAGTACAAACAGTCGAGGAGGTAATAATTTTGTCAAGGCGCTGGACTCACCCGGCGACATCCAAGATTCCATGACGCAGAGAAAGTCCAAATTGTGCGCTTGAAAGTAGTCACTGAGGATAAAAGTTTTGTTGGTAACAGATCTTGCGTTGACCAAACACATCCCGATACTGTTCAAAGTGGACCCAGTAGCAGTGGAGGGAGCGCGCACCAGCGGCCGCAGATTTTGAACATCAGCACCTCCAGGTCGGGTCATGTGCCATGCCGGTAGACAACTCCTGTTGTTTACATGGTCAGGACGCGTGGGTAGCTAGCCACCAGCAGGTCCCCAGACGCACCACAGGTCCTGGAGGAGAGGATCAGATCCAGATCCAGAACGAGCCCCAGCATCCTTGGCAGAATAATCCACACAGTGCCTCATTTTCACCAAAACTCCAGTGTGCTTTCCCCTACATCTGTGGCATCTCCTCCAGGGAGATGGGCCAGGGTCACGAAGCAGGAAGGCAGGTATCCCAGACAGGACAGGAGGGAAAGAGTCCTGACCGTTGTGGAGAATCTCTGCAGGCAATTCTGCTAAACTACAGAGCTCCAAAAGCACCCGACTATCATATTGCGAATATGCGTCGACACACTGCATAACACACTGTACAACTAATAAAAACAAAACCAAAGCAGAGAGCAATGTACGGCAAGTCCTACACACAGGCGCCATCTTGGAAACAGCTTGAAATAAAAACATTTATGCAAGCTAAGAGTGACCAACATGGCATATTTCATTAACTACTGTACTTGATTATGTCTAGCTTGGAAATAAACTGTGGTCTCCTATTGGATACAAGGTTAATTTCATGCAGTATGTTATTATTACCTTAACAGAAACTTTTCACTGCATGCTGTTTTCCTCAGTCCTCACTGCAATATTTTACAAACTTCTGTTATTCTCACCACATAATTGTAACTGATATTAGTTCTGAACGGCCTTTGAGAGATTGTCATGTTAACTCAGAGTGAGTTGAACGTTTATTTCCATCTGCATTAACTAATGTGGGTCAGCCTGTTCTCTCTTACTGACTTATCCAACAATAAACTGCAAGCTTGAAATATTTTCCTAACTGAAGACGATTTGAGATGGCAGACCTGAAATTGCTCCTTGTTAGATATAAGATAATTTTGAAGTGGTGTTAAATGCTTGTCAAGTCTCTGCCTTTTTGATCAAAGACATTAAAGTTTTTTTTTTTTTTTGCTGCTTCTTACAAAACTCAAATCGACCTGTTAAAATTTATTTGCTGAGACAAACTGAAAAAGCTCCTTTCCTTCCTTTCTCACCTTGTAGACAGATGGCGATACAGAAGTCTACCACCCAGCTCACAAGGGCCATGAGGAGTCCCAGCAGGATGAGGAAGATCCAGTCCTCTCCAACACGCGAGATGAGGAATTTCTGACAGCGAATCGTGCAGACTGCAGAGAGAGCATGAAGACAATCCAACAAGTTAGCAGATCTACACTCAACTAATATACAGCATGTTGTGATTCTGTCATACCTTTGAAATACTCAAAAGGGAAATGATCATTATTAAATACTGTACAATGCAATCTATCCCACACTTTGTATACATCAAGAATTACTGGTGATGGATCGCTGTAGTGAGGGACACAGCCAACTGAAACTGACAAAAGTTTAACAGCATGGTCAAAACTTTATTTTACATGTCAGTAATTCCCTGTATGTTCCAGTAAGAAACTTGTTCTACTCACCATAGAAAGACAAAGCTCAAAAATGGAAAAAAAAAAAAAAAAAAAAAAAAAAAAACAAAGAAATAAAGACAAACCTCTTATAATGTTAGTTGGGTATTTACTAGAGCCCAATAGATATGTCGGTAGGTAGGGCCGATACTTTAGGCCGATATTTTAGGCCAATATAGATGTTTGGGGACCTATCGGTATTGGTGATTATTGTTCCATAATGCGCCAATATAAACACTTTAATTTTCACCCCTAAAATGCTGGAACCAGCCATAAATGTACAATTTATCCAGGAGAGGGCACAAGAATACTACTTTCAAGTCATATCTTTAATTTTCACTTTCACATTCAGTGAAGCAGGGCACAATATGGGGTTTGTTTGTTTATTCATTTCAAATGTAAAATACAAAGAGCAAAAAATATACAAAACTATAGAGAATCAAGAACCAA
>JARVGS010000472.1:32337179-32348074 GCA_031762315.1 Hypsolebias antenori | reverse complement strand
TATATATATATATGTGTGTGTGTATGTATGTATATATATATATATATATATGTGTGTGTGTATGTATGTATATATATATATATATATATATATATATATATATGTGTGTGTGTGTGTATGTATATATATGTGTACGGTATATGTATATGTGTATATGTATTTATATATATACAGTATATGTATACACATATATGCATACATTACATACGTGTGTGTGTGTGCGTGTGTGTGTGTGTGTGTATGTGTGTGTGTCAGTTATCTGTTATATAACCAGTTACTTCTCACAGTTCCAGGAACTTGTCTTAAATGCAAAGGTGACAGGGCCGTCTCTGTAGCAGGCCCAAGCATATCTGCAGAAAACTCAGAGAAAGCTATGTAGTCTCTGTCAGTAGGTCTAGGGCAATAAATATTGGTATTGGTTATCGGCCAAATAAGTTTTAATGTATCAGATATCAGCCATAAATCCAGTATTGTGCATCCCTATATTCTGTCATATTCTACTTTGCGAGCATGCTTTTATATTGTCTCATCTTTTAGCCTGCAGGATCGCCCCCTGCGTAGAATTTACATTTGAAACCAAACACTAAATTTTTGAAAAATAAATTAATGTAAAAGATCTAAATCAGATGTTCTGCTATAAGACTTGAGTTTAAGTCTGTTAACTTCATGTTAAAGCAACTAAAAGTGCCCAGCTCAACTGTAGAGGAAGAAAAATCATAATTAAAACACAAAAAACAGATACAGAGGCTGCAATGGAGCTTCACAATAATTTTTATTAATTTGTCAAACAAGACTCAGAAATACTAAAATCAGTATATTCTAGATTTTCTGTAACTTTATTTATTTTCTATATTTATAAAAGATTTACGGAAAAACGATAATTATCACATTGAATTAACACACTTTTTATTGTATTTTTGTTGAAATGTGTTAACATATTTGGCACATTTTTTAATTTATTTTTATTTTATTCATACATCCACCTTTTAATAAGATAGAACTTAGATAGAAATACATGTCCTTTTTTAACCTCATAAATCAACAAAAAATTGGGGGAACAAACAGATTTTATCTAGCTCTACATGCTGTGCATTGGAAGTGCACTCATTGCACATTATTTATTTTATTTGTGTTTATTATGTTATCCAGAAGCCTGCATAGAAATAAATCCTTTTACTTTAAACTTGTATTCAGTTATTTTAAGTACAAGTCCAACAGGATGATATCAAGGAAAAATTCTTGTTCAAGCCTAGTTACTCAACATAAAGTGCAATAAATAACTGATTGACCAAAATAATTGTAATTATTAATTTTGCCTAATCGAGCAGCCTTCGTTTGTCTCGATGAAGTTCTGTGTTCAGCTGCAACGACCGACTGCAAAGATGTTTGATCCGTCCTCGATGTGTCTCCTCCTTCCTGCGCAGCATCAGGAATCAGCAGCATCTCTGTTGGTTGCCTGCAGCCGGCGGCCCGTGGGGCTTCACGGTGGGGAGGCAGAGCAATTTGTTTCTGGACGGCTCCGGGCTTATCGTCTCTGCTTGACAGATGGGCCTCGCCTCTGCTCAGGTTGGGTTTGGTAGCAACACGCTGCTCACCGCTCGCCTGACAGAACTCGTTATAGACTTACCCCGAGAGAAGAAGCATCTCCACAAGGTCCTGTTACAAACCCGCCGTTACTTCAGCGCCGAGCCAAACGCCCGAGACTCAGCCACGCTGCTGAAAGCTTCTGTCTCCATCTGATGTATTGTTACACCACCGTGTTTTGAAGAACAACAAGAGTATCAGCAACTGGAGGAGAGAGACCTTTTAAATGCTTCTGTTTCCTGAAACCTTTGTTTTGCTCTTGTCCATCCCATAATTAAAAAATATGTAGGTAAACAGTGCAATGTAAATGCTGAGCACTGAATGGTTTTGCTGAGTGTTGATGAACTGACTTGTAAAAGCTAAAAGAATCAGAACATGACATAAAAGCCAAAAGTACCTAAGAGCAGAAAGTGGCAAAACACTAGCTAGAAGCTAAATGTAAAAAAATAAATAAATAAATAAATATAAAAACCTAAATGTAGCTAAACACTAGCTAAAAGCCTAAAGTACTAAAAATATTTCTAACTAAAAGTAGCTAAAAGTAGCAAAAGGCTTTAGCTAAAAGCCTAAAATACTAAAAAATAATAGCTAACTAAAATACCTAAAAAGTTAAAAGTAGCTAAATGCTAGCTAACAGCCTGAAGTACTAAAATACTAGCCAAATGCTAGCTAAAAGCAACAAAAAACTAAAAGTAATAAAAATTTGCTTGTAGTAGCAAAACACTAGTTAGAAGCTAAAAGTAAAATAGCCAACTAAAAGTAGCAAAATACTAGCTGAAAGCCTAAAGCATGTGTTAAAAACTAAAAGTAGGTAAAATGCTAAACGGAGCAAAATGCTAACTGAAAGTAAAAAAAAAAAAAAAAACAATTGCTGAAAGTCAAAAGTGCTTAAATACTAGCTAAATGCTAGTTAAAAGCAGCAAAAGTAGCAAAGGCTAGCTAAAAGTTGCAGTTAGAAGCTAAAAGTAACACAACACAACTAAGTAGCAATAAGCCATAAATATTAAAATGTAAACTAAGTGACAAAAGTACTAACATACTAGCTAAATGCTAGTTAAAAGCAGCAAAATTAGCAAAGGCTAGCTAAAAGTTGCAGAACACTTGTTAGAAGCTAAAAGTAACACAAAGTAGCAATAAGCATAAATATTAAAATGTAAACTAAGAGACAAAAGTACTAACATACTAGCTAAATGGTAACTAAAAGCAGCAAAATGCTAAAAGTAGCAAAGGTTAGCTAAAAGTTGCAAAACACTACTTAGAAGCTAAAAGTAAGACAACACACAAAACTAAACGTAGCAAAACACAGCTAAAAGCTAACTAAATAATTTTGAAGGTCTTTCAGAGTAATTACTTTTATTGGACTTTGGCTTCTTTTTTTTTTTTTTTTTTTTCTGTTCAGTTCCTGACCAACTTTAATTTATTTTATTTTTTTCCTTTCAACCGGGACACATAAATCCTTCAGGCATTAAAAACCTCAAACTCAGAACATCCAGTGTCAACACTTTACGGCAAGTTAGCAAAAAATAAATAATAAAAAAAATTTGTAGGCAATTTTTTTTGCTACGTTCTGTCTCTTAGAAACAAGCTGCTCTTATTTCCTTTGCTGAATTTGTTTTAAAAATATACCAAGGAAGACCGGTGCGAGAAACTGTATTTTATTAGATAAATTGTTTACCCAAAAGATTTTAGCTGAAAACTTGGAGTAATCAGCTGAAGGTTGCTGTGTCACTCAAGACGTGACAAGTTGGATTTCATTTACTTGCGTTTCTTTAATGAGAGTGTTTCAGAAACTACCAGTTTGTTTTAAACAGTTTTTATCAGGACTGACATTTCTTGTTCTTGTTTAGTTTAGTTGTATGAGCACAGCTCAGTATGCTGAGGAAAAATATCAGCTGAAGTCTCCTCAGAAAGAATTTGAAAGAAAAAAGTGTTGAGCTACCAACTAGTGATTGTTCATGCTGTAATAAAGGCCACACTATTAGTTTTAATTGTCGAGTTTTAACTTTTACTTTGTAATTTTAAGCCAATAATGTGCTAATTTGGCTGCTTGATACAATTTCAACCTGATTTTTTTTATTATTATTATTACTGTATTGTTATTAGCTTGCATTCTGTTTAAATTAGGACAGGGCAGCCTGAGGATATTTTCTTAAAATTCTGCATATTTATAGTTATTCATAGCCTTTTTGAATGAGTTCAGGTCATGTTCTGAGGTTGTAGGTTCAACACACCCACGATCTGGCTTTGAATAGTTCCTTTAAATTTACATGTTAAAAAAAAAGAAGAAGAAGAAATATCAGGGTGGCCTTCTTGAGAGTGCTCCAGTTTCAGTCATGGGTCAAACTGTGCTTAGCCTTGCATATAATCAGGCCACTCGGAGCAGCGTGACACTTTGGCAATCGAAGGAAAAGAACGAAAAATCAGGCCAAACTTCATAGAAGAGATTTTTTTTTTTTTTTTTTTTTTAAGATTGTGTCACAGGCTTGAAGTGGCCATGCTGAGATTAAAAATAATCCTCTCACATCTCAGATGGAAATGTCCCTCTAGTTGAAAATTTCTGGATCCGAGTTAGGTTTTCTTCTGTCGTACAGACGTGCACGCTGAAGAGAAAACAAAGCACGCTTGTTCTCTAAAGGTGAGCAAACACCTGAGTGTTTGACATCAAGTGAAGAGGGTATGCATACTGCTCAAATATTTATTGTACGTATTTTAAACTACATCTACCTGCTGTGCACACAATGCCGTGCACAATACGGTGCAGACAGGTGACCCAGAAAAACAATAAAAGGATTTTGTTTGAACAAATTTAAATTGTTTGAGGTTTGAACAAGAACTGGACAGAAAGCAGAGGAGAAAATACAGGCTGCATGACGTAAAAATATCCGAAAGGTTAAAGCTGTGCGCGTCTTAAACCCAACGTTTATTGGCCACTTTTCAAGCTCCTTCTTTGACTAATGCTGCATGTACCACGACGAGATGATTCTGTCAGTTTAACGGTGGCTGATTAAATTCCTTAATGGCTTCTGCGGTGCTCAATGTGTTGTAAGTGCATCTGGTTTAAAATCCAGGTTTTGTAGATTCATAAGTAAGGAATGAAGTGAAAGAAATAAAACAACTCAGTCCGTCATTACAACTGCACTGCAAAAACAGCACTACTTAAAATAAGCCAAATATTCATAAATGTGACCAAATTTTCTTGTTTTGAGAAAGAAAATCTGTTAATGGGGTAAGCAAAAGTAGCAAATGAATCTAACTACTGTGTGCCTTTAAATTACCGTATTTTCAAGACTGTAAGTCACTACCAGTCCTGCGGCATATAGTCCGAATTGATTTACAGTATATACATTTTTTCCTCTATTCATGATGCAATTTTTGACTGACGCGTTAAATGTTCATTCATAATGCCATGTCTTGCTGGCTCCCGCCTGGTGCACTACCTCCACGGCGGTGCGCCGTGACTGGTTCTGGGTCAGTCTGGAAGAGTACGGGGACGAAAGAGACTCTGCAGCGTCCCCTCACTTGCACCTCGCTGCTTCCCAGGACGATGGACCATGCACCTCGCTGTCCCCTTCCTCCCCGCTCCCTGGCAAAACACCGACCCAGGTTTCCCAGGGGGTCAGCAGTGACGTGTAATAAATGCGACTTGTACTCCCAAGCAACTTACCGTATAAATATATATTTTTCCTCTTCGTGAAGCATTTCTTGACTGATGGGACCCATACTCCAGAGTGACGTATAGTGCAGAAAATACGGTAAAGAAAATTGTCCAAATTTAAAGAAAATCACACTTTTTATTATGAGCAAAGATTGCTTTCCTTAAGAAATATTTTCTCAGAATTAATGTTATTCCTCCTGGATGAAGCTGATTTTAAGATGTTTTTATGCTTAATTTAATAACATTTGTCTTGTACAAGGAAAGAGACGCTGACAAGTAGAAAATCTTTACCTAAATTGAGTATTATGGATTCTTGAACAAGCTGATTTCAAGAATTATTTTCTTACTTTAGGATTTTACACCTCAATTTAAGTTTTCACATAAACAAAAAAAAAAGCATACTACAGGACAAATTTCCTTAAAACTGAATCGTTTCTTTTTGATATCTCAACTCAGGATAATAATTAGCAAAAATGCTGAAACTAAGACACCGTATTGAAAAATCATACAAAAAAATAATGAATTTTATCTGAAATCAAGGAAGTTACTCCTGACAGCCATGTGGTGAGTAGCAGTGTGTCAGCAGGTTGCTGGTTCAAACCTCTGCTTCACCCAGTCTGTGTGGAATACCGTAATTGCTGGTCTATAGAGTGCACCCAAATATAAGCTGCACAAACTAATAAAAATAAATAAATAATGGATATATAAGCCGTGCTTAGTTAATGTATTAATTGTGTCAGTTTGTGTTAGGCCATTCAGTAGGGTAATCCTGAGTGAGGGAGGTAGTTGTCATGAAGACCTGTGGGGTTCACTCTGTCTCTGTGTGTTAAACAGTAAAATAAAGTCACGAGGACCCACCCACCAGGAGAGACGTGATTTGCGCAGCTATGTGAGCACCAAGATGTAACAAAACTAAATGTTATAGGCGGCAGGAAGCTTGTTAGCCTGTCCCAAAAAATAAATGCATAAATTAGCTGCAGTATATGAATTGCAGGGTTCAAAGCTTGTGAAAAAAGTAGAGGCTTATAGACCAGAAAGTACATTATATTTATGTTAAATACTTGCTATCAGATCATGCATGATGTTGTCATGTAGCATGTGAATGTCCACAATGTTATTTTCATGGTTCGATCAAAATGATTGAACTCTATAATTTCTTATTAAAAGATGATCTTAGGCTAAAACCTTTCATTAAAGGGGTGGGCGATGTGGCTTCTTCAAGGCATGATAGATCTGACGTTTCTTTGGGTACTTCTCCTGTTCAAAACATGCATGTAGAGTGTTTTCTGATGCCACATTCATCTGCAGGAATGTTTCTTTGATGATCTGTCCACAGCAGATATGACAAATGAAGGAATACATCTACTTATTATTCTCTGTCTGAGCTGTAATTCTTGTCACAATAGACTTTTCGCCTCCTGCTGATCATCTCACAAGCTAATTGGCCCTTAAGAGTCACCGTTGTCTCCATGTGTGGAGTATATTCGGACATCCCACAGCTGCTCCACGTCATTTCAAACCATCAAACAGCAACAAGCTTCCGATGCACCAGTTTGCAGCTGCTGCACATCTGAAGCAGCTATTTGATGCTCAGCACATCATGGGTTATTTCAATCCCAAGAGGCTGAAGGATGCTCTGTTGGTTTGGTTTATGCTGAGCTGTAGTTTGTAGTTTGTACTGGGTAGTTGCATTCTGGCACAGTCAGATCCAGCCCCATCAGTAGATGCACAGGAAACAGCTTTGTCTTGTGATATGTGTGTGCATGTCACGACAGTTTTGCATGATCACAGACTGTTTATTGCATGCCATACAATCCACACGGTGATTCTGTTCATGTTGGGTGCACGTTTCACCGTTCTGTGATGTTCACTTGTAAACTCCTGTGCAACACTGTTAAATGCAGCTGTTTAGCTATTCGTTATCACAGCTGGATAATCGGATCAGGGGCCTTGTGATGAAGATCCGACAGACAGTCCAACTGCTTGTCAGCAGGTGGGCACAGCTGAGCGTCAGAGATGTGAAGCATGACGCTGGAACTTCTGCAGCGATCAAAGAAATCTACATATGTGAAAGCTTGTGCACCAGAGGGGTTATTAAAGAGGACTCGCAGGTTGAGTGAATAAATCTTTGATTGCCGAAGAGGAGTGAGGAGGGATGTCTGGCCCAACTTTATTAAGATATTATGCAAAATGCAAACGGGAGTGGTGGTGCAGAGGTTAGAGAAGATGGGCCTGTGATCGGAAGATTGCCATTTCAACTCCCAGTACCGACAACGTCAAAAAATGTAGATGGGAAAGATGAAGCACCCACACCTGCCTCCATCCTCATTTGACCCACTCTGGGCCCTTGAGCAAGGCCTTAACCCCCATCATCTGCTCCCTAGATGTGGCTCTCTGCTCCACACAGAGGGCTGTGGTAGCTCGATGGTCTGTGGTTGTGTCAGGTAGGGCATCCAGCATGAAAACAATCACCAAATCTTCGTGCGACTTAGTTCGATGTGGTGACCCCTGAAGAAGGGAGCAGCCGAAAGAAGAAGAAAAATGTAAATAAACGTAGAATATAATGATTGTAAATCTTATAAAGCCATATTTAATTCCCAGTGGAGCATGATAAACATATAAAAATTTAAAATTTGATGGGACATGTTTGTCATTGTGAATCATCCCTTCCATTAACAATTAAATTCAGATTCAATTCAATTCATTTACATAACAACAAATCACAGCAGAAATCATCTCAGGGCACTGCACAGAAATGTTCACTTACATAAAACATCAGTTAATAATGTGATTTAGCTAATGAGCCAACAGACTGCAAGTCTGTGAAGTTTTTTGGAAGAGACACTAATGCACCTCTATACCATCAGAGAGGCTGGCTTTTGAAATGCGCACTGATAACAGGCCGTGTGGTCCCTGTCCTTTTTAAGTGCAGCGGATGTAGGGTCCACATCTCTTTTCATACCCGGGCAGCTGTGGCTGAGTGGTTGGAGCAGTTGTCCTCCAATGCGAGAGTTGGGGGTTTGATTCCACCAGCAGTCACATGCTGAAGTGTCCCTGGGCAAGACGCTGAACCACTCATTGCCTCCGATGTTTGTCCCATCAGTGTCTGAATGTGATAAAGCTCTGATTAATCTGTGTAAAAATATAGTAAAGTGCTGTATGAATGGGTAGATGAGAAACAGATTGTAAAGAGCTTCGAGTGTCTTGATCAGATAAAAAGGTGCTAAAAGTACAGTCCATTTACCATTTACACCTTTAATCTGGCCAGGCCAATTAATCAAATTAGTTTAAAATGATCCTCCACGTGTTTCTTATTTGTTCGACTTGCTTTTCCAAACTCCTGCTGCCCTTGTTCCAACTCTATTGAGACGTGTTGCTACCATTAAATTCAAAATTACTTTATTACAAAAAAGGAGATGCAGTTTTTTAGTTTCAGCAATTGATAGAGATATTATTTGACATTTTTACTAAAAACAAACTTCAAACTGCACGCTTTTTATTTATATTTTGTACCATTTTCTTCTGAACTAGGGTTGTAGTTTGCCTAATGACCATGTAGACAATAATTTTAATTTAGCTTGAATTCCTATTTGGAGCCCTGATAATCAGTCTAACCAACAGTCCAGTTGGTTAAACAAACTTTGCACAGCTGAGCATCAAACATAATGAGCATGATGGCCGAAATGTGGCATAACTCATAAAATAATTCATAATTCAATGTCTTCAACCCCACTGAGCTCACACATTAGTCTCAAAGCCAAAAGAAAACCTCTGGAAAATGTGTCTAACTTTAGGTTTATTTGTGCACCAGCTTTTATGGGAAACGGCACAATTAAAGTCACTTTGTATAAGTTTTACCTCTTTGCTCTGCTTTATAGGACATTAGCCCTTGAGTGGTGTTTTTTTTATCTTCTTATTAAAACAGCAGATGGTTTTACAGTTCTCCAGCTGCATGTTGTCCTTTAGTCTCTCTGGACAGTATCTAAGGACACCCCGAGTTTCGCCAGGCTGGAGTTTAAATAGTACAATTATCTCATCAGTTGGAGGAGAAAGTTTACTTAATCTGGCACTTGTTTTTGGTAAATTCCTCCAGAGTGAAACTGTAGGCAGACAGGAGGAGAAGACGGTGGAAATCCAGTCATCCAGCTCCAAGAGACCGCTGTGCCAGAAACAAATCATTCTAATTGCATCAGCTCACAAATAGGAAGGCAGATTTTTCTTCTTCCCATGCTGTTTAGCTGCAGGAATCTGGAGCGGAGCGAGGCCGTGTGGAGATTTTTGGATGTGAGAAAGGCCATTTAGTCCAAAATCAACAAGAGCACAGGAGTAATGACAAGAAAACTACAGCTTTCGGACTTCTGGGTTGGCAGATAGGGGGAGAGGGGGGTGTTCGGTGTGTTTGCTCGAGTACGATGGAATCCATCATTTTTTCAGACGTACATGGAGAAAATAATTGAAAAATCAATGTTTGAGTTCCATGCCTCGCAGGCACCGCACAAACACATCCGAGTAGATGCGATGTGATGGTTTGTTGTGTAACCGAGCCCGGTGAGTCATGAGAGGGGGGTGCAGTACCGAGATGGGTGGAGGAGGAGGAGGAGGAGGCCTGCCTGAGGAAGGACTGGCGATGACTCGCAGATCCGTCGGCAAAGTCGTCCGGGAGGATGAGGCTGGACATTTTGGTTCTGGGCCTGGCCTGGACTCGTCTCGACGCTGAAGTGAGGCGTAAAGAAATGTGAGCTTTGATGCAGACATGACTCTGGTCAGAAACGGCATATGGCAGCAGAGCCACGTGCAAACGTGCACAGCTCACTAAATCTGAGGGAACTGATGCAGATTGAAAGGAGGAGGGAAACAGACGGAGCAGACTGAAATAACAAATCCACTTTCCTCGCATCCATCGAACAGAACCGCCAGGAGTGCGCTTCAGCTCGCTTTAAACTGTTCTCCCACTAGAACCGTGCACAATAAGCGCCAAGCACAAAATTATACCTTTATTTGATTCTTTTTCTGTGCGAGTGTTGTGTGTGGCTGTTTTTATATTGACTTCCCCGCTTGGCCCAGGAGCTGTTTGTTTTCAGAGAAGCGTAGGCAGTTCTGTTCGTGCGTGTGCTTGATATCCGGCTGGAACATGTGAGCTGAGCACACACACTTCCACGTTCGCTGTCGTACACGCCTGGATTCAGGCCGTGCCTCGGTGGCAGCGTTATCGTCCAAAGAGGCAAACAGCCAGAGCCTGATTTAATAAGCTGCCTGGGGAGTCACAGAGAGGCGGGAAAGCTCTATCAGCTGATAACTGTCCTTCCTGCAAGCCCATCGTTTTTCCTCTCCAGAACCGAGCCAAGAGAAGCCTCTGCTTGCATGTGTTTCTGTTTGAACGTGCACGTGTGTGTGTGTGCGTGTAACGATCCCCTGCCGGCTGCTGCCCACGTGTCTGTAGGCTGCTTCGCTCTGGGTGTCAGACAGACAGCAGAGGAGAGCCCACACATGACAAAGGCAGGCCCAATCTCAACGCTGAGGAGCATATGCTCAGAGCTTCAGTGTCCCACACACACACACACACACACACACACACACACACACACACACACACACACACACACAAACAACATACACACTAACACACACGATACATCAGCGATACCGATTCTGCCAC
>JARVGS010000472.1:32288004-32298534 GCA_031762315.1 Hypsolebias antenori | reverse complement strand
CCAGACATATTTGGACTGATGTGACTTATGGCGGTGCAATGTGCATGGTGGAAAGTACGGTAATTTAGAAGCAACAAAATAATTCTCAGTTCTTAGCTGAAACCTTAACGTACAGTAAATGATATGGGCAGCATGGTGGTTTAGTGGTTAGCACTACTGCCTCACAGCAAGAAGGTTCTGGGTTCAAGACCTGATTTCAAGCAAAAAATAGCAAAATGGAATAAAAGGAAAAAATCTGAACTTGTTTGTTGAAGCAGATTTCAATGAGAACGTTGTTTCTAAGGAAACTGAAGAAATCTTTGTGTATTTCTGTGGGCAAATTTATTTTAAATGTAGTAAAACTTATTTTTTATTATAACAGTTGCAAAAGGATGACTTATAGAGGACTGTGTAAATGGGAAAACGGGAGTTTAAACGTTGACTCAGTAGCCAAACAATTAATGGTTTAAAACGTTTATGCACATCTGGAATATGTTAAGTCTTTGTCTAACAAGTTTAATATGGGGTGCCGTTTGTAAAGTTACACAATAAAATATTAACAGCAATGTTTTTGGTTTAGTTAGCCTTTCATAAGAAAAAAGAAAAAAACATTTTTTTCCAAAGTCATATTTTCACTGTTATTCATACATTTATAAATGTCATAGTTCCAAACACATTAATTATTTGGTTTACAAGCTAAATATTTACCTTGCAAGTTAAATATTTATACAGCAAGCTAAATGTTTAGCTCCACACTAAATATTTAGTTTACAAACAAAATGGTTGTCCCAGCTAAATGTTTATTTTACAAATTAAATATTTAACTTGTAATTTAAATATTTAGTTATTGGAGTAAATAATACATGTAAATTAAATATTTAATTTCAAAGCTAAATATTTATTTTCAACACTAAACGTTTATTTTCCAAACTAAACATTTGTTTTCCAAGCTAAACATTTAATTTCCAAAATAAATATTTAATTTGCTAACAAAATATTTACCTCAGACCCAAATATTTAAATTGTAAGTTAAATATTTAGCTAGCAAGTTAAATAGTTAGGTCCGAGCTAAATATTTAGTTAGCAAATTATTTATTTTGGAAATTAAATGTTTCACTTGGAAAATAAATATTTAGGTCTGATCTAGGTATTTAATTAACAAGTTAAATATTTAGTTTAAGAATTCAATGTTTAGCTTAGAAATTAAATGTTTAGTTTTGATAATAAATATTTAGCTTGGAAATTAACTATTTAATTAACACCTAAATATTTACTTCAATAACTAAATATTTAACTTGCAAGTTAAATATTTATTTTGTAAATTAAACATTTAGCTTGTATATAAACATTTAGTTCATAAACTAAATATTTAGTGTGGTGCTAAATATTTTGCTTGCTTACTAAATATGTAAATTGCAAGTTAAGTATTTAGTTTGTAAACTCAATATTTAGCTTGTAAATTTCATATTTAGTTTGGAACTATGACATCTATAAATGTATGAATAACATGGTGAAAATATGACTGGGGTAAAAAACTTTTTTTTTTTGTTATGAAAGGCTAAATAAACCAAAATATTGCTGTTATTTTTCTATTGTGTAACTTTACAAATGGCACCCCATAATTTAATGGCTTTTTATCACAGTGAACTGATTTGCTCGACAAACACACAGTTTGAAATATGTTGCGTTCAGGAGCTTCTTCAGTGTGTCTTTACGGGGCCCTGTGCCTCCATTCCTGGACTGTCATAGAGGTTAAACACACTTTTATAGTCAGTGAGTCCCCTAACCCTGAAACAGGACTAAATTAGACCTCCCTCCACACATCCTGCCTGAATCAGCCGTCCAGATTAATCACTTCTCTTACTCCTGTCGCATGTGCACCTACTGTATCCCATCTCTCCTCATTCTCCTCCTCCACCCTGCAGAACATGAGATGGAGTGGCTACGCAGGCGTGGCTGTGACCGCCATGAAGAAAGCGTTCACCCAGTGCAACCTCACCTTCTCCTCGCAGGTCAGTGACTGGAGCGGTACAGAACTGGAGCTGGCTGAAAGCAGGGGGCTCTGCAGAGAACATGAAGAAATCATTCTTTCATTGATGGCTCTGATTTTTTTTTTTTTTTTACATTTTACTCTTCAATAGTAATATCATTAGGATCAAAAATGATATTTGTTCAGAAGATAATTTTATTATTTTTCTCTTATAAAATAAATTTCTAATTGCAAGCACAGCTGCCCAACCTTATAAAACAGTGAACTATTACTTTGAAGGTGCATATCAGGAATAATTAATCAAAACTCAGAAACACGTTTCGTGCACATGTTTTGTGCACGTGTTTGTTGCCAGCAGGAGACAAATTAAAAAAGGATCTCAGATACTTACAGGCTTCATTTTTGATTAATTTATTTGTGTATCGCGTTTCATAATCATCGTTGAGGCTATCTGATATTGTAGCAGCTGTTGTTCAAAAGTGATGGTCTTAAAACATTTCTTTCAAAAACGGGGAGACAGTTAATAATTTATTACCATCAACACATACTTTTTGTGTTAAATAACAATAGCTTTTTTTAAACAATAGACCTATGTGTTCAAAAATATACAGAATAAGGATCGAGTCGAGGCAAAAGTGATGGTAGCTTGTTGATTTTCTAACAATACAGTACAAAAGAAATGTCATGCAGAACATCCCGGGGATGAGACGGATGCGAGCGGTACGTTTTCAGCGAGGGCTCGTTTGAACAAAGCTCATGAGCAAGACATAAAAACACCACCACCCTTGTCAAAACTGGAGGGCGTGTCACTTATAGGGCAGCAGGACTTACTGCTGAAGTGTGAACAAAAATTCAGTAAACAGGAAAACTGTGCTAACGGGGACACCTCAGGGAGCCTGTCAGTGTCTCAGTGTCGTATCTTTCTTCATTACGCCACACACTGGCAGCAACACCTACATTTAATGCCTGGTGTTTTGTTATTCCTTTGGACCAATTTTGGATCTAGAAACGTTTTTTTGTTCCATAAGTGAGGGAGTTCTCTTATTTTTCTGTTGAACAGTCATTTATTTCATGTTTCAAAAGACTTTTTTCCATTAAAAAAAAAGATTCTTCAGTCAGTTTGAAGAGGTTTGTTCCACTTGCATTGATTTATATTTGGCTATACATATGCTTTCCATATGCATACCTAGGCCTGTCGCGATAAACAACAAATCAATTAATATCATGATGAATTAAAATTATTGACCTAATTTTAATTTATTGGCTTCATTGTTTCTTTGTGTCTCTCTCCTTCTAATGAAGACACTGGATGACAAAAAGCTCAACTCCGGTGCTCTTCATTGACCCCTACCCTTTCTCTTTAAAATCTGTTTTAATTGTCCAAAATCCCATTTTTGGATTGTTAAAAGCAGCTAAGCTGAGAAGCTAAGCTACGAGCTAAGCTAATAGGCCGACCTCGGGAAAAAAAACAACCTCCATCTTGTCAAAGCTCCAAAATTCATGGTTGAAACTCGTGCCAAGCTGAGAACTTGTTTACTGATTTTTTTTTTTTTAATTAAAAGTTTTGTGTGAAAAATGCTAAAAAGAGCTCAAACCACACCGAGCATCCACCATTTTGAGAACCGAAGAGAGACAGCCCATGTCATGTCAAGGGGCCTCCCTCCCATTTTTCTTTAAGAGACATGCTGCTCTTCAATATCCATCCTTCGGTTCAAACAGTCTTATACTGCCATCTGGTGGTCGAAAAAGGTACTACACTCAAACCAAATCAACATTTCTTCTTAAGTTTTACAATAATTACTAATTATTGTCAAATTTCACTTTTTTTGTGAATTATTTTTATATAATTATTACAATTGTCAAATTTCAAACAATATTATTGTTTATCGCAATAATTTCTGAGACAATCGCCAAGTAAAATTTGTTATAGTGACAGACCTGTGCACATCTAGAGAGCGTGAGGCAGGTTTGAGGCAGGTAGAGCTGCAGACCCCCCACAGGGCATAGAAAAGAGCAGACATATATGACAACAGGCATGACATCAATTAGGTTGGACACTAGGCATGTCACAATAAAAAATTTTGCTGGGCGATTAATTGTCTCAGAAATTATCGTGATAGACGATAATAATGTTTGAAATTTGACAATAATTAGTAATTATTGTCAAATTTAAGAAGAAATTTTGGTTAAGTTGATTTGCATGTGGTACATTTTTTTCAACCACCGGATGGCAGCATAAAACTGTTTGAACTGAAGGATGGATAGTGAGGGAGCAAGTAGCGTGTCTCTTTAAGAAAAATGGGAGGGAGGAACCGTGACGTGACATGGGCTGTCTCTCTTTGGTTCTCAAAATGGCGGACGCTCTGTGTGATTTGAGCTCTTTAGCATTTTTCACACAAAGCTTTTAATAAAAAAAATCAGTAAACAAGTTTTCAGCTTGGCGCGAGATTCAACCGTGAATTTTGGAACTTCGACAAGATGGAGGTTTTCCCCCGAGGTCGGCCTGTTAGCTTAGCTCGTAGCTTAGCTTCTCAGCTTAGTAGTAGAAAGAGAGACAGGATGAAACGATAAAGCTGATAAATGAAAATGAGGTTGTTTTTTTTTTTTTTCATTTATAATGTGATTAATTGATTTATTGTTTATTGCAACAGGCCTATCAGACACATTAAGAGAGGGAGGAGTTGGGTTGATAAGTGGCTTCCGGAGTAAAAAGACTAAGGTAGACATTTAGAAGCATGTTTAAAACTCAGATTTATTTACTTTATTTTATTTTATTTTTTAGTTAGATGAGGAGAGCTGTCAGCTGACATAAGCCTAGGTTCAATTAATCTGTTAACTTGTGTTTATGCCAGGAGTGTTGACATTGATTTACTTTAAAATGCCACAAGAGACAGCAGCTTGCTGTTTGTGCATGCTAAAAAAAAAATTTTTTATTTATTATTCCTTATCCAGGAAAGGAAAATAAATGACTTTTCCATGATCAGTGTGGTCATTTTTGAAGTGAAGTTGTGTCAAACTGTTATTCTTAGTATCTTATCAGCCATGACATCACCATGACTAGAACAAGTATAAAAAGAGAGGCAAGTCTTTGTCCAGGCTCGGCTAATGTTTTATCTTTCATCACATTCATAAAACAAATGCTTCTAAAAAGCGACATAGCAATGTAAAAATAAAAAAAACTACATTAGCCAATACTAAACCCCTCTATTTTTGCGTGACGCTGTTGAGTTTGTCACTGTTTTTTTTTTTCCCCTCGAACAAATCTGTGTGTTACTCTCCGTGTATGTGCCCAGCACAGACGGACCATGTTTCTGACAACGGTGCTGAGGCTGCGGGTCGATCTGTCCACCTGATCAGTCCATGTCCAGTCAGGTTTACTCAACTCCTGGCGGACTGATAAACTCGGCAGTCATCAGCATAAACACAATCTGTGCTCAGCTGCTCAGCACGTTTGAGTTAAACACGGACATTGTTTGGTTGAGAAAACAGTGACAAACCAAACAAACATGTAGAGATTTAATGTTAGCAAATGTAGCTTTCATTTTTACACCAGTATTTGTTTTAGATAGTCATTTTACAAGTCTTAACAAAGGCTCTTTGTTTGGCTAGCCATTAGCTTAGCCTGAACATACTTTTACCTTTTTCTCCATATGCTCTATGACTGATGTCCTGATTTATGAGGTACTACAGATAACAATTAGACTCATCAATACAAAGATGACTGCTCTATCCCTTTAAGCTCATGATGGATGATAATTGAATAGTTAGGGTAATTAATTTATCATCTAAACTAGTGTTCATTCCTCTGTACCAGAGTGTGAAGCATTTCATTGTTGGTTAAAAAGGTCAGAAGCATCTTTTTTAACCGTGGACAGCTTCGGAGGGACCTCCTGCAGCTTAATGATGAAAATGCTTGTGTTCATGCTGTAGAACTAGACTGTTTACAAAGTACAGTATTTTATGCAAGTTTGGACACCTGTGAGCAAATTAGTATTTTGCTCATTTTCAACTGAAAGGAACAAAATGTAATTTGCTCTGAGGTGTTTTGCATATTGCTCTGCTGAAGCAACGTGTCCAGGTAACGGGCCATGTGTGTTCTTCTCTTGCTTCTTACTGTTGCACCCCTTCCTGTCTCCTCCAGACCAAACTGGCCTTGCAGAAGCAGCTGACCAAGAGTTTGACAAGTGGCTTCCTGCCAAGCCCCTTCGCCCCACCAACTCTGTGCACAATGGCAACTAACCCGTTTGCTCTGCGTCACCCTGTGGGCGCCACCACCTTCATCCAGACCCCATTCCTTGGCCCCGCATTGTTCCGGCCTGCCCCGGGGCCACTGCGGGCCACGCACACTCCCATCATCTTCTCCCCCTACTAAGGGCTTAACCAACCCTCCCAGTTAAGCTCCAAACCTATCCCTTTACCAAACCCAAGGTCCTCCTTTGGTGTGACACAAACGGCGAAGGTCACAAGCAAACTATGCAGCCCACTTGACTTAAAATGGGAAGAGTGCACCAATGGTACTGACCACCTGAGAGCTCTTCTTAACAAAAAGGCCAAGATCCCTCATCATGCCTTCTCTCTGCTCCTCCTATACTGACCTCAGGAGCAGGACAGGCCTGCAGACAGTGACTGGCACAAAGAGGCCGCTTTTATAGCCATTTTATGGGTCAACATGGTTTAAATTATAAATATATATATATATTATTGTGTAATTTATTAGAGAACCAATATAGACAAGTCTAGATGTATGTTTAGTGTGGTTGCCACAAAAAAGGTCCCTTTACTTGATGCTCTTTTTAACTTAAATGTTTGGAGGTATGATGAAAAGTCATTGTAAGTCTTTAACGCAGCTGAACTCAAGCCATACACGTATGGCTGCGCAAGCCAGTCTCACTGATCAGTGTTTTCAGCTTAAACAATGTTGTGCATGGTATTGTGCATATCACAATTAGTGAACAACTCCTAGAACTATGTCTATGTCTTAACTTTATGCCTCTAACGGAGGAAAGTGACTCCTTGATATGGGTCTTTTAATGATGAACTTACCATTCTGCACATCCAGGCCTGAGCTGGGTGTCCTCAGCGTTTGTCTTTCTCTTTAAAAGTACTCATTGCACAGTGTGAAATCGAACATCAAAGGGGTTATCCTGAACTGTATCAAAAGCTGCGACTTGAAAAAGTTACTTTCAGTAGTTTTGCGGATGTATTGATAGCAGTTCTGAAATGTGGGTCCGCACTCGTAAACATGGTTTTCAGCTGTGTAAGCAGAAAACCACACAGAAGCTTGAGTCACATGTTTGACCTACCTACCTGTCTCTGCAGGTAAACAAATGTGGCAGAATCAGACAAGCGTGAGGTCTTGAAGAAGATATTTAGATGGAAATATAGGAGTGGATCTTTGTACGGCAAAACAAAAGAGAAAGACAAAGGACAGTAGTCCCTCGCTACTCCGCGGTTCAACTTTCGCAGACTCGCTCTTTCACGATTTTTCAACGATTGTCAACTTTAATATTACTCACATGTTTGAGACGGTACGGGATGAAAAGTTAACAAAAAAAAAAAAACTTTGGACAGGCGCCCCCATTTTGTAGTTTTCTTTCAATGAGCCTACACTGTGAGGCCAGTCAAAAACAAACACACTACCCAGAAGCCAACTGTGCTTCCAGCTGTTGCTTTCTGACAAAATGGAGGGTAATCTTAGTAACGCAAATCTAGGCTAGAGCTGTTCTTTTGAACCCGGAGCCCGGCCGGGCCGGTGTTGGGCTTTTTATTGCGTCAGCACACGTGCAGCTGATGATCCAATTTTATGTCAACTTGGCTTGCCATACGATCACCACCCGCACATGGCCGTTTGACTGCACGCTGACCGGCCTCGAAAGAGGTAAAAGAAATTTCAGTTAAAGTAAAGAAAGACATTCAAACAAATGAGACACCTTTGTTCTTTCCTTCAGAAAAGGTTCAGCAGACACACAAGGCCGACAACACAAACGGGTTGGATCACAAAGCAGACTATGTCAGAGCAGGGTCCATGTCTGAATAATGCAGAATGCAGGCAGAAGCAGGGATTTAATGCACTTTGAGGGCCATGAAAGGACAACCACCCACTCAGCTCCGATCTTCTGCCCCTTCAGCTGTGCACATCTGCCAACTGTTAATAATTATATAAGCAGTGAAAGCTTAATTTAAAATGTTTGGGGTGGGGGTGTTCGGACTATAATTACTGTTAATTCATCGGGTCGGGTGGGGTTTGGAAATGGTCAGGTCAGATTTTTTGGGGTCTGAATGCAACTCACGCTACGCCCTCTATGAAGCTCACAGAACTGGCAGGAAAGTCGCAAATAATCCTCAAGCTTCCTGAAGCGTGATTATCCACGTGCACATCAACCCAGATTGGGTGGTGGGCTTCGATGCTGCAGGGCAGGTCTGCAGAACTGGAACCGAGCTTCTGTAGAGCTGGTGAGTAAAATTTTGCAGTACAGTGCATAGACGTATGTCGTCACAATTATGTAGGTTTAAGCGTTTAGAACATTGCAAGAGTGTGAGATGGGTTTATAAAGCCTTAAAATATGTATAAATACTAAAATAAATATGGTGGTCCTACTTTGCAGTTTTTCACCTATCGCATGGGAGGGGTGTGGAATGTAACCTCCGCGATAGTCAGAGTCAGAGAGTCTTTATTATCATTTGCACCACATGTGGTACATGTGATGAAACGAGATTATGTACACAGGGTCCCAGTTACATCCAACAATAAAATGCAAAAGAAAACATTACTAAGATCTAAGATGTGAACTAAGAAAAACATCAACTAAAAATACACTAAGCACTAATATCATAGAATAACATTACTCAAAACAGCAGCACGAACATGAGTTTGTATAATCGACGGACTACTGTAAGACAATTGTCAAAATTAAACATCTTCATTAATACCTTAAAGTACCTTCTCTGCATTTTGCAAAACTTCGAGGCCAGTAACTGTTTTAGCTGACCTGCAGACTTTGCCCATCAAATCTGAGCGTAAATATGCACCAGTGCATCTAAATTGTCGGGCGTCTCGATCTCAAACAGCTCTTAAACAAACGTCGCCATTCTTGGCTGTTTTTGTCGACAAACGAATGCACGAGATAGTCGGCGTCTGTTCTAGTTCAAGAGCACATCATCAACATGAAACGAAAGATAATGTGTGGGTTTTGTTTATCACACCATGAGGTTTTGTTGAGCGTTCTTCATGACTTTGCAATGAGTACCTTTAAGTCACAGCCTCAGTCCCCCCCCCCCCCATCTTTTCTTCATCCCCATCGCCATTTAAACCTTGAATGAGGTCCACATCAAGGACAGCTTCTTTCAGTTTGCACGTCTGTCTTCAGAATGATTTCTTGCTCCAGTGCATCACTCATGCAATGCAACTCGAGGACTGTGCTCTTCCAAAGCATGAAAACGTTTTGCAGCTATGGATGATGTCTCACTGCAAAACGCCGTCGTTTCCTCTCCCATCCTCACTGCTGATTTTCCCCTTTCACACCGCTGCCATCGCCCCAACGCCACCCCTGGTTTTCTCTGCGCGAGCCAACGAGGAGCTCCAACTCGACTGGGTCTCGGTGTTTGATGGTGGGTGGGAGGGCTGCTCAGCCGCCACATGATTGACATCCTGTCGCGACGTCTGCGCGCAGCGTGGGGAGCCACAAAGCACAGTGCCATGGCAACCACATTAAAAGCACCTTAAAACTGATTTTCTTACAAACGCAATGGAAATGGTGTTGTTTCCTTTTGATTCGCTGTAGGTGTACGTTTTACAACTGTCACGTCGATTCTGTCTGGAGTTTTGCTTTGGAGAACCAACAATCAGGTGGGACGGATCCCGTTGTGACGATTCTCACGTTTATAGCAATACGTTCTGCACGTTTCTGGTGTTGTTGCTGTTCCCACCACCATTCTCTGCTTTGACCTTTGAACAAGATGTGATGTGTACCCGAACACAGCCGAGGCCAAGTCTGAGTTGAAGAGTCATCAGAAATAATAAGTTGTGGGGAAGCTGCTCTGCGATGCTCCATGAAGATGGACGGTGTCCGTGGGGGGGGGCTTTAGGTGCAGAACCTCTACATGACTTCCACTGAGCAGAGACACTGTTACATTGAGCGATTCAGATGCATCACATCTGCAGCATCAAATGTCATTTTGTTGTTTGTGCTCGACTAACCCCACACACACACACCCCACACACACACACACACACACACACGCAGGATATCTGCTGATGTTCGTCCCTTCTCTTACGCCAAAACGATCTCTTGACAAGGTCTCAAAAAGGACTCGGAGCAATCTCTCCCTTCCACACTCAGTCGCTTACATTTCAGTGATGAAGCAAATATGCATGTGTGCAGTGTGTGTGTGTGTGTGTGTGTGCACGATGGAGTGGTTGTGTCTGACGCAGCAGTGCCATCTGTCGTGAACAACATGTACCTGCTTCGATATCTTTCATTTGTTGTGCATTTCTGTTTAGGACTTTTTAAGGTTTGCAAAGCCCACACCACTATACACCACCACCACACTAATGTGACGGG
>JARVGS010000472.1:32158489-32176781 GCA_031762315.1 Hypsolebias antenori | reverse complement strand
AGTATTTGAATACTTCTTTTAAATAATGCCTCCTAGGTTGAAAAACATCTGCTAAATGACTTAAAACTACTGTTCTTGTTTCTTTCAGCGCTGCCCCAACATTCACTCATTCTAGATGTGAGAACACGCTGGAATTCACTGTATTTAATGCTGGAGAGGTTCATAGAGCAGTACCCTGCAATTCAAGCAGCCAGCTTGGATCTTCGGCTGAGAAAGAGCATGGAAAGAGACAGGTAAAAAGATGAGATGGATATGAATTAAATTTTTATAGGAGTGAATAACAGTTCATCAGTGAATTGATCGTCTTGCCTCAGACCTACTTACTACAAAGAGCTGTCACGGAGAGACTATGTGCCAATGTAGGGAGTGCATATGTTAGAGTTTTGGGGGAAAAAAACTTTTTCTAACAGTAGTCTGTGTTCGCTGTTTGTTTTTTGTTTTGTTTTTTTCATACAGGCTTGCTCGGCTGACTGAGGTGGATTTTCATAAGGCAGAAGACTTCATCAATCTGATGAAAGTTCTCTACACGTCCACACTCTGCGTGTCGTCAGAAAAGAGCGCCACATGTGGACAGATTCTGCCCATTCTCCAAAAGCTTGAGGCACATCTGACGGTGAAAGAGGGAGACACAGTGTTTGTATCCAACCTTAAAAAACAGGTTTGGGCAAACCTATCCAAGCGCTACAAGGTAAGTGACTGAGGTAGACAGCTAGAAAGAAATTAATGAAGAATAAAAAATATCTTTGTTCCTGTGGCTTGATCTAACGTTTTAGTAATGTGTTTTGCAGAATGATGAGATCAGACATTTCCTCAATGTGGCCACTGCGTTGGATCCACGCTTTAAACAAAGGATGGATGACAGTGTTTGGGACCAGATCCAAAAAAAGCTGATGGAGCAGGTGATGTGTTATTCATGCACAAGTGTCCTTTTCAGCTATTAAAATCTGAAATCTAAATGATAGTTGTGTTCTTTGTAGTCAACAGAGGAAGACTGTGGAGATAATGGGGCCACTGACACCGAGGGAGTGGAGGACGAGGAGGAGAGTCTAAATGTATGTATGATTGCAGAAATTCCCTGATGCATGCTCAGTACGGACCATCAGCCTAACAATGGATCATTAGCACCCTGATGGTTGTTTGCTATTCAGAGGGTCCACTAACTGTCCCCCTCTTACAATGCTGTTATTGCTAGTATCACTCAGACCTCTGTGAATAGAAAACAACCATCAGGGTGCTAATGATCCAACGTTAGGCTGATGGTCCTCTTTAATCATGTGAGCAGCTAGTTTTGGCTGCAGCAGCAAACTGGTTGATCCACTGTGAGAGGGTGCTATTCATAAGACTGAGCTGAATACAGCACCTCAGACTGAGGAAGTCTTTCAGAGGAAAAATGAAACGTTTCTACAATTTTTTTTGTTGTTGTTTTGTTTTGGTTCTTTTGAATGTCCAGAGGACCAGACTTGGCTTTTTTAGATAGCAGAAATTGTATAGTTCTAAATTTTAATAATGATCACACACATTTAATGGATGTTTCCCGTTTTAGTGATAATACTTATGATATGAACCTGTTTGTTTAGGAACTGCCTCCCTGCAAACTGCCTAGAAAGACGCCGCTGGAGGAGCTCTTTGCAGAGGAAGAGGCACACAATGTGGTGTCACAGCAGAGCTCCATGTCCATTCAGACGCAAGTGGAGAAGGAGCTGCAGACATACAGGAAAATTCCACGTGCCAGTATGTCTGAGGACCCTGCTGCATGGTGGTGGGACCAACGAAAGACTTACCCCTTGCTTTCAGGTCTTGCATGTTCGTATTTGTGCGTACAAGCTTCATCCACTCCCAGTGAGCGTGTGTTCTCCACTGCAGGAGACACAATCTGTCCAGAACGCTCTCGCATACTGCCTGAGAAGGCAGACATGATACTTTTTCTAAACAAGAACTGTTTCTAATTTTATACTGTGCTGCTAATCTGGATTGTTCTTTGTTGTTCTTGTTTGTTTCTGCACAATATTCTTTTTTTGTTTTCTGCACCAGGTTAGCCCATCAAGGGGAGCTCAGGAACATGTTTACTACCTGGCTGCAGCATCACATATTGCACATGTGAAAATGTTTTTCTTTTTTGTTTTCTGCACCAGGGTAGCCCATCAAGGGGAACTCAGGAACATGTTTACTACCTGGCTGCAGCATCACATATTGCACATGTGAAAATGTTTTAATGTTTGTTGTTGAGTTTTTCAGAAATAAAGCTCTCTTTTGAAAGTGTACTACTGGGAAAAAATTCATACCATTTATATTAAAGTTCATAAGTTTGATATGTATATACTGGTTGAAAATAGTCCTGTGGGAAATTCATAGTAAAGTAAGTAAAAAGTTCATAGAATTAAAATTCAAATAGAAGTTCAAATTGTTTCATCCAGAAAAAACTCTGGCTGTACAACCCATTTAAACAGTTTTTTTTTTTAACCCGCCCCTTAAAAGAATCGAAACCGAGAACCGATCGGAACCGGAATCGAAACGAAGAATCGGAACAGGAATCGCTCAAATTCAAACGATGCCCAACCCTAGTTTTAAGTGGGATTTTTAGACTCTGTCACCAGCAGCCGTCACAAAGACACAACTTGTACTTGTTATTTTAACCGAATCTATGAAAAAATGCACAGATTTGGGCACAAAAAAAGAGAGATTAGCTGAAAGCTTCTACAATAAATGATGAAACGAAGGACGATGTTTGCTGGACTGTATTTTTCTTAGAGACGTTCTCAACGGGGTCGACATAGTGAGCACACTATGCACAAAACTATTTTGATAGTTGCTTTACTCTGGACGCTCTCCCTGACGCAACCTGGGCTCGAACCTGCAGCCTCAGGAATACAAGGTAGAGGTGCTGACCCCCCAAGACGGTTTTATTTAAGCTCACAATGCACAATATGTGATAGTTGGGTACAAATAATTCACTGAAAGTGAGCTAAAAGCAGCAAAATCTTATATTAAAATATTTCAGAAAACCTGCACAACTACCGGTGCTTATCAATACCACTTTAAAGATTTGCAAGAAAATCTGGCACCTCGGAGGAAATTAAGAAATTAGGTGCAATGTAAAACTTTTGCACAGCACTGTAACTCAAAATTTCAAAAATAAAAGCGGGGGAAACTTTTGGACGTGGCACCAGTGATGTGAATCAGGTCAGTTCTAGCAAACTGGAGAGAAGTGCTGCAGTGCAGTGGATCCTGGCAGAGAAATAACTCGGCCCTGCCCTGTCAGAACTACAACAAGCTGAGCTGGTAGCGGGGGGAGGAAGGAGGTGGGGTGGGGGGACTGTAGGGCCAAGGTGCAGGATGGAGCTCAGAGTTGAGGAAAGATTAGAAAACAAGAACAACCTCTGCTGCAGTAAGATCTCAAGGCCTAAAGCAGTCAAGCATTAGAGCGTCTCAGACTCGACTCCCCGTTTCCCCTCCCAAAGACTGAGCATAATTCAGGAGTTGGGGGGTGATAGTGGGAGGGGTGGACGGGGGTCCTTCAGGTAGAAGCAGACAGGTACACAAAGGCATGCCAGAACTCTTACTTAAATCCCCATCCTGTTCCCCCTAGGACTATAGCTGCCAGGAGAATAGCACCTGCGATGGACCCTATTATGATATTGGTGCCACTGGGACCTGCGCAGAGGAAGGAGGGGAGGAGGAAGGGTGCGGAGGAGGAGGAGGGGCAGAAACAAAACAACACCACTAAAAAACACACGTCAGGAGACAGCATCAGCACAGTACATCAACAACATCAAGTAGAGAAAGAAAGAGGCAGATGGGAAGATACCTGCAGACAGAGAGATGAAGATGGGGAGGAGGAAACCATCACGTTGGGTGGAGATGGAAGAACAGGCATGTGGTTGGGGAGGTCAAAGGGAGGAGGGGGGACAACAGTTACATAAAAATAAATAAATAAATAAATAAATAACCAAAGGAGAGAGAGTTGCATTACTTTGTTCTCATTCCCCTCTCCTGCTCTTTCAGCTGGACACCCTCGTGCTCAGGGTGGATTTTTTGGCCCTAAAAGAGCAGCAGCTTAATTGCTCTGTGTGTCATTGGCAGACTGCAAGAAAGTAAAGAAGGCACTTAAAAAAATGCAGCGCCTGGAAGACATTCAGTAACACCACACACACACGCGTTTAACACACATATGCTCTCATGGATAAATGTGTCTCAAGCACTCTTCGGCACCGAGCCTCTGCAGGAGGGAAAACAGCGTGGTTTACAGGCGC
This sequence comes from Hypsolebias antenori, assembly GCA_031762315.1. Taxonomy (NCBI): domain Eukaryota; kingdom Metazoa; phylum Chordata; class Actinopteri; order Cyprinodontiformes; family Rivulidae; genus Hypsolebias; species Hypsolebias antenori. Next base: position 32,172,531 of record JARVGS010000472.1, on the reverse strand, counting down.
TGACCATAAAGTTATAATATGATGAAAAAGTTGATTTGTTTCAGGAATTCAATTCAAAAAGTGAAACTTTTATATGATGTTCATTCATTACACACAGGCTGATATATTTCACATGTTTATTTCTTTTAATGTTGATGATTATAACGGACAACTAATGAAAACCCCAAATTCAGTTATCTCAGAAAATTTGAATAAAACTCAAGACCAATAAAAATTCTGATTTTTAGAAAAGTTGACCAACTGAAAAGTATGAGCATGTACAGCATCAACACTTAGTTGTTGCTCCTTTTGCCTGGATTACTGCAGCAATGCGTCATGGCATGGAGTCGACCAGTCTGTGGCTCTGCTCAGGTGTTCTGAGAGTCCAGGTTGCTCTGATAGTGGCCTTCAGCTCTTCTGAATTGTTGGCTCTGGTGTGTCACATCTTCCTCTTCACAATACTTCATAGATTTTCTATGGAGTTAAGGTCAGGTGAGTTTGCTGGCACAGGGATACCATGGTCCTTGGTAGCTTTGGCACTGTGTGCAGGTGCCAAGTCCTGCTGGAAAATAAAATCTGCATCTCCATGAAGTTGATCAGCAGCAGGAAGTTCTCTAAAACTTCATGGTAGATGCTGCGTTGACCTTGGACCTCAGAAAACAGTGAGCAACACCAGCTGAGGACATGGCCCCAAACCATCATCGACTGTGGAAACTTGACACTGGACCTCAAGCAACGTGGATTCTGTGCCTCTCGTCTTCCTCCAGACTCTGGGACCTTGATTTCCAGAGGAAATGCAAAATTTACTTTAATCAGAGAACATCACTTGGACCACTCAGCAGCAGTCCAGTCCTTTTTGTCTTTAGCCCAGACGAGACACTCCTGACACTGCCGCTTGTTCAAGAGCTTGACACAAGGAATGTGACAGCTGAAACCCATGTCTTGCATACGTCTGTGTGTGGTGGTTCTTGAAGCACTGACTCCAGCTGCAGTCCACTCTTTTTGAATCTCCCCCACATTTTGGAATAGGTTTTGTTTCACCATCTTCTCCAGGGTGCAGTTATCCCTATTGCTTGTACACTTTTTTCTACCATTGTTTCCTTCACCTCTCTATTAATGTGTTTGGACACAGAGCTCTGTGAACAGCCAGCCTCTTTAGCAATGACCTTTTGTGTCTTGCCCAGTGTTTGTCTTTTGGACAACTGTCAAGTCAGCAGTCTTCTCCATGATTGTGTCGCCTCCAGAACTAGACTGAGAGACAATTTAAAGGACTTTGCAGGTGTTTTGAGTTAATTTGCTGATTAGAGTGTGGCACCAGGTGTCTTCAATGTTGAACCATTTCACAATTTCAAATTTTCTGAGATACTGAATTTGGGGTTTTCATTAGTTGTCAGTTATAAACATCAACATAAAAAAATAAATAAACATTTGAAATATATCAGTCTGTGTGTAATGAATTAATATACAAGTTTCCCTTTTTGAATGGAATTACTGAAATTAACTTTTTCATGATATTCTAATTTTATGACCAGCACGTGCATTCTCACAACCATCATGTGGACTATCCTACGCTGCACGTCCGTACAGAAAGAGCCTACACAGGTGATGAGTAGAGATTATGAAGGGGATCTGAGAGGAGACAGAGAAGCGTGAACAGGCTCAGAGCTGCTACCGACCTTTTTTCTCTGGACCTGTCGGGACGGTGGGTTCGGGGATGGGGTCAAACACGCTGCAGTCCTTCCCGGTGTAGTCCCTGTCACAGATGCACTTCACCTCGTTACTGCACGTCTGCAACAAACAAAAATATATAGCTGTAAGAAAGAAAAGCTACAACTCGATATTTAACAAGACAGCGCTACCTGTCATTATCAGTAAGCAATATAACTAATGACTGTGATAAATCAAACTATTATATTTAAGTATCTTAGAATTCATGTTCTGATTGCTGTTCATAGATTTGGTCAATCCAACAGACTCTCGGGGGGCCTTGATGTCCACACCTGGTTTAGACCATTAAAAATACAGAGGAGAAAGTGAGGAAAATGTGGTTTATCATAACTGATTTCGTCGTCACAACATTAAATATGGTAAACCGCAAGGTTTTCTAATACCATGCAGACGTAGCATCTGATTTACAATATATGAAATTTAACAAGTATTTATTTTTCCAATTTAGTCAAAAGTATCCATGAAATAACTGTTTATATAAATATTAATTATGAATAACCCATTTTTTAAAGACAAGATAGACATCTTTCAGCTTAAAAAACAAACGCTGAAGTGGTTGATTTCTAAATGGAAATATAAAAAGTAGCATTAAACACAAGACAAGCAGTTACGGTGAAAAATTTAAGAATTTTTATTTGATCTTTAATGTAACAATAAGCAACACCTTCTAACTCTGCTCTTTTTTTCTTTAATAATCATTCTCAAAGAAATGCATTGTCTTAAGAGGATATGAAAGAATGAACGTTTTCAGTTTGAAGCCATAAAATGTGTTTTTCTGTAATTTTTATTAGATAAAACCACCTCTGGTGCCAGGTTTTATGTTAATGTAGAACCCAAGAATGTAGAGTTACTCAAAGTGTTGATGACCTAAAGGATTTTTTTTAAGTGCTGACTGGGCAGAAAATACAGAAGTGCCCAAAACCACGAGGAGCATCTGAATAACCAGAGAACATACCAAAAGAACGAAATTGGGGCTGATAAGGTAAGTGGGTGCAGCTGGTACTGATGAGAGGCAGGTGAGAGATGAAGGAGGGACAAGTACGAGTGAGAAACACAGAAATAAACTGAACACAAGGAAAACAGAAAGTAAACAAAACAAGAGGACGTTCTTATGTTTTCACATACAAAAACTAAACTATAAAAATAAAACATTACTAAAATAACAATAAAACTCCTAAATAACTTAAATGTCTTGATTGAGGTTACCTAAATTGATTTAGGTAAGTTAAACATTTCTTCATCTAAATCCAATCATCTTTTATTCATTTTTAAAACCTCTGTTGTCTAAATGTAGAAGTAAAAGCAGAGAAGTTTTTACCCCGTGGTCAGAGCAAATATGTCCAAAGTTTGACCCCGGACACGTGCTGAGGTTGAACGCTGCAACGGGGAGGCAGCGTCTTTCCAAACACATCATGTTGGGGCCGCAGGGAGTGCCGTCCTCCACGTAGCCCATGTCCGAGCCGTCCTCCAGCAGAGCGTGGCCACCTCTGAGCAAAGTATCCAAAAGTATCAAACACACAGGTGAGGAAAAGGTGAATTAGAAGAATGATGAATGTGACCTACCTGCAGTCCAGGTACTTGTTCTGATGATAGAGGGTAAAGCTGGTCACCTCACCCTGCAGGTCACCAAACTTTGGCTTCATTGTGACGTTGGCACAAAACAGGAAGCCGCATAATACATCCCTGAGGCAAGCAGAGGAATGGATAAAGGTTGATCTAATGAAGCTCAGAACACCTGTGCAGGTCTCTGGTGACACTCACGGCTTGTTGCACTGCAGCCAGCCTTTCCCTTCTGGAGCCCGACCACAGTTTCCTTTCTCTGTCCCTTCAGCGTTCAGCTTCTCATAACAAAACCTGTCTGCTGAATCTAGAGGGATCAGAGTTAAAGAAAGGTTGAATAAACCTAAAAAATAAAAATAAAAAAGCTGCATATCAATTAAAATATGTTTGTTAAGTGTTCTAAGCATACTGAAGCCCCAGAGTCCTTTGCACTGTCCGTCACGCGTCCTGCACCGTCCGCTGTAACAGCGTCCCTGCGGAGGTGGAAGAATGCCGATCAAGCATTTCACAGCCGAAGCTGCGGACAAGAAAACGAGGCTCAACCTTACCTGGCTGTTATCACACATGTAACCATCCAGCTTGTGGACATTATGAGGGCACTGCAAAAGAAAGAAAACATTTTGAAAACGCGTTTGAAAATGATGTGAACGTTTTGTCCAGGTGAGTCTTTCACCTGGCTGGAGTCTCCTGTGCAGGTTTCAGGGATATCACAGTCGTTGACGGCCTCTCGACACACAACACCTCGCTGTTCGTACTAGGAGAAACAATCCAACACCAAAATGAGTTATACCGCCCATTTCTAATGCGCAGGTAAGGGTTAAGGAAAGAATTTACTTTATTTAGCACAAATTCACACTAAAAACAACCTTGGGGGACTTTTTCTACAAATTCTTACTACGTTTTATTTCTAAGGTGTAACATCATCCCGTCTTTTTGTCGTTTCTTGGATAAAGTGCTGATGTTCAGTGTTAAAAAGTACAACATTTAAGAAGGTAAACAAACAATACAATCTAAACAGCTAAAGCTCGTATTTTATCGAGATGCAACTGTTTTGATTTTCAAAAATTTTGGCTGTACAAAATGCAGAATGTGCACAATTTTACTGCAATTTTAATAACCTCCAACAATCACAGCGCAGTGAGAGACATGAATATCGTAAATATTTAGTTTTGTTTAAAAACTCACAGATCAGATCAGAAGTAGGCCTGTCGCAATAAACAATAAATCAATTAATCACATGATAAATTACAATTATCGACCTAGTTTTCATTTATCAGCTTTATCGTTTCTTCGTGTCTCTTTCTTCTTAAGACACTGGAAGACAAAAGACTCAACTCCGGTGTTCTTCCCTGACCCCTCCCTTCCTCTTTAAAATCTGTTTTAATCGTCCAAAATCATGTTTTTGGATCGTTAAAAGCAGCTAAAGCTGAGAAGCTAAGCTATGAGCTAAGCTAACAGATTGGTTGAAACCTGTGCCTTTGGGTAAAAAGTTGTTTTTCTCTGAAAAAAGAAGCTGAGAACTTGTTTACTGATTTTTTTTATTAAAAGTTTTGTGTGAAAAATGCTAAAGAGCTCAAACCACACGGCGCGTCCGCCATTTTGAGAACCAAAAACAGACAGCCCGTGTCACGTCAAGGGGCCTCCCTCCCATTTTTCTTAAAGAGGCACGCTGCTTGCTCCCTCACCATCCATCCTTTGGTTCAAACAGTCTTATACTGCCATCCACTGGTAAAAAAGGTACTACATGCAAAACTAATCAAGCATTTATTTTTAAATTTGACAATAATTACTAATTAGTGTGAAATTTCAAACAATATTACTGTTTATTGCAATAACGTCTGAGACAATTAATCGCCCAGAAGAATTTGTTATTGTGACAGGTCTAATCAGAAGTGCATACATGCAGTGGTGCTTGAAAGTACTGTATGTGAACCTTTGCTTTCAGTATGGTGTGACCTTCCCCCCGGTGCAACTGCAACTATACATTTCTGGTAACTGTTGATCAGTCCTGCACACCGGCTTGGAGGAATTTTAGCTCATGGGTCATATTTATACAGAAGTATAGAAAATTTTGAAGGGTTTGCAAACTTTTCAGAACCGCTGTATCAACTTGGATTTATTAGAGGAGGGACTTGAAATGTTTTAAGCTTCTCTCAGATCCACACATGCATTATATATTTTAAATGCAGCTGGAAAACTGGGCTATCTGGTGTGTAATTTAATCAACATTTTCTTTGCAGGTGAGAACGATTTGTTCAGGGAAATAAGGGATCATAGATTGGGCCAGTTTGTGATTTGAAACTAAAACCACCAGATGGTGGGATAGAGCTTCTGAGACAAAAATAAATAAATAAATAAACAACAACAGACCAGTAGCTTCCTGCATGATACAGAGTTTTTTAAAATGGCACAATATTTTCACCAGCACATATTTGTGATTTGTGAGGAACTGAATGTTGAGTTTTAAACAAAGATTCCTGTTTTGTGCACATCCCAACACGCAGACACAGTCAAATAAAAATTTTAATGTGAAATCCAGAGAGCAAAATAAATAAATACAAAAATACAACACTGAAGGAGAAAATAGTCATACTAACTCAAACAAATCATTTCCCATCGGTACCCCCCTTCTGAGCAGATTAGTCTTATATCTGACCGTTTGGATTACGGTTGAATTTACCTTACAGTCACTGCAGCAGAGTCCATTACTGCACATGGCATCATGGGTAAGGGTGCACTTTTTACAGCAGGTTCCTCCACTGCGGGCACACTCCTGCAGGAAAACAAGACGCCACTCGTTCTGGGTCGATACCTTCACAAAGAGGCGGCGCTACCAAAGCTGGCTGCTTACCACCTGGGACCCACAGTCACACTCTTCTCCTGGCTCCACAAAACCATTCCCACACTCTGGAGGGTCCAGCAGCTGAAAGCAAGATCATAATGGAAGTGAATATAGATATTTGGAAAAAGGTGTCAGCCGAGGAAATAAACACTGAAACGTTCAGTCTTAGAAAACCAAGAGATTCAGCAGCAGACAACACAAGGCCCTCACCTTATTGGGCTTGTTGAAGAGGCAGCTCCCACCACCCTGGAGCAGGAACTGGATGTACTCGTCAACACTGCAGCGAGAAAACTTTCTGGGCAGATAGAAGCTGTGATCACACACACACACACACACACACACACACATGCACACACTGATAAAGATCAAGACATAAAATAAAATGGTACAATGCTTTTTGGCCAGTTAGGAAGGCCAGATCCATCGTGGGTGTCTCTGCAATCACGTTGCAATCTGACACAAACGTTACCATCTGCAGTAAGACACAACTCAAATAATTCAAATCTGGATTGTTCCATCTGCCGTGGGGAGCCCGGTCCAAATCACTCGCATAGTAAATATTTCTGGTTCGAAAGTTGTCATTTCTTGCACAGCAGTCTGGTTTCTGCTGCCTGTAAGCTTTAAATGCAGACTGCGATTATCAGCAGCTTGAGGTCTGGGTTGGTTGATGACGAAGCCGTGCGCTCATGCACGAGTCTGATTGTTCTACTGAAGGAAACAAAGTGAGGAAAACTGCAGCGTAAAGCGATTTTACCCGGTGTCTTCCATGATGCAGCCCACCCAGGCGTCTGGGCACCTGCAGTCACCTGCAAAAGACAATAAATAAGGAAGAATGCATAAACCACAAATACATCTATGAACAGGTCAAATAAATGTTGTGACACAAAATAAAAGCCTTTCTGTGGAAGTGCTAGTGGAGTTTCGTGCTCAGTATTGATCTTTGGCCTGACATGCAACAGTCTTTAAAATGAATCTCATTGTTCAGCACCAGCAGCAATTTAACTTTCATTCATTCTACAGTATATTGTAGCAGATATGACTGAAATATAATAAATAAATACAGAACAGACCTCCTCAACACACAAGTTTACTCTCCTCATCACTGCTGCAGTGAACCATAATCTGTGTCCACAGCTGCTTTTTATCATCATAGACATTTAAACCACTTACCCTAATTATTATTAATTATAATCATCAGAAGGGTATCATAATAAAGGGATGTATCTTTAAATTTAATTAGGCTATTTTCTAATATAAAAGTACATCAAATTGTGTTTATACATATGTTTCTGTAATTTTCATTCAACCTTTATTTAGGCGGGTTAATCCAATTGAGCCCAGAGGACTCATTTACAAGAGAGACCTGTAACACAATATAATATATAATATAATATAAAATTTTAAATAATATAAGATAAATAATATAATATGAAAATATAATATAATAATAATATAAAATATATCACCTTCCCCACTGTTTAAGCTTAATAATATTTTAATTTGTATTATTATCATTATTATTATAAGCTTTACTTTTACTATAACTGCAAAATAAAAAAAATGCATTTACAAAACAGCTTTTTTTACATTAATCTATAACAGTTTAAATTGTTTAACTTATACATACAAATACATGTACTAACATTATTAAAATAGTCATCATTCCCCTTACAGAAAAAACACAATTTATCATGTGATCACAAGTTACATAAACACATTTAATAAATCAAAAATTGTATTAACTATGTACAAAACACATTTTACATGAGTTTTAAAACTGCCCTTTAGTATTTGTATTTCCTAACTGTTTCTGTTTTCTCTCTCCATCAGAGCCTTCTTTTGACTTCATCCTTTATCTGAACATAAAAACCAGTTAGTTCTTTGCACTCAGGTGCCTGCAGGTGAAGTTTTTCTGCTGCCCGACTCACCCGCGGAGGCTCGAGCGTTGTTCCACCTCATCCCGATGTTCTGACCAAGACTCTGACACAAAGTGATAGCCATGGCTCCAACACTCCCATACTGCAGGAAAGAAATCACACAAACTAACCTGTTAAACATTTACTGACAGATGTAAACGATATAAGGTAAAGAAAAAAGTTTTTTTGTTTTTCCGTAGAATGAAAGACAGCTTGTAGTAACATGAAGAAACACATAAAAATTGTGTTAATTCTGTTTTAGGTAAAAGGCACATCTTTGCAAACAACTACTACTTGTTGCTTTAAGCTGCCACTAGAGGGCAGTGTCACAAAGTTTTGAGGTGGAAGTTGATCTTGATCATTTGTTGGCTTTATTTAAAAAAAAAAAAGTCATAAAATGTTGTTATTGTTAATTTTATAAAATAACTGCTTTTTATGGTGGGGTAAAACAAATTTTAACACAATTAGGCTTTATTTTGTTCATTTTTTAATGTCTCTTCTTACAAACAGCCAACAACCACTATTGTTTTTCCGAGTAGGTTCTGAAGTCATCACTGAGGGCATTGTGCTAAGTTTTTAGAGAATCACTGCAGGTCAGTCTGTCTAGGTTAAATACCCATGATCCTTCTCTCTCTGGATACATATTCTGAGGCAAACAGTAAAATTGTAGTTTTTCTAAAATTACAAGAAAATAAATGTTTTGAAGAGACCCATATAACATCCAGAGTGTTGTTTGTATCTTTCTGTCAGTGTGTTCTCCAGCATGTACCAAGAACAAAATCAAAACTATGTTTTGTTTTGTTTTTTTTAAATGAGGTGTGATTTCATTTTTTCGGATGAAGCTCACCTCATTAATTCCTCCTCCTCTAGTTTGAGAACACACCCCTCCCGTGTAGGCTGTTCCACTGCGGCTACTGTGAAATGTGCGCCCTCTGGGGAAAACGATAAACAGACAAACAAAAATCCATCATTGGAAACCATATCTCCAGCAGGATTCTTATTTTGTGTGTGTGTGGGGGGGGGTGTCTGCGATGCTCCTACGAGAAAAGATGGACAACGTCGCTCTGCTCCCTGATGCTGTCCTTCCTGTACTTCATGAAGTTCTGCAGCGTTGCCAGCGGGTCCTCCACGACCGGCATCATGTTTTCAGAGGTCCATGTTTCCATAGCAACCAGCACGATCCTCATATTCAGCTGCTCCTTGAAGATCTGAGGAGCACAAAATGCCCATTGGCTTCGTCGTGGTGAATGTGGAGTGATGAACCTTTTCCAAACGAGGACACGCAGCCTGACAGGTGGTGTGGAAGTTGAAGCTTTCTTCTACCAGTGGGAGGATTTACAGCTCTTACCGTATCTGCTGTGTTGACCACAGCTTTGGCAAAGTTCTTGGTTTGGCTGCTGGAGCGACGCAGCTGTACAAACTGCAGAGAGAGACGCACCAACAGACGGCTTAAGGAATGATGTCTCATTTACAAACACACAGATCATTTCGACACGCGAGAACTAAAGATATTGTGTTTCATTTATTGAATTTCTGTAAGTGCAGGCGTGTTTTGATTTGCTATATTTTATCATGTTGGCCTGTGTTTAGGTTTGTTTATTTTGGATGGTTTTAGCGCTGTAATACATGAGATTAAAAACAAGACGTTGAGGTTGAGGGTCCGTTGCAGTCTTAACAGAACTTCTGCAAAATCACGTCTCACACTGGCAGTAAAAACTGAAATACAACGAGGCAGAGAAATGTGCAGAAAACAAGAGCAGAGAAGCTCCAAAGTTGCTCTTTAACTCACCAAATCATTGTCATTGACCACCATCAGTTCAATATATTTGGTCTCAGTCTGGACGGAAGGTTTTCTGACAAACCTCTTGGATCTTCTCAGCACGGCAGCAACGTGCTGATCGCTCGTTTTGTTTGGTCCCATGTGGTCACCTTCACTTCCACTGCTGTCCTGCTCACCGTCCTCTGCACAGTCTGGACACAAAGAAACTGAGCTGCAGGATAAATCTCACAAACCACCTGTGTGACTTTATTTTAACACTATAGTCCTTTTAATTACTATGTTTTTGAACAAAATTTTCATGCATGTTGATGTAAAGTTTATTGACTTTGCATTTTTTAATGTTATAAAATCATCACATCACATCATATAAGAAACTAAATATTTATCCTGACTAAATAAAAATTGAAGCTTTTAATAATAATGACTTGCATCTGTTTAGACATGACTGCATAGTGTTACTCAATGCTATTTATAACCTGATGCTGATGTTAAAATTAAAAAAAGATTTCATAGGTTTCTTAGTAATTATAAAGAAAGGTAACATTAAAAATAAAACAAAACAGTACACAAAAAAATATGGCATTATCGTTTATCTTATCCTAAAACTGCTTTATTTGATAAACAACAAAGGACAGATTACATTTTTTCAATTATTTTTAATAATTACATCTTAACCACACTTTTTATACCCTGATATTGAAAGCGTCATAACTGAAGTGAGGGCTGTACATACCTGGGCAGTACGGAGAAAGTCTAATATCAGGCATCCTGCGTATTAGGTGAGCACCACCATCCTAAAAAATATATATACAGTATATTTGTTTTAACCACTGAGACTTGCAGATACGTACAGCAGCTTTACCATCCAGGTTTTTACCATACTTTGAAAAAGTGTCTCTATAATTGTATTTATGATAGAATGAAGCCACAACATTCATCAAGAGTTTATCACAACACAGAAAGAAATATTTTCATCTGCCAAACCAAACCAGTCATCAAAAAGTTGTGAATATTTTGCATTAATTTCTGCTGTTATGGAATCAGAATTTTAAAAACATCCTTAAAAAAATTGTGTAATCTGTTAGTACTTGGAGTTGATGAATGTGAATGGTTCTCAGCTACTACCACACAGAATTTTAGCTGAAAATCTGTAAAACTGAGAAAGTTGCAGCTATTTTTGTGTTTGTTGGGGTCTATTGCTGTGGCAGCCATGTTGAATGGGATCGACTCCAAATGTTAAACAGCTGTAGATGTGCAACCAGTGATCACTTCCTGAGGGGTTCAGTAAAATCCATCCAGTTGCTTTTGAGCTATCTTAAGTGACAGAAAACACACAAACAATAATTACGTACCTTTCATGGTAACGAGCAACCGTTTTTATTGGTCAGAAAGCACAGTTCTAATTATTCATATTTTCTAAAATGCAGACCTGATTGCTGTCATTGTGAACTGGCTCAATTCCATAAGAGAAGAAACCATCTGAGAACATCCCACTGCAAGTGAAAGGCAGTTGATCAGAAACAAGGCAGAAAAAAAAAATCAACGGTTTCTGTTTGAAATGTTCCTGTGAGCTCACCACAGGCCGCGGCAGGTGGAGACAGCTGCCCAGGACTCAGGTAAACCTCTTAGCCTTCCTTGGTAGTAGCAGTGCTCCCCTCCCTGTGAGAACAATGAGCAAAAGTTTCATCGAGCTCTTGGTCTTCCTTCACCTTCCTACACTATCGCAGTTACAGCACAGTTTGTGACCCAGCAGCGCCCCAGGCTTCCTTCACCGCAGGGGTAGAGGAAACCACGGCTCAAGGACCTCCTCGGTAAATCAACACTTTTGTTGCCAGCACAACTCCTGGGCAGAAATCTGCTAACACTGCTGTACAAGGTCACGGCTACGAAGGAGAGGCGAGAAGTTCTGGTTCAGTTGCATCGAGCTGAACTCAGCGAGGGGTCTGAGCCTCACCCCGACTCGGCACTGAGATGCTGACGAGTTGTTCCGACCTGAAAGCAGCACGTCCAGCCACCGTGGCGTCATCACGTGAGGCCTGCAACCAGCTGAGAGACAATCTGGTCTGACTGCAGGTCTCCAGTCCCATCCTCACGCGCCTCCCCTCCCTTCTCCTCCCCTCCCACCCCCGATTCACACACTGACGGCCTAGAAACACACATACACGCCCAGAATGCCAAAGCTCATCCTACTTTTGTTTAAACTGACATTTTACTCTTTATTTCTCCTCCTCGTCCTCCTGCGCATCCCTCTCTCCAGGTCTTCTCTCATTCTCTTGGCTGCCAAGAACTTAATGATACTGCTGAGCTAACTGGTTGCTATGGAAACAGGCTCCTGATTGGTCGGAGGTTCTGAAGGAGAGTTTGGAGCGATGGTAGGTGGGGGCACGTAGTGCTGGCTGGGTAGGTGGGTGGGTGCTCGAGGGGCAGTAAATGGTACATTTGTCTAAAAAAAATAAATAATAATTAAAAAAATAATAAAATCCTCCTGGCGAGCAGAGTACAAACACACCACAGTAAAGTTCTGTTCTCCATGTTCTCCGGATGATCCTCTCTGTGGGTTTGCATTATGTCTTTTTGCCTCGACCGCCTGAGAAAAGCCTCGGCTGACTGCCTGACGAACAGCTGACTACCAGCAGCATCAGCGAATCAGTTGCGTAGCAGCCTGCTTCAGAAAGCACACGATGCACATTCTATGAATAGATGAGCCGTCAGGATGAGATCAAACTCTAAAAATACGAACACGCCGTCTAAAAATTAACCCTCAAAGAAGACAAACAAAAAGCTTTTGTTTCAGACGCAACTTAAAATCACTCCATAAAGAGAAGTTATACAGTGCGGTCTGGAGAGGCTGAGGAATGTATCTGACGAACAAAACTTATTCAGATTACTGAGAAAAGAACCAGCCATTTCACAAAGAACTGGTAAAAATACAACACTGACCATAAGGCCTGTCACAATAACACATTTTGCTGGGCGATTAATTGTCTCGGAAATTATTGCGATAAACGATAATATTGTTTGAAATTTGACATTAGGAATTGTTAAATTTAAGAAGTTGGTTAATTTTGTGTGTGTGGTACCTTTTTTGACCACCAGATGACAGTATAAGACTGAACCGAAGTGAGGGAGCGAGCAGCGTGTCTCTTTAAGAAAAATGGAAGGGAGGCCCCTTGACATGACATGGGCTGTCTCGCTTTCCTTTTGTTCGGTTCTCAAAATGGCGGACGCTCAGTGTGGTTTGAGCTCTTTAGCATAGCATTTTTCACACAAAGCTTTTAATAGAAAAAAAAATTTTAAATCAGTAAACAAGTTTTCAGCTTCTTTTTTCAGAGGAAACAACTTTTTACACAAAGGGGCAGGTTTCAACCATGAATGTTGGAGCTTCGACAAGACGGAGGTTTTTCCCCTAGATCAGCCTTTTAGCTTAGCTCAAGCTTAGCTTCTTTTAATGATATGAAAACGTGATTTTGGACAGTTAAAACAGATTTTAAAGAGAAAAGAGAAAGGGACGGGTCAGTGAAGAGCATCGGAGTGGAGCCTTTTGTCATCCAGTGTCTTCAGTAGAAAGAGAGAAACATGAAGAAACGATAAAGCCGATAAATGTTCATGTGATTAATTAATTTATTGTTTATCGTGACAGGCCTACTGACTGTCTCATTAAAACACTAAGCTAGTGTTCGCCAAATGGAGAACCACATCGCCTAGATTGATTGTTAAATCTTGACAAAATAAGACAATTGTAAATATGCTACGATTTTATGTATTTACAATAATTTATGTTAGACGGTGCAGCTTTTCTGGTATTTATAGCAATAAGTTATACACTGTACAAGTTATCCCGCAATCACAGTTGGTATTAATTTTAGGTGGTGCTGTTAACTGTTCCTCTGCTGCCAAGCCACAGAGAGATACAGGCCTGAAAATACAATTGTAAGTGAAGAAAACTAGCATTATTGTCCCTTAAAAAAATAAATATGGAGCTCTGCTTTGTATCTCTTGAGGTGGACCTCATTGAATTTTAACAGAAGACTACTGCACTAAGCTCTTTGGTACGTACAAAATGATATTCCCTCTCTAACTTTTGGTCACCACAGACCGTTGTCCCAACCCACGCTGAAAATCTTACCATAGACTGTAAGGGTCTGCCGTTATGGTTAAAGTGTCGCTCCACATATTCTGACGACAGCAGGTGGCTGCAAAAAAAAAAAAAAAAAAAAAAAAAAAAAAAAGCAAACCA
>JARVGS010000472.1:32104411-32119449 GCA_031762315.1 Hypsolebias antenori | reverse complement strand
GCTCCAGAACTCCTGGAGCAAATGTCAAATCAGCTGCATTTCGCTGCACCGCCCAGGCGAAATGCAGCTGATTTGACTGTTAAAGTGCATTTATTAATGAAAAGTTCAACTGAGACACAACTTTATTATGATGTCAAGCAAACAAATATTTGTTTTTAGGTGGTTATCTTGTTAAATTTTGAAGACATGCACAGTGAGTCGTTCCTCTGCGCGCACCTGCTTCCACAAGTTGATTTTTGAACTGCAGCTGATTTGTCCATTAAAGTGCATTTATTAAGGAAAAGTTCAACTGAGACACACCGTTACTATAATTTTTGAGCAAACACATTATTGATTTTAAGTGTTAATCTTGTTAAATATTTATTCAAGTCCTCCCGTGCACGTTCCTGCAGCCGCCATTTGGCAGCCAATCATTTGTTGGCACAACACCATCCCAAATTTCCAGGATGTCACCGGTGATATATAATAGATGTGACGTATACGACAAAGTGACTTATTTATGTTTTTCCACTTTATTAAACATATTTGGACTGATGTGACTTATGCGTCGGTGCAACGTGTGCGGCAGAAAGTATGGTATTTTATCCTGTGTTCTTTGCTTTTGTTTTACGTTTTCGCTTGGCTTTGCTGTTTTAAGTGTTTTATAAATAAAGTGTAAAATCAGTTACAAGAACATGCTGGGATGTGTCTTTTTTGTGTATTTTTTTAGTTTTTAGGTTCAGTTTCTTTGTCATTTCTTATCGTTTCCAGTGATTCCGTTTTTCCTCAGTTTCAGCTGATTCTGGTCCTTCAGCTCCTGCCCCGCCCACTCTCACCTGTCCCCAGTTGTCATGAGGCCAGGTGTTTCCACTCCATGCATTAGCCCATGTAGTCTGTCAGTTTTTAATTCCTCGGTGGAGCAGTGTGTGTGCTTCATGTCCTCTGTGTCGCCTCGAGTTTGTTTTTTAGCTTTTGCTGCCACGTCATTCTTTTGTTTCATTTTTTGAATAAATCTTAAGCTGTACTCGAGCTACTCGTGTCAGTCTGCATCCTTGGGTCCTACTGTCCTCCTCAAACTGTGACAGAAAATGCAAAATAAAAATTAGGTTTCTTCTTTACACATTTTATTCATCTGGAGAAATAACCTTAACTTTTTATTCGACCAGCTCAGAAACGTAACTGAATGTAATTCATGATCTGATCCCAACACATACTCCGAGCCCTAACAGATTGTGTAATATTTTTTCTTTAAAGCTGTACTGTTGGATTCATTCCCATACGCCTGTTAGCAAAATATCTTTAAAACACTGGATGGATTTTAATTAAAAAAAAAAAACAAGACAGTATTTAAAAGAAAATTTAAAGAAAATGTAACAACAGCTATTTCACTTTAGCAAAGCACATTGACCCTCGTTTTGTTTTTGTTTAATCCACTTTGGATAATTTCTGTTTAATCTGATGAGAGTTATTATTAATTATTAGTTCATGCTCACATAAATGCAGTTTATTTGTGAAAAAGGTGATAGCAGAACATTTTCCTGTGTAATAATAAGCACTTTTATGATCTGACTTATAACGTTCAGACTGCTCCATCGTGCACTCAGGGATTATAAAAACACTTAATTGGTTTCTTTTAGCCGTCTTGCTGCTCGGTGCAAAATAAATAAAGTGATATGTTCCTTTGATTTATGTAGCTGTGTGTGATAAGATAAGCAGGCCTTAATTACATTCCCTCCAGCGGTGCCACTCTGTGCTATTTATATATGAGCCTCAGTTTGGCATTCCTCCGTGCACAGCGGTGTTCTCAGATGAA
This sequence comes from Hypsolebias antenori, assembly GCA_031762315.1. Lineage (NCBI taxonomy): Eukaryota > Metazoa > Chordata > Actinopteri > Cyprinodontiformes > Rivulidae > Hypsolebias > Hypsolebias antenori. Next base: position 32,117,657 of record JARVGS010000472.1, on the reverse strand, counting down.
GGATGGTGCATTATACATGGACGCTGCTAAAACAAGTCACAGACGTGGCCTCATTTAGCAACAGGAAGAGAAAAACACCAGAAGCTGCTCCTTCTGTCTCGCCGACATGAACGATGGTCAGCAAGTATCTTTATTGAGACAGATTTCATTTAGCTACAAAGTTTTAAGACGTTTTATTGAGGTAAGTAGCCAGCTGTCGACTCTGAGGCAGAAAACATCAACGTTACATTTTGAAAGGTGTGATGAGACGTGACACATTGTACTCACATGCATCCAGTTATATTTCTCTGTGAACATATGTTTTATTAAACCATTAAATCAACACAGACCACTCTGAGGAGCTTTACAGTGAAGTTGCACTTAAATCGTTGTTTGATACAGCAGCTACAACCATAGATATTTTAAATTATATTTCAATTTAATTAATGACATGAAACAAAGTTCTACTTTTTATTTATTTTTTATAATAAGGATGAGCTTCTAGGCTTTCACGTGAAATAAAAACTTAACAAAACTGTATGTTTTACCCAAATCTGCTTTCTAAAAAAAATAACGACCATAATTTTGAACAAGCTGGGACGCTCTAAAATGTAAATAAAAACAGAATGCAGTAATTTGCAATTTTCACGAACTCTCATTGTGTGAATGTTCATGAAGCATTCACACTATTCTGACCCATTTCTTTTTCTATACGTTTGTCAGTATCTCACAATTTTTGTGCTATTTCAACAAGTCATAAATCAGAACGTTCAGGACAATCCTGCTATGACATTTGGTGTTGGTGCAACTTTAGCTTTTTTATTTTTATTTTATTTATTTAGTCTTTTCTGCCTTTTTTCCTCATAGAAAAAGAATTGAGCTCATTTTACATCCTTCACATCTTTAGATGTGCTTACAACCTTTTACTGCTCGTTTCACATTTTGTTCTGCTTCAGATTCTTTCAGCATCTTTGTGCAGATTTAAACTTTTTTCAGCCACTTTCAGCTAATTGTTCAGCTTTTTGCCATCCTTTGAAATTCTTTCGGCTAACTACAAAACGTTTGTGCTTCTTATAACTTCTTTCTGCTAATTTCAGCCTATTTCTGCAAGTTTGAGCTTTATCTGCTACTTCAGCTACTATTTAGCTGTTTTATACTAATTTTAGCTTGTTTGGCTAATTGCACATTTTTTGCACTAATTTAAACTATTTTCCAGCCGAATTAAGCAAAACTTTCTACTTCTGGTAATTTAAGCTTCTTTCTGCCTTTTTAGCTACTTTTCAGCTTTTTTTAATGGTTGCTAATTTTGGCTTTTTTCAGATTTTTCCACTCCTTTGTGCTTATTTCTGCTTCAGCCTAATTGGGCAAATGTGTTCTTTTTGCTTTCTTCTAATTTAAGCTTGTTCTACCTTTAGCACTTTTAGCTAATTTCAGCTGTTTTCAGATAAATTCTTTTTTTTTGTCCTAATTTCTGCTACTTTCAGCCAAATTAAATTAGTTCTGCTCATTTCAGCTTGTTATGCTCCTTTCAACTTATTTCTGCTCCTTTCAATTATTTCAGCTACTATTAACCATTTTATGCCAATTCAAGCTTTTCCAGATAATTCCACATTTTTTTGCAATAACCAACTTTTTTCAGTCCAACCGAGCAAAAAAATGTGCTCCCGCCACTTCCTTCTGGTAATTTAAGCTTCCTTCTGCTGTTTTAGCTACCTTTAAGCTACTTTTTTGTTTATTTGTAATTTCAGCCTTTTTTAAGATAATTTCCTAATTTTTGTGCTCATTTCAGCTTATTTAAACATAATTCAGCAAATAAGCGTTTTTTTTCCTGCATTGTTAATGTAGGCTTGTTCTTCCATTTCACCTACATTTCAGAATGTTTTTAAGCTAATTTCAGCAGTTTTTCAGTAAGTTCTTCAGCAATAAGCGTTGTTGCAGGAAATGCAATTAGTTTTATTTACAATGGAACAAGGTAAACATAAATGTTTAATTGAAGAATTTGATTTTATGGCAGCGATGCATCTCAAAGAATATGGGATGGGGTTGTGTTTCCAAGCATCCTCTATTTTTTTAACAACAGTCTGTAAAGGTCTAAGACCTGAGAAGACCGACTGTTGCCGTTTTTGTCCCATTTTTGTCTAAATTAGTTTTCCTGTTGTTCAGCGGTCCGTCGTTTACTTTGCTGGATTTCCTGCTGGAAGGGGGAACACAATCATCTAAAACCTGTTTCTATTTTTCTGCACTGATGCTGCTTTTCTTCAGTGTCTGCCCATGCCAGAGGCACTAATGCACCCCCATACAATCAGAGAGGCAAGCTATTGAGCTGTGTGCTGATGACAGGCTGGATGGTGCCTCTCCCCTTTATTACTGAGGATGTGGTTTCCATGAAGACTTTCAGATTCTGTTTTGTCTGATCACACGACAGTTCTCCAATTTCCCTCAGTCTGTTTTAAACAAGTTCAAGTTGGCGACATTCATGGATGATGTTCACGTAGGGCTTCTTCTTTGTATGATAGAGCTTTAAGCAGCATTAGTGGATGACACAGATTTCCACACAGTGATTTGTGGAAGTGTTCCTGAGCCCATGTCCAGAACCAGACCTGCTTTAATTCAGCGTCACCTGAGGACATCTGGTATTTTCAGTCTTTTACGAAGAGCTTTCTCCCGATTGTTGAAATGTTTGGATGAAATTATGAAACGTTAATGGGATTTTTAAAGTACTGCCAATTTTGCATTGAGGAGCATTATTCTGGAACTGTTGGAATATTTTTAGATGCAGTTTTTGCAGACTGGTCTAAAATGCTCTTTATACACGCAGTCCTGTTGCAAATGAACATAATTCACAGATAAATCGTCCTCCAGCCGTTTCCAGATTATACCACTTACTTTTACAGCCTTTTCTTGCCCCTTTCCCATCTTTTTAGAGATTCTGACATAAAATTTAAAACGTACCTTGTCCCTCAAAATGGTACAATTTCTTAGAGTTGATTTGTTAAAATGTTCCATTTGTGAATAAAATGTGAGTTTTTGAGCTCATTGCATTGTTTTTAAATTCATGTTTTACACACGTTCTAGTTTTAGTGAATAAAATGGAAGGGTTTCAAAAAGTCCTCCTTTTATTGTCATACTAAATGCTTCAAGTTGTTGCTTCCACATGCAATGTGCACGTGCTTGGATTGTAACACAAGCGTTTATTCGAGATAGAAGGAATTACTGAGCCATAAATGCCTAAACTATCCAAAGTGAAGTGGCGCACAAGCAAACACGAGTTAAAGTGAAGTCACAGCTGACGAGTCGCATCAGTGACAGGAGGACAGGAGAGGCCAAACGAGACGACGGCAGGCTGATATTTGATCAAGGAACAACTCGTGCACCCGTGGGTACAACGTTGCCTCGGTGCACGCTGACTCACGTCGGTCCGGCGCTCGTCTCATCCGTCCCACTGCATCAGTGAAGCTTCTCATGCTCGTCACGGCCAGAAGGATCCTCGTCGAGTTGTTTTTCAGACGCTGGCTGCAGTTGATGTCCTGCTGCTTGGAGCTGCGGTGAACTTGGTAAATTGCCCGGCGGCTCTTGTGACACCCGCTGCGGCTCTCGAGCAGGACTCAGCAGACAGACGTGTGCACGGCGAGCTCCTTCAACAGGAGAACAGCTTCTTCCGTTTGGAGCATCCACACGAGTTGCCACCTTTTTTTTTTTTTTTTTTCTTGCTTGGTGCTCAAGCTCAAACCTCTGGATAAGACGAGACAATCGATGCTATAAGCGATCAGCGAGCGTACACGGAGAATTATTTCGAGGCAGCGTCTAAAAATGAAGTTTTTACAAGCAGTTCTTGCAAGTTAAAGTGATCAGGGTGAATTTACATTTGAAATGATCAGAGTGAAACGTGTAGAAGTTAAAAGACGCTGAAGCCTTTTGGTGTCGTGTTTTAAATCTTCAGCTTAAGAAGTCAGAACAATACGCCTCATGTCATGTGAGAGCTGCAGAGCCTCAAATGTTTCTTTGAAAACCCATTTTTATTTCTGCCATCTTTCAGAGCAGCTTCAAGTCTGATGCAGACATTTAGGAGGATTGTTTCCTCACATTCTGAGTGGCAGAATAGATTTCCATAGATGGCAGTGGATGTTCTTGGCAAGATTCTCTCGAGACAAAGCTGATATGGCTCCCCGAGGTACAACCCCCCCTGAAAGGAGCAGATGAGACACGCTGAGTGGGCAGAGGCAAGAAAGGGACGCTGACACGAGCATGATGTTCCCAGGATTCAGCCTCCTCCCACGATTGTAGAAGTGTTTTTGATGAAGAAGACTAAATATGACCCAAGCACACTCACGTGTCCTCCCTTTGTCTAAACAAGGACTTGTTGTGTCAGAGAATCCGTCCCTTCGTACAGTAGAAGCAGGATGACTGGAAACCTCTCTTGGTTTTCATCAGAGATGTTGGAGTCAGTCTTTTGCAGAGGTCTGCGTTTTCCTGTCGACTTCAAACGTTGAGGTCGTCTTTCCTCGAGAGATGGAAGAGGGTTTGGTGCTGCCGGTCTGAAGCTGGTGGAGACGTAGGAGGATCATATCTCCTCTATGGAGTCAGCTGGGACCAGGCCTCGCTTCTTTCCACTGCTCAGTTTCAGGAATTTCTCGCCATCTTCCCGCTTCCCCACGCAAATCTAGAGGACGGAGACGGAAAATTAGACCGTTTTTGTAAAATAGAAATACACGGAAAATCCTTTAAGGATTTATTTATAAATTAAAACTGAACTGTTGCACTGACAGAGCAGGAAAAACACATTTCCTGTAAAAGGTACTCCCTGCAAAGTTATGAAGTTGGACCAAAAGAGAGAAATCCTGAAGAACTAACAGATGCACATTTGATCTCATATCTATGGCTAACGTGTCCTTAAAATTAAAATTTACAAGCAAAAAGCGGTATGTGTTTGTTTACGGAGAGAAACAGCCAAAGCGGGTGAAAAAAAAGGCTGATGTTAAATTTACCAGTCGAGCAAAGTTTAGTAAAAATGTAAGTTTAAATGTTTAGCTCTGTTTTTTACAGTTCTGCTTGATCCTCAGGATTAATTCTTGACAGCTGTCTTCCTCGTTTCTTCTCTTTTCTTTTGCGTTTAGCAGTTACCATAATTTCTGGACTACAAGCCGCTACTTTTTTCTCAAACTTTGAACACCGCGGCTACAATGCTGCGGCTAATTTATGGATTTTTATTTATATATATTTTTTGACAGGCTAACAAGCTTACTGGAGCTAAAACATTTAGCCTCGTCACACCGGGGTGCTCACATCTGCCCAGTACACGTCTCTCTTGGGGGGTGAGTCCTCGTGACTCAGACTACCTGTATAAATAGAGGCTAAAACAAATCTGACCAAGGAAATTATCGAACAGGTCAAACCAATGGAACTTGGTTTCATTGGTCCACGTTCTCTCCTCTCCTCCCCCGTCCTGTGGGAACCCCCCCTCGCTTTTTTCATTCAACCTTTATTTAGACAGGTTAATCCCATTGAGTGGGACTCATTGACAAGAGAGACTTGATTTTAATGAAGAGTGAGGACAATAATGGACAATCAAAGGATGCATCCAAATTGGGATTTTCTTTTTAAACAAGTGAAAATAAAATGGTATTTAAAAGAAAATTTAAAGAAAATGTAACAAAAACAGGTAACAGGTAAGGCGATGTAGCAAACTCGTACACAACAAAGTACTTGCTGCCACTCAAAATAAGTGTGACTCGTAAATCAAATTGCCAATTTCCCTCAAGACAAAAAAAGTGATGTTGAGAGCGCTCAGTCGTTAAAGATGAGTACCGGAGTAAACTCTTCCTTACAGAGCTGTTTGAAATAGTTCAGGATAATTTTTTTAATGCTTGATATCACATTTTGCAACAAATTCCTTTAAAGCAGCAGCGGTAGAAAACTTTTAGTATAGAAGAAAGCATGTTGGGTTTATACATGACAGAACACAGTCAGCATGGGAAGTGATTGTTGCTCCTACCTGGGAGTCCCTCACCGCCATGTGACCTCTCTCCCGGTTGCCAGAAACGCCCTGGATGACGCGCCACACCCGCTCTCCTGGCCGAACCCTTTGCACAAAGTTGGCGGGGAAAAAGCCGACTCTGTCCCCACTTTTACCCTGAAGGACGAACGGAAACAAAACTCGACGTGACAAATCCAGCTGGCTGACCTCCCGCTCACAGACAAAGGTTTCAATTTCAATTTATTTATACAAATGGACTGTACTTAAATAACATCGTTCTATCTTAAGGCACTCTAAGCTCTTTACACTACAACCTGTGCCCTCATTTACCCACTCATACAGCATCTACTTGATCTATAAAAAGATTAATCAGAGCTTTATCACATTCATACACTGATGGGACACACATAAGAGGCAATGAGGGGTTCAGTGTCTTGCTCAGGGACACTTGGGCATGTGACTGCTGGTGGAATCGAAGCCCCATCCCTTGAAATGGAGGTCAACTGCTCTAACCACAGCCGCCCATTTACAAAAAGACGAGTTTAAAGATGAGTCTTGAGCAAAGATTTAAAAGTCTCAACAGTCTCAGCGGTCTTTAAATGATCAGGTAAACTGTTCCACGGGTTTGGAGCAGCAACCACAAAAGCCCCATCAGCTCTGGACTTCAGTTTGGATCTGGGGACATCTAAGAGGAACTGGTTGGTAGACCAGAGTGCTCAATGTAGACATTAAGATCACATAAATGAGACGGGGCCAGACCTTTAAAGGCTTTAAAAACAAGCAACAAAATCTTAAAATCAACCTGAAGTGAACAGGAAGCCGGTGGAGAGAAGCCAGGACAAGGGTTACGTGTTGTGTTTGTTAGTTGCAGTTAAAAGACGAGCTGCTGCGTTCTGGACAGATTGTAAGCGAAGCAGAGATGATTTATCTAAACCAACATGACAGTAGTCCAAACGAGAGCTGATAAAAGAATGAATCACCTTTTCAAGGTCTCTGAAAGGGAGAGAAAACTTCACCTTGGCATTGAGGCTTAGTTAAAAGAAACTGGATTTCACAACTGCATTTATCCGTTTGTCTAATTTAAAGGTACTAACCTCCAGATTCCTGACAGTGGAGTGGCTGTACGAAGCCGAGGGGCCAAGAGTGTCAAGAGCGTTACATTTACCAAAGCTGATGACTTCAGTTTTATTTTCATTTAGATGCAGGAGATTCAGATTTAACCAGATTTTAATGTCATTCAGACAGTTCAAGAGTGGTTCCAATGTTGTGGCCCTGTCTAAATGAATGGGCAGATACAAATGAATATCATCAGCAAAGCAATGAAAAAGGATGTTACATTTTCTAAAAATGGACCCCAAAGGCAACATGTAAAGATTAAAAAGCAGTGGGCCGAAAATAGACCCTTGAGGGACCCCACAGATTAAAGGAGCTGCAGACGATGAACCCCTAAATGAACCTTCACGTGTGTTTCTCTTCAGATTTATTGAAGATGATCTCTCAGGGAAAGGTGTCTGTTGTTGTCAAGAGGGATGACTTCACCTTTCTTTAGCTCGTGCTCTGCAGACTGGCTGTCATCACCTGTTTAGTTATTTGGTGGGAGAATAAAGGAGGTTTATTCTTCCAGTCAAATTTCAGCTGGGTGCAGTGATGAATCATCAAGGCTGCAGAGGAGTATGTGGATGTGGTTCCCAAGCCAAAAAGGCAATAAAACAAAAGATGAATTGATTTTTGTCTCATTTGGGCTGATCGCTGATGATGAGTGTTTTGTTTTATGTGGCAGTATATCGCCAGCTGCCTCAGGTGTAGACACATTTACTGAAGTAACTCACAAACCATGCATAAGTAATGAACAGATGATTCACAAATCATACATAATTTAAACTTCCTTGGCGTGGATGCGTTGATGGACGCGTTTAAAAGCCGCTGCATCACTCAAGGATAAGCTTCTCCTTGTGGGGAGTGCAAGGTCGCCTGATAAACCACGTCTGGATGCACCTTGGCCTTGAAACCAAGAAGCACGCCTACACAGACATTCATTTCCACTGGGAGTAAGCAGAGCGCATTACAGATTCAATAAACACCTTGTTAAGGTTGAAACACCAGTCACGTTCATTATGCTGAACTCTTTTGGTAATTTTCAGAGGAAATGACATCATATTTCTGTAAGAGACTGCCTGCATGCTTATGAAAAATGAAGCAGGTGTTTCGTACAAAAAAGGCACAATTTACAAATTGGTGTAAAATAATTTTGCACCTTTTCAGACGCTCAAAGCGACACAAAATTCAGGTGTACAGCGGCAAACATGTCCTAATCTGTTACCCACCTTCCACCACTCCTCATTAGAGTCGTCTGTGACTTGAACTCGGTCGCCAGGCCTAAGGGGGAAAAAAACACGAAGGAAAAGATGTTAAATCGACGAGTAAATGGGGAGAGGACTGATGTGGAGAAGCAAAGAGAAGAAGCTGAGGTGTGTGACACATGATGAGCAGAAAAGAACGAACAAACACAAAAGATAACATTATAAAAGAAACGTGTTCAACAACATGGTTCTTCTAGTTATTTAACAATCAATAATGGTGTACCACAAGGCTCAGTTTTAGGACCCACTCTCTTTACAATCTTTATAATGTAAGTCAGAACATTTGACGCATCCTTGCATTTCAGTGCTGACGATACAGTTGTTTATTGTCGAGCTAAAAGAGTTTCTAAGATTTTCCAACTTCTTTTTTTTAATTCAACTTTTATTTAGGCAGGTTAATCTCATTGAGCCTTGAGGACTCATTTACAAGAGAGACCTGTTTTCAACAAAGAATGATGACAACAGCGACAACAATAGACAAGCATAAGAGAGGCATACAGATTTTTTTTTTATGTTTTTGTTCTAATGTAAGTTAGCAAAAATATTTATTGACCCATTGGATGGATCTAATTAAAACTCCCAGAAAGTTAGATTTGCATCTATTACTAACTTTTGGAGTTAACCCAATTCAAGATGGTTGCCTTAGCTAACTGATTTTAAAAAAACTCATAGTTGAAATTCAGTCATTTTGACAGAAATTGAAACTAAAACATTATGTGGTAGTAGCTGAGAGCCATCCTTGTATTTTTGTTTGAGCACAATACACTGCATGACATTTACAGTTGGAGTCCCCTCAGTCTCTGTTAGCCTGATTAAAGACATCCCAGCCCAGCGCACTGTGAACTACTCAAGTAACTCAAGTGAACCAGGTTACTTTAGTGGTTGATTCAAATGAACCCAAATCCAAGAAGGGATAAGGATTTATCAGCTCTAGTTTATGGCAACACATCACAGGGTTTGTGTGGGAAAAAAAAAAAAAAAAAAAAAGAGTCCTTAAATAGAAATGACACAGCTTAGGTTGCTTCATTCCTTCTGATTCAGCTCTCAGCTCTGCATACATTCACTCCTGCCAGATGATTTCAGGCCTTCTCTGTAAAAGCTGGCAGTGAGCAAGAAAAGTATTCCTGTAGTGGCAAAGAAATTATATTAAAAGAGGAAATAACAAATGTATGTTCTTTTGTCTTCTTTATATGACAATAAACCAAATGTAAACAAGCTGGTTAGCCTTCTTGAGCCTTTGGAAGCTTAAAGACACTGGAAAAGAACTGCATGTTATATTCTTGTCAAGAAGTGTCAGACTATAAGGCAACAGTATCTATGACAGTTATATAAATACCAGTGCATGCTTTATTAGCTTTGCGTTTTGGTTACCGATAATTATACTTTGTGCACAGTACTTTTTTTTTTTTTTTTTTTTTATAACGTGAAAAAATTTACAAACTCAACACTTTTATTTTTGCTTCCATTTTTCATGAGCTGAACTCAGAGATCTAAGACTTTTTCTATGTACACAACAGGCATTATTCTCTAAAACTGTGTTCACTAATTTGTGTAAATCTGTGTTAGTGAGCACATTTTTGTCAAGATATCCATTCATTCAAAGGTGTGGTATAACAAGATGCTGATTAGACAACATGATTATTGCACAGGTGTGTCTTGGGCTGACCAAAATAAAAGGCCACTGTAAATGTGTAGTTTTATCACACTGCACAATGCCACAATGTTGCCATTTTGATGGACATGCAACATGAGGTGATGGTTGTGGATGAATGGCACAACAATGGGCCACAGGATCTTGTCACAGTATCTATGTGCGTTCAAAATGCCATCAGTAAAATTCACCTATGCTCATTGTCCATAACAAATACAGCCTGTACCATAACCCCACCGTGTACAGTGGGGATACATCCATAAATAAAACACCTCTCCAACACCTTCTAATGTGAGCATTTGCCCACTAAAATTCTTTACAATGGAAAGCTGCAGTCAGGTGAAGACCCTGATGAGACCAATGAGCATGCAGATTATCTTCCTGAAATGTATTTCTATATTGAATTTTTTTGTTGTTGTTGTTGTTGTTGTTTTGACTTCCCTGATATGGTTTCTGACAGTTTGTGCAGAAATTATTTGGTTATGCAAGCCAGTTGTTGCAGCAGCTGTCCTGGTGGCTGGTCTCAGACGGTCTTGAAAGCGAAGTTGTTAGATGTGGAGGTTCTGGGTTGGTGTGGTTATACGTGGTCTGGGGTTGTGGGACCAGTTGGATCTACTGCCATATCCTCTGAAACGCCATTGGAAACAGCTTATGTTAGAGAAATGTACATTCAATTAATGGGCACCAGCACTGGTGGACATTCTTGCAGTCAACATGCCAAATGCTGCTTCCTCAAAAGCTGCAACATCTGTGACTTTGTGCTGTGTGATAAAACTGAAGATTTGAGAGTGGCCTTTTATTGCGGTCAGTCTAAGACACACCTGTACAATAATCATGCTGTCTAATCTGCATCTTAATATATCACACCTGTGAGGTGGATGGATTATCTCATCAAAGAAGTGCGCACTAACACAGATTTACACAAATTTGGGAACAATATTGAAGAGAAAAAGACCCGTTGTGTATATAGAAAGTCTTAGACATTTGAGTTCAACTGTTAAAATATGGAAGCAAAGACAAGTGGTGCATTTCTATTTTTGTTCTGTATGTTTTACTTTTCAGCTTCTAAAGCAACGTGGTCAACAGTGTGTTAAACATATGGCCTAAACTGATTTGAGTGTTGCAAATATTTACCACCACAGAATGACTGCATCATTGAACTGGTTTACTTGGTGGACCACAATACTGTTTTTCGTTGTTGTTGTTTTATCCAACTGCTTAATAATTATCTCCCACTGAAGAACTATTTCAACCCAAGAGCCCTTTGAAATATCTGACATCACCACTTTTTGTTCTTTGTTTAAAGCTAAAACATTTCTTACTCTTTGAAGATATAAACCTAAGGCAAAACCATTTCTGCAATAATCACAAACTTCTTACAAACTTTTAATTATTAATATATTTTCATCTCATGCTGCTGATTCATTTCATTCTGCTATGTTCATTTGTACTCATCTGCTCACACAGACTCATGTTCGTGCTGCTGTTGTTGGGAGTATCATTCATTTTATTTTTTTTGTACTACTATTGCTTAGTGTATTCTTAGTTTAGCATATTTCTTAGTTCATGTCTTAGACCTTACTACTGCTTTTCTATTGCAGTTTATACTTTGTTGGATGTAAGTGGGACCATGTGTTCACAATTTTGTTCCACCACATGCACCACATAAGATGCAAATGACAATAAAGAAAACATTAACCTTGATATTCCAGAGTTGGTTGTTATTTTCTATTCTTATTTCCCTCAGTACTTTACAGTATGTAGGAGCATGGACCACGTGGATCTATCCTGATGCATGCTAATCCAGGTAGAAAATAGAACGAACTTAAGTCAGGTCCTCTGGACAGATTCAAACATAAATAACACACACAAAAACAAAATAATAATAATAATAAATTAAATTAAAATTAAAAACTAATGTGGATCTATGTTTTTGATATCATCAAACATTGATAAATTTTCAAATTATCCCATGATGCACATGTTCTACTCTCACAGGACTCTTCTTCCTTCTCATGCACCGTCATAAACTCCAGCCAGTCAAAGACCCCTATCCTCATCTCCATGGTAACGAGGATCCTGAACCCTAAAACTGTGAAGACTCTGTGTTTTGCTGCTAACCCTGAACATTGCAGCTCATGAATGGCAGGGCAGAGCCACGCCATCTCACCTGTTCCTGATGCAATGCTGACAAGGTCTGCTGCTTTTAAACTCCTGTGGCCCCACAGTTCAGCACTGAGACACTGAGACCTTATGGTGTCAGCTAACAGCCCCTGCAAACCTAAATCATGAGAAAGTATTTCTATCCTGAGCTTTGTGTTTCTCCAAGCCCTGGCCTGTTAGTGTCCTCCTGAGGAAACTTCTGGTTCCTTGAGGCTCTTCCATGTCACCTCTGTGAAACCTCAGCCTGGAACCATCTGCTTCTGTGTTAAACTACAAACAGTACTGGATCAGTCTAACAAGGTTCTGTCCTGACACCCTCCATAGACACTACTCACCTTCTCTCCATCACTATTGGAAATCTCCACCCTCCTCCACACCTACAGCTGCTCCTGAGTCTGTAAGGAAACAATATTACATTATGTAATTTACGGCAGATCGTGCTCTATAGGATACTTGCACTCCCCCTACCCCTCACGACACACACACACATGCTTTATCCCTGAGTGACTGTCACGTGACTGTCACTGTAAATAAGTTTGACTGACATTTTTACCTGCATGTTGAGTCCTCTCAGTCAATCTATTTTGTGACATCACAAAAGTTTGTCCTCAAAAATCCAGGTAAATATCCTGTAGTGTTCAGTCAGGTCATCTGAACAGTTTCTTTTAGATGTTTCGTCCTTCATCCAAAGGACTTCTTCAATCTGAGAAGTCACCACACAAACTAATACCCACAAACAGCACAGTCCCATAGTGGAACAAAAGTTTGCTGGTGCTAAAATGTCTCCGGTGCTCGCCCTCTCCCCTGTCAACTCCTCTGAGACAGTCATACCAAAGTGGTTCAAAACACAAAAGTTCATTCTATTGTATTCTGTGACTTATTATTATTAATGTTGTTAAATTTTGATAAAAATAATCTCCCTAATGTGGCGACGAGTGGTCCTGGCTGCATGAAGTTTCTCAGTGTGCCAAGTTTTCTGTGAAACCGCATAAACACAGAAGTCATGAAAACTGTAGTTAATATTCTTTAGTGTGTGTGTGTGTGTTTGTGTGTGTGTGTGTGTTTGTACGTGTGTGTGTGGGGGGGGGGGTGGGGTGGGGGGGGGGGGGGGGGGTGCGT
>JARVGS010000472.1:32055896-32077074 GCA_031762315.1 Hypsolebias antenori | reverse complement strand
GTGTAGTAGAAAGTACAGATACTTCATGTAAAATGTAGTGAAGTAAAAGTCGAAAGTACCCATGTTTAATTCTACTTAAGTAAAGTACAGATACATGAAAAATGTACTTAAGTACAGTAACGAAGTACTTGTACTTCGTTACATCCCACCACTGGCTACAAGACAAAGTTTCAGTTATGTGGCATCACATCATAATATTATTTAAATGATATAACAATATGTTATGTCACGACACACACCACACAGTTCATTGACTTGATAATTAACTTGAACGGTGGTTTGCAGCAAAGTTCAGCATCATGTCTTACCTGTTTCATCTCCTCATTTACAAACTGCAGCTGTTTGAGTGAAACGTGTCAATGTTTGTACATTTAGCTGCATCTGTTTCCAGAACCTTTCTCTTTTTAATTCTTCTTCTCTGCACCTCCCTTACTTTTTCTCTTCCATCTTTCCACTGACCGCAGTCACAAAGAAGGACCTCACTCACATGTCACCTCCGGGCACGTAAGAAACTAAAACTGTGGAGGCGGGGCGGGTTGAGGGAGGTGCAGACCCGCAGCTGCTGCGGTGATAAACTGATGACATGGGAATAAATGAAGGGCGGGGCGTCCCAGGAGCAGCGTGGTAGTGGTGTTCTGTGTTATATGTTGTTAAAAAAAGTTGTAAAAGATTAAAAAAAAAAAAAAAAAAAAACGAGGAAGCTTCGTCTCTTCTTCCTTTCTCTTCTTCCTAAACTGCACAATGTTATGCCGCCCCCTGCTGGATGCCGCCCTGTGCGGCCACACAGGTCGCTCATAGGAGAAACCGCCTCTGACCTGTATGAGATGTTTGAGCTCAAATTCAAAGTTTTAGCAACGAAGACGTGTAGCGGTTAGCTTCGTGTTGTTAGTTGTAGCTTCATGTTTTAACGGGTACTATTTTAAAAAAATGGCACATGATTCACAGGACAGATTGTCATGACACATTCAGAAAGTAATTACTGGGCGGACTTTTACAAACTGTTACCTGTATGAGACGTTTGAGCTGAAATTCGAAGTTTTTCATCATAGTTGTGTTAGCTGTTAGCTCCGTGTTTTAATGTGTACTTGTTAGCAAAATAATTCAAAATCCACAGGACAGATTGTCATGAAATGTTCAGAAAGTAATTACTGGGTGGACTTTTACAAACTGTTACCTGCATGAGATGTTTGAGTTGAAATTAAATTTATTTACAATTTATTTTCGCAGCGCGCGACCGTTTGGAAGACGTCAAAAGCGAAACAGTTTTAATCCAGCAGATTTGACAATTACGTGCATTTATTAAGGAAAAGTTCAGCTCAGACACATCTTTGCTATAATTTTCAGCAAACAAATAATTGTTTTTACCATGTTAATCTTGTTAAAGTCCTTCCGTGCACTGTGGCTGCCACAATCCTTTTTTGGCAAGACACCGCCCACATTCCCAGGTTGTCAGCGGTGACGCATAATAGGTGCGATTTATAGAGCGGTTCGACATATTTATGGATTTTTCCAAATTATTGGACATAATTGGACAATGCAACTTATAGAAAGGAGTGACCTATCAGGCGGAAAATACGGTAGACTTTTTAGTTGTCGAACGCCAATGAGTGTTATACCATTTAAGATTGGCAATCCTCCATGTTTAAAAAAAAAAACTACAAAAAACGGAGCAGTCAGTGACTAATCATTGCATGTACAATTTCAACAGCTACTTTGTATTACTTGTGCTTCTGTTTCTGGAAAATGAGGAAATTAGTTTTGATTAAAACATCTGCTGTCCTGTGCAAGACTGTGTGTAAAACAGAGGAGTAGCACATTCAGTATTTGTTAAATGTTCTGTCTGCTGACCTTTTCCTTCGTCTCTGCCTGAGTCCATGCTTCATTTGATTCAATAAGAGACGTTAATTTTCAAAGCAAACCTTTGCTTGGAGATTTATTTCCTGCGGGTATCGCTTTGTGTGCAGAGAGAAGGGGACTAACAATACTGATCAGCTGAAAAGAGATGGATGATGCTGAAGTGGGAAAGACAAAAGAAATGACTAAATAGCCTGGTCTCCTGCAGCAAGACCATCTTAAACTGCCCATTTTGAGTGTGGGAGAGGGAAAAATTAGAACAATTTCTACCTTGTAGTCTGACATGATCCTTGGATTGTGCCGGTTTGTTGAAGGCTGAGATTTCCACTGAGCCAAGCCAAACATCTTGACTGCTACGAGCAGAGAGCTATTTTCAGGTTGACACAACAAAGCAAACGGGGGCAGATGAACGCAGCTTGTCTCTTGCCTCCAAGGAGCATCTGTGTCCACACAAATCTATTTTTTTGAGTCCTGTGGGCCTGGCTCCACAGACCTTTGAAGGAAAACCTGGTTTCTCTTGTTACCTTACAGGTCTTGCTGCTTTTGTTGCACTGAAACTTGTATGGACTCAGGCAGGGAGGCAGTATTCATTTCAGATCATCAGTGGGTTCCTGTTTAAAGTAGCATTTTGTGGGGAAATCAGACTCCACATGACGTCTGACAGCGTTTCGTTGCCACATTCACTTTTCCTCTTGCGAATCAAATTTGATCCTTGAGACAGACAGAGCTGCACTCAGTGATGTCAGATTCCTGGAGGTAGTGCATCTTAATGGACCCTCACTATAAACTGTGCTGTGCACAAGTTTGAAACCACTCCTTTCGTAGTTTGATCTGGACGAGTAATACTTTCTTGTATTTAATAAAAATGGACTTTGAACATTCTCAGCCTGTCTTAAGGGAATTCAGTCCTTCCTCTCAGTTTTAAAGCTTGGATCTTTATCTTGTGCAAGGACCCCCCCGCCACCTCCCAACTCCCTCATCTCTAATATTATCTTACTTAAATAGTAAAATTACAGTAATATACAACTTTCTGCTCACAAGACTGAACCGGGTAAAACAGCACAGACTCAAACTCCAGGTTTACTTGTGGTTCCTAGAGTTTCTGGAAGTCCGTGTCTCCTTCCTGTCCTCTCAACCTCAAACTGGTCAAAGCAGATGTCTGCTCGTTCTGAATCTGGTTTGAGGTAACCTGGAGGTTTCTTCCTGTTCAAAGGGAGTCATTCCTTTCCACTGTCGCCATTGTGCTGCTCAGGATGTTTACTTGCACACAAAAAAGATGCAACACAATCAGCTGACTGTCCTAAATAACTTTTTACTGTTTGGCATTTCACAATAAGATCATGTTTTGTTTCATGATGGAAATTATTTGACACTAAATTGTGTGTGAGTGTGAGTGAATGGTTGTTTGTCTCTGTGTGTCCCTGTGATGGACTGGACACCTGTCCAGTGTGTCTCCTGCGTCTCACACAGTGACTGCTGGATATGGGTGTCGGGAATTTTGGTAAAGGTTTATGAATGTTTATTGTATAATTTTTTATTCATTTTATATAAAAACAATGACAATTTTAAAGAAAGAAGAAAAAAATTAAAAAAATAAAATGAAAGGAAGCAGAAGAAGAAAACATTTATCATTTCTGCTCCTTATTAAACAATCAATTCAAACAATCAATTCAAACAATAATTTGCTTATTGTAACACAAAAAGTATATACTGTAGTCTCATCAAATTACCTGTTTAGAATTAAATCAACTTAAATATATCTCGTCAACAAAGTAGTTTTAATCATTTTCTTTATCACTGCTTATGCTAATGTTGAACATGTGTGTGAAAAAAAATTAAAGCACAGTTTTACTGTTTATTCTGGGAAATACTATTTAAAAAATAATTTTGACGCTAAGGTACAGAGAGAGTTATATTTTTTATTGATAACATTCTATAAAAGGTTATAAAGGTGTTGGGACACCATGGGGTCACCAGTGACCCCCCAAGACCCAACAAAGAAGAAGCAGGTAAAGATCATGGATGGATGGATGGATGGATGGATGGATGGATGGATGGATGGATGGATGGATGGATGGATGGGGATTGTATTTAGGATTTGGACAAGGATAATTTTGTCTTGAATTAGTACTAGACCTGTACTGTATAGTATATAAAATCCAGGTAGCTACAGACTCAAAACCCATTGTACTTATGTGACTTCTATTCTTTAAAAATGCTCTGAATACTTAAGTTGTTTTAGCTGTAAAATAAGTTTGTCTGAAATATTAGGCAGTGGTAGTCCCATTGCTGATTAACGTTATTCACTTAAATAACAAACCGAAACCAACTGAATGCTCCAACCACTCCTCCTCATTTAAATGCGTTGAAGGAAGAACGATGGTCACTAATGCAAGAATTATCATTGTGAGTTTTCATTTTGTTGCTGTTGTTGAAACATAATTAAAACATTTTTCATTTAAAAGTAGCCCTGCAACAAAAACAAAACGTTTTAAATTGTTATGCAGTTGTACACAGATAGAAGAAGTTGTGAACATTGCATTTTCTGGCAACACATTTCCTAAATGAGACACACTGAAAGATAAATGGGTCCATCTGTCTCTGATCCAGCCTTTCATACGTCTTACTTTGTCTAATTTATCTAATTAGTGCATGTGTTCAGACCAAGTCTTCTCATTCGTATACAAGCGCCGTTCTAATTTCCTGCAGTTCACTCTGAAAGTCTCGCAGGCGTCCACATCCCACATCCACCCAACGCTACTTTCAAGTGTCTTACAAGTGCAGACTCATGTCCTCGTACAAACTGCTCTGTTGAGCTGAGCATCAAACTCAGACACAAAGGCAGCAGTGCCACATTCTGCATTAATATTTCAGTTTGAATTATGGTAATCAGGATGTAAAAATCCACAATGAACTTTTCTTTACCCTCCGCTCTTCAGAAAATATGGAATTAAACACATATGGTGAACATTTCTTTGATTTTGATTTGAATTCAAAATAATCCAAACTAATAAATGTCATTTTTTTTCAACAAAATTTTAATTAAGAACTGGTTCTGTGAGATTTACCTGGAAGTTATTTGCAATTTTGAGTAAAAGCTGCCACTAAAAATTCATATAAGTTAGTTATCATAATTGCTCAGAACCGACATAAGCTATAAATTATATTTGGCTAAATGCTCATTTTTATGAACTCCTCAAAAAGAGCCATTTAAGAAAAGAAAATGCAAATGAGGCAAAAAGGCCAAGCTATGTAACAATTACAATGACTGAATAAATGAACAGTTGTGCCAGCTGCTTGGAGCACCTGTGAGATAGTTTTTACCTTTTGGGCTCTGGATGCATTCAGCAAAGCGCGACCCAGTAAATTTCCCATTATCGAGTCAGTGTTTGCTACAATAAAGACTTCAGCGAGTCTTTGTCGGCTGTTTCTTTCCAGATAAATGACCAAACACCTGAGGAAAAATTAAACGTGTTTGTTGTTTCGATGATGGCCCGGCCTGCTGCTGATGCACACACAGGACTTCCTGTGTTTTCATGTTAATAAAAGCCTCGTTGTGTTGTGATGACCTGTGAACCTCGTGCAGCAGCATACAACTGTATTTATTCAAGTCGTGCATGAGAATGAATACAAACCGTGCACCTGCCCTTGGCATCCAAAAGGAGGGGAATAAGAAATGAGAGCCCCAGGGGTCCTGGCTTGGTTCAAGGAAGCAAAAAGATTGTAGCTGTGAGGAGTTTCTCTGGGGAGATCATCTCTGAGAAGCAAAGACGGGGACAGCACAGTGGACAAAGACGGGGGGATTAAAAAGAACTAAAACCGTACAGGAAACATGCACCTCCTGCTGCTCAGTGATAGCATGGGAGGCTCATTACGGCGTTTCGTTTGAAACCAATTTCTGGGCCGATGAAAAGGCGAAAGATTATTGTTCTTTTTGTATCATATTCTGCTGTCGAGCTTCAATCGCAACATGACGGCGAAAAATAAATTTCCCTGGATATCACGAGGATGAGACCAAAGTCAAAGCGGAAAGATAAGAGGGCAGCGTCGTCCTTTCAGAACGGATCGTGTTTTGATGGAGCGGCGAGGTTTCCTTCTGAACGCCAGCGCTTTTGAAAAACGCTCATCATGCTGCTCAGTGTTGAAGCTGAGCTCAGACGATTCAGCTTCTGACTGTGCGCTTAAAAAAAACATTTAATAATGTGAACATTCAGTTTTACTGTTTATTCTGGGAGATATTATTGTCTGACTGTTCATGAAACATTCACCATGGTCCAGTTTTCTTCTGTAGGTTTTTCAGCTCGATTCCCGTCCCGCAGTTTTCATCTATTTCAACAAATCATGAATCAAAACGTTCGACCATTTCAGAACAATCCTCTTGTGACTTTTGGTTTGGGTGCAACGTTATCTTTTTAAAATATTTAGCCTTTTCTGCCATTTTTTTTATCTAATAGAAAATGAATTGAGCTCAGTTTCAGATCTTTAGATGTGTTTACAACCTTTTACTGCTCCTTTTACATTTTGTTCTGCTTCAGCTTCTTTCAGTTTCTTTCTGCAAATGTAAATTTTTTTCAGCTACTTTTAGTTAATTTCAACTGTTTTTTTTTCAGCTGGTTGTGATCCTTTCAGTTTCTTTCTGCTAACTACAACATTTATGTGCCTTTTCAAACTTCTTTCTGCTAATTTCAGTTGTTTTCACATAAATTCAAGTATTTCATGTTAATTTCTGCTACTTTTAGTCTTTTTTCTGCTAGTTTCAACTTTTTCTGCTATTTCAGCCACTCTAGGTGTTTAATGCTAATTCACTTTTTCAGCTAATTTAACTATTTTTGGGATAATTTCAGCTCTTTCCGCTTCCTTCTGGAATTTTAAGCTTATTTTTTGCATTTTTAGCTACTTTTCAGTAATTTTTTTATTTCACTTTTTTTTAGCTAAGTTCCAAATTTTTGTGCTCATTTCTGCTTATTTAAAACTAATTCAGTAAATATGTGTTCATTCTATATACCTCTTCTAATTAAGGCTTGTTCTTACATTTCAACTTCATTTCAGCATGTTTTTATTGCTAATTTCAGCTGTTTTCAAATAATTTCTGCTACTTTCAGCCTAATTAACTTCTTTATGCTAATTTCAGCTTGCTATGCTACTTTCAGCTTTTTTCCTGCTAGTTATCTCTTTTTTTTCTTTTTTTTTTTTTTTGCTATTTCAGCTACAGGTACTATTTAACTGTTTTATGCTAATTTTTAGCTTTTTGGCTAGTTTCACTTTTTTTTTAGCTAATTTCAGCTCTTTCCGCTTCCTTCTGATATTTTAAGCTTATTTTTGCACTTTCAGCTACTTTTCCACATTTTTTTTGCTAATTATACCTTTTTTAAAGCTTATTTCCTTTTGTTTCATTTCTGCTTATTTAAAACTAATTCAGTAAATATGTGTTTTTTTTCTTCCTTCCTTGCTCTGCGAGGGGTGGCAGATCTCAAAATCTCAACAAATCTCACCACCTCGACCTCAAATGCAGATGTAATCTGTTTATAACTGTGCTGCTGGTAGAGTTTTTTTTTTTTTATGTCTCAAATCGTGTCCTGATAAACAAGATGTGAAAGATTTTTTTGTAATACCACTATCTACCCTCATGGTTCTTTCTCCTTTTCATATCTAAGATTATTATCCTGATAAGAACAAGAAGGCCGCACTTATTGTAGCTGCAGCTTTGTGCACTTAGTCCATCTTTCGGGCGACTGTGCGTACATGTTCTCGCTGTACCTCGGTGCAATGATAATAAAGCTTATTCTGATTCTGATAAAGTTTGACTTATCTGACAGTTTTGTTTTGCTTATTGCACCTTAGAGTCTGAAAAATATGGTAATTAAATTAGAGTGGAAATATGTAACAAAATGGTCACACTTCTCCACCCCTAATGGCTCTTCCATAGATGTTGTCATTGTTGACCTAATTTCAGCCACTTTGGCTGTTTCCATAGCTGAACAAACATGTGATAGTTGGCAGCCATGCACAAATGTTTAATTTAGTGACAAATGAACCATCCATGTGCTATCATTTGCTCTGAACCAGCTTATTTTGACTATTTATAGGTTTTCTCCTGCCATGTCAACGAACTGAACAAAACGTGCAGAACATTAAAAAGCATCAACCAGACAAGCAGAAAGTGGCCGAGCTCTGCACAGGAAGCGACGAGCTAACGTTACAGACTCACTGTTTGCTCTGCATGCATCAGTCCAATCGCACGCTGTCCACCTGCGCACAGAGAGAAGTGACGAGTAACGAGAAGTGACGAGCGACTCGTCTGGATCTGAGCTAAACCTTGTGGATCAGTAGCTGGATCGTCAGCAACACTTCGGCTGATTCTTGGATGAATCTAAGCTTCTGCTGCTGTTTTGTTTATTTTTATCCAACAGTAAAGAAAATCAGTTTTTTTGTTTTTTTTAATTTTCATGTGTGGTAACTTTTCCTCTTCTTTAAAATGGGTAAAGTGAGACTTTCATAAAGTTTATGGATTTTCTCAGAGCTATCGGGGTTCCACAGGCCTTTATGGTCCCCAGAGCCTACAAAAAAAATCCATTTCAATTTCTCTGGCAGCTCTGTGACGTTTGTGGGTTTTAATGGCTCAGCAACTTTTCAGTGGATGGAAGGCCATGAATTTTGGTGCAAACGTCTAAATATACCCCATGGGGTGAGTGTTGTTTCAAGTAACAGTGTAACTTTTTAATTACGGCCAGCACTTTGACTTTTTTCTGCTGAACGCTGCAGCTCTTTGGTTCTTCTGCAGCGGCTCTCTGACCAAAAAAAAAAAAAAAAAAAGGAAATGCATCATGTTCACATTCAGACCAAAGACACAAAACACTAGATTTGCAGCTTTCCTGTCCTGTTTTAAGCAATAAGAAGTTAAAAACAACACATTGAGCAAAACATATTAATCAGCACATTAGTCACTTCATTACTCAAACTTCCCACCACACAAACAAGCCTTTC
The DNA here is from genome assembly GCA_031762315.1 of Hypsolebias antenori. Lineage (NCBI taxonomy): Eukaryota > Metazoa > Chordata > Actinopteri > Cyprinodontiformes > Rivulidae > Hypsolebias > Hypsolebias antenori. The sequence continues at coordinate 32,068,236 of JARVGS010000472.1, read as the reverse complement.
TGTAAAATATTTTAGAAATTAAACATTTTTAACACGTTTGATGTAAAGTGCAGAGTGAAAAAAAAAAAAACAGAGCCATAAACACATTTATCATTGCAAGGCAACAAAATAAGCTGTTCTACAAAACTTATGGTGAGCATAAAAAAAACATGTATACTAAAGATTTCCTTTACTAAAAGTTTTTTTTACAAAATAAATGAAGGACTCTGCTTTTATCAGAGACAGTTCTGGAAGCTGTCACAAACTGGTCTCATTAATACGCTCACACTAATAATCTAATTAATATATGTATATTTTAATTTAACCTACTTTAAAATGTTTATATTATTTTAAAGTAGGGCACTTACTTTGCATCATTGTTCACATTTGAAGATTTTTCTTTGTCCTTACTCTTAAAAAGAGGCACCAGTTTTATTGTAAATGAGAACAAATTTACACAAAAATAAATCAATAAAAATAAAGAATGTTAAAAATCTGAACATATTTGAATTATGTTTCGTTTCACACTTCAAGTTCCTTTTTTTTTTTTTTAAAGTTTGCAGGTTGTTGCGATTCAGGAGTGAAAACACAGATCAGGCTTTTGAAAATGTCAGAGTTTCTCTTCCAGTTTTGACTTTGTTTGTTTGCACAACTGTATTTGAGCTCATGATTGTTGCCCCCACCTTCCACCCTCGTCGGACCGGCCCTGGTTTGCTTTGCATCCATCCAGAGCAGGTTTGTTCACACTGCAGGCAAGAACGAACCAAATCTGATTTCTTTCTTCCTTTTTTACCAATATCAGAGCTTTTATGATCATATAGTGCTTTATTTTATTTATTGTTTTCTAATCTGAATCTTTTTTCTAGTCTGAATGGACTTCATCTGTTAGGGGTATGTGGACCCATCCAAATATTCATAATATTGATATAAAATCACAAAGTTTAAAGCTTGGAACGCCGCACTTCTTCATCTACGGAACACAAATCCAGTTGCTTTGTCTTTTTAATTTAATTTTTTATAATTTCCCCGTCCTGGACGACTGAGGATCCACAGCAACATGCGATGCAAACATCAGGACATCATCGGGACCATAGCCGGTTCACAATGGAATCAGATGGAGGTCGCTTTTTAAAAGTCAAGTTCATTATTGTCGTTCACATCATACGTGGTGCATGTGGTGGAACGAAATTGTGTGCACAGGATCTCATTTACAAAAATTTAAATCGTAAAAGAAAACTGTAATAGGAGCTAAGATATGAACTAAGAAATACACTAAACACTTTATACATGTAGTACAAAAACAATACGCAGAACAACGGCAGCACTAACTGTGTGAGCAGATGAACACAGCATGAAATAGATCAGCAGCATGAGATCAGCAGCACATAAACACTCAAGCAGCATTACAGTGATTTTATTTTTCACAGTGATTAGAGATTCATGAGTCTGACAGCTGCCTGAGGGGAGCAGGGCATGTGTGCTGGGTGAGTGGGGTCCTTCATGATGCAGGTGTTTGTTTTTTGCTTGTATAATGTGAACAATAAGCAAATAAATAAAAATCTGAAGAAAACAACAGAAGTGAGCATTAGGAGCTGCAGTGTGAACATGAACGTGTTAAACAGATCACATCATGGCCGCACACAGTTCCTCCGTCTGACATCTTCCTGTGCCGGCTCACTGAAGGCATCAACACCATGTTTCCACACAGTTTCTCTGCGTTTTAACTGTCAGGGCACGCTAACCTGAATTTAAACATCTTATAAAACTTCAGCGCATGTCACGTTTTATTGTCCAAAGTTAGAGACGTGCAAAGAAACAGAACGAAGCTGAAGGATTTTCTTGTTGTTGTTCTGTTACCTTTGACTTTAATCAGAATGGGCGAAATATAAAGTTTGAGAACCCCCAAACGAAAGCGACCAGCAGGAACAACTCACTGACAAAAAGTTTTGAAAGATAAAAACAAACTCTTATGCATCTCTTCAGCTTGATGTCCAACTGTCTTTTTGTTGCCATGTTCCAGATTAACACGTGAGCATCTTGCACGCGAAGCAGCCAGACGTGCATGGGATTTGAATGTGGAGGTGCTACAAATGTTCACACTGACAATGGCAGCCATGTTTCATCGCTCGGTGTGATGTGAAGACTGCGTTGGTTTTGGCGTCGCGTGCTCACCGGCTGTGAGTGAAGACGTTTTCCTGAGCATCAAACCGAACAGCAGCACGAGCTGCGCTCACATTGCTGCTCGCATGTTTTTGCAAAGCTTGGCAACGAACCGCGAGGTTGTTGGAAGCGGCACGGGAAGTTAACGCTCCCTCTCCTCTTTTGGCGGCATGCTCATCTGTCCTTCATTTATTTTATTTTATTCTGACAGAGGTTTGCAGCTGGTGGGCGTCTGAGTCATCTCCACTGGTGTCAAATTAAAACATCACCTGATTAAATTCCAGCAACGACTCTGATTAAGTCTTTGAACAGATGAAAATCGTCTCGTGCTGAAAAGGGCCTTTTCGGCCAAAGCTTGCAGATTTAATTATTTTACTGCGAGCTTATGTAGCACTGTGAAACTTCATCTGATGTAACAAGGTGTTCATTGAAGAGGACTCTCAGCTACTACCACATCAAATTTGACCAAAATATCTGTAAAATTAGCTGAATTACAATCGGATCTGTACATAAACGACGGCCATCTTTAATGGAGCTGACTCCAGTTGTCCTATAATCTGAAACCTTTACTAAGTTTCAGGAGATATTTTGCTAACAGATGGACACGGTTAACTCTAATAGATAATGGCAAAGTTTCAGAACATATATTGTGAAATAAGTTGGTGCTCAAAGTGATGGGGTGACTCGCAGCTGCCGTCACACCAGCTTTAAGCTCAGTCTCTGCCAGACTCATTGAGTTGTGTTTGCCAGGGCGGTTTAGCTGTGGCGGCCATCTTGGCACTGTCGTTCTGATCGTTTGTTGAAACTCTGTCCACTGGTTCACAAGATGTTTTGCTAACGCTACAGACGAAATAATCGAAAACATGACCGCCTCTTGCCTCGAGCGGCGGGCGACAGCAAAGTCCTGGAATTCAGGCGGAGCGGCGTCCCATGCAGGTGCAGGAACCCACACAGGAGGTGGTTAAACAGGATCAGCCGAAGCCAGCCGGTGATTCCTCTGAATACCAATCAGTCCAGCCTGCGACAGAATCACCTGGTTTTCTTTGGTCACAGCGGCTGAGGAGCGCCGCGCTGGACTGGAGCAGCTTTCAGGACTCCTGACAGAGGAGGACGTCAAATATTTAGCAGCAGCACAGACGGCCTGTGAAGGAGGAGCGTGCACTCCAAACGTGAGCTCCGCTTCGTTTGTGTGTGGGCAGCGAGAAGAGGCACGAGGTGAAGACAAAGACGGCGCTCAAGGAAAAGTCGGAGCCGACTAATGAAACCAGCGCGCTGCCGCTAGAACTGAACGCCTTTGATTTTTACAGCCAAGTGAACAAGTCCAACCAAACCACAAGAACATGATCTGAGGCTCAGAAAGGAAGAGGACAGAACTGGGATCTGCTTTGGTGGTTCTTACAGGTTGACGTGCAGGACACTTACAACTGTGGAACTTGTTGGATAAAAACAGCTTCTGTTCTTCTTACTCAGAGAAGACACACTCCATGACACGAGATGATTTTTAACCGGTTTTACTTGCAAAGGCAGATTTTCACAGCATGGATGTACAGAACATGGAGCCCGTCACACGGGCAGTGTGCGAGGCTTGTTTTTATAACCTCATCAGCTCCTGGCTCACAGACAGACTGGCGTCCTGGGACCACCAGCTGTGCGTGCAGGATCTAATCAGCTCCTCATTCAGCTCTCTGAGAGAAAAGAACTCTTCAAACACATGGTTCATGGGCCGTTAACATCCTCAGCCATACAAGTAGTTGTTAAAAACGTCCATAAAACCTTGAGCAACGGAACTTTAAAAAAATTAACATGTGAAGAGTTATTTAATTTTTCAGTCAGGAAATGAATAAAATGTGTTTAACTGGTCACAATTTACAAACTGTACATCAGGCAGCCACTAGGGGGCCTTCATCCTTTGAGGTTTCAACTTCTGGCTTCTGGGCTGATGTAGTTCTTAACGTTGGCAAATTATCTACCTTTTTGATCGTGGAAGACCTCAAGTTGGAAAACTGAAGTTTAATTTCAACCAGACTGAGACGTTAACTGAGGTGGATCACAGCCGTTGTAAACTTTGACTTCACTGTCAGATTTGCTTCAGTCTAAATGATTATTCGTGCAAATATCAACAGCATCTCGCTGCTGATGGCAATGGACACCTTCTGACACAAATATATATAATTTCTGCTGGAATAACAGTGAAACACAAAACTAAAAGCTGTGTAAAAGTTTATAAAATTTAGTTCACAAGAACCAAAATAAATTTTGAGTTGAGTTGACAGAAATCCACTTTGGTCTTGGCCTACTAAAATTAGCCCTTAGTAAAGGGTCTCAAAGATCCATCTACAACAGGTAAGATATTGATTTTCGCATAACGTAAATTAAAAAGGTCTGAAATATTTCTTTAAAATAACAAGCTATGTAAAAGTTACATTTATATCAGATGAAATATTGTTTTCAACTCTGAATTTATTTATTTTTGTATTTCATACATTTTTATATTTATGGAAAGCAGTCAGTCCTCTTGTGGGTGTAAGGTTTTTCTGTACATAAAACTAAAACAGCTGTTAAGTAAAAAAAGTTATGAACTAAGGATTGTGGCTAATTTCTTAAAAAAAAAAAAAAAAAGAGCAATAAGCATCAAAACAAGAAACAACATACATCCACCACCAGTATTTGTAAACGCTCCATCAAAACGGACAATATGAATAATTTTTGAACATGTGTGTGTGTGTGTGTAAGTGACATCAGACCTATACGTGCAGGTTACACCTAGTGACGCAATCAGGATACAACTGCATTTGTGAGCTGAAGCTCTTCACACACACACACACACACACACACACACACACACACACACACACACACACACACACACACACACACGAAAAATAAATTATTTATTTTTGCCATTTCCCTGTTTGAGTCGATGTGCAAACTTCCCCAATCAAATAAAAGTCTAGTTTACCTCAGACATGTGCATTATCAGCCCGCTGTGCTGCGGTTCGGTTCTACTTGCCTTGGATGTGATGGGCTGGATGGGGATGTTGCTCGGGGAGCGCTGGAGCTCCATCTCATTGTTCTCCGTCATCATTCTCACCGTGTCGGAAGGAGCAGACAGCAAGACTATAAGAAATCACTTCTAAGTCCTTAAACTGGTTCCAGTCTGGAGGAAATCTCCAACTTCAGCCATAAAAAAAAGGCGCAGTGGAGAGACAGGTCCGCCGGAGGGGGGTCGGCGCGCGCGCTGCTGCTGTGAGGTGGATCTCCACAGTCAGATCAAATAAAAGATGTGGTCAACTCACAAACCAGATGCTGGGTTTGTATTATATTCAAGCCACGGTGAAGAGGAGAACCTCCCTCTGCAGCCTCCTCTGGTGCGCGCCGGAAGCTCCAATGTGGCACAAACGCGTCAAAGCACAGGTTCAAATGTGCAGCGCGTCACATCAGAACCAACTGAGTCAACCCGTCACAAACAAACACCTGCTTTTAGTTGAGGAGGTCCGACTGGGTGCTAGTTCAAAACCAGCTCTGCTCTGCTCAGCTGCACCGACTTGAATTTAAGCGCAACGCGGGGCACGCCTTTCCGTGCGTAAGAGGCGCGCCATTGGGGGAGTTTTTTTTTTTTTTCCTTCTGAAACAACTCAGGATTCATATTGAATTCAGATTCAGTGGCGGAGGAACCTAAACATGCAAACAGGTGTTCCAGCTGTAAATCAACAAACCCTTTTCATTTTATTTATTTCTCCTGCCTGCATCTTTAAACGAACAGACATTCTGACTGTAGAACAAAGATGGACAAGAGGAGCCACTGGGAACCGGAGCAGGTTTGTTTCCAAAGTTTGGTGAAAAAAAAAAAAAAAAGCTTAGACACATTTTTATTGTGTCAATAACAAATTGGATGTGGAGTCAGAGCTTCTTGTTTGGTTACTTTGGATTTAAAAGGTGTCCTCATCTCCAACAGCCTTAATTAGATTCATGGAAATCTTTTAAAAGCTAAATAATTACACACCTGGCATTCCTGGAAGGACCACACATCCCTCAGCACCTTTAATGCAAGAGTTTTGGATCATCTTGTGATGAGAAATGACAGTTAAGATGTTTTTAGATCCTGATGACCACATCAGATGAGGAAGAGACAGAGTCAAGCTACAAAAGGTTTTTTGTTGCTGTTCAGGGCTGGAAGGGGAAAAAGAACAACTCTTGTGATTCTTCAGGTGATTGTTGTTTTGAAGATGGTCTTTTCTTACAGGTGTTGGTGTTTGGAGATGGATAGACGGGAGAAATGAGGTCCTTCTGCAGGAGGGTGATCCAGAGGAGGTGCGTATCGATGAGAGGAGCAGGTTGTTTGGAGGTTACTGATGTTTGGATGGTTGAAGGGACAAGATGATGCCAGGGCGACGTCAGAAGGAACGAGGAGGTCTTTGAAGACTCAAGGACTTGGAAGTCTCATTCATAATGCCCCAGCGTCAGCAGAACATCTTGCAGGAGCTTCAGCAGAGCAGTCCTTCTAAATCGGGCGCAGCTGTGGAGAAAGTGAGAGCTGGAAACCTAAAGTTTTAGTCAACCCTTAAATCTTTAATCTCATGACACTCAGAGCATGCTGTGAATGACTCTCAGCTACTACCACACCACATTTTAGCACAATCTCTGTGGTTTAACCAAGATAAACAGTTGTAGTTCGTGTGGGGGTTCCAGTTTCCACATCTGATCTTTGGTCACTAGAGGGCGCCATACTGCCACACCTGCAGGCAAGTTTCCTGATGAGGTGTATTCAAGACACCTGATGGCTTCCCTTTGATGCTGGAGCATTACCCTGCCTGGGTGCGCTCTTCAGCTGTTCACCCTCCAAGATCTTGAACGTTCTGATCGACCCCTTATTGCAGAACCTTGGCCCTGACCCGTCTCCTTGGTTCCTGGAACTTCCTGACCCACTGTAAATAAAAGCACTGGATTCATGTCCGAGCTGTTCGTGATCAGTTCTTTCACTCATTCTGTTCCTGTGACGTCAAGAGTTTCCTTCACATCCATCCACTGGGTTATTTTGCTAACAGACAAAAGCACTATGAGCAAAAACGTTATGACTGACATTTCACAATAATAAACAGATAGTGGTTGACATTAAACTTATGAAGGTAAAAAAAAAAACAAGAGGCGAGCAGCTATTTTATTTTCACATTTTAACTGAATTCAGAAATATGATTTATGTTTTCCTCTGAGCAGCTTCGTTTCACCAACGCACGACATCACAGTTGTCTTGTAGCTGTCAGGAAGTCTTTGGGCGTGCGGTTGCGTTAAAGAAAACAGGATGAAAGTTAAAGAGGGCCCTCGGTTATTATTAATTGTAACTTCAGTCAGAGACGGAGCGCAGTGTCTGCTGAAAAGCAACATCTCCAGGGAGACGCAGAACAAAAGTAAAGTTTGTCAAAGCAGCGTCTCTGCTGTTAAAACTGCTCTTCTTCATGTTGTGCTGAGGTTTGTGATGCAGTCGATTTGTGGCAACGTCAGAAAAACAGAACGAGGGAACTCTCCTTTCGTCAGGTGCCAGGAGCCGTCGTCTGGAAACAGGAGATCTCTCAGGGGTTTGGAGAAGCTGAAGGATGTGAGGAACAACACGAGCCTGATGTGGAGACAGATCCCAGCCGTGACAGCATCGTCATGGTGCAGCCACAGAGCTGCTTCTCTGCGCTCAGATGAACTGCTGCTGATCTGCGCTTCCTCCTCAGACTTGACAGAAACAACACTCTGTGTGACCTTTACGCTCCAAGGAGAGGCCGAAAGTCACATTTTACACCTGAAGGTTTGGCTTTTGTGGCTTGTTACAAATAAACAACCAACAGGTCCTGCACCTTCATGAACTGTTTGTAATAAATCACAGTTTAACTCGTTGGTTTTGGTGTTTTAAAGTCCGTCAGTTTGTAGTTATTGGAACTGAAATCTCTGGATGAACAACTGATGATCCATTTCAAGATGGACGCCACAGCTGACATTATCAAACAGAGATGATTTTATCAGTTTTATCAGTTGGAGCTAAACTTTGGCGTGGCAGTAGCTGAGACTGATCCACAACTCGGTCTGTGTTCAAAACTTTGCCTTCTTGGACACAACAGATTTTGTTGAAATGTTCAGGAAACAATCGCTGGATGTACAAATGCAACTTAATAACAACTGGTGCCAGTCCAATTCAAGATGGCCGCCATAGCCAGCTGGACTTGGAAAATGTGAAAGTAGCGATAACTCAGACAACTTCACATATTTTAATCTAAAATGTTGTGTTGTTGAACCTGAGTGTCTCAGTAAATACTCCCAGTGATCCTTGTTTAAAACTAGCATTGGCTGTTAGCAAAATATTTCACAAATCGTTGGACAGATTGGCTATAGGCATTTTTTTGTCTTAGAAAATACCTTTTTAAAAGTATGTGCAAGAGGATAATTAACAACAGTGTTGACAATTAATCTGCAATGCAATTATCAAACAATTTATTAGTTTGTTTTTATGTAAAAATGCTGATATTTATGGTATTTCACACAAAAGTTAAGACGGGGCAGCAAAAACGTGGAAACATTGCCTTGAGATGAAAAAAGCGAGGCTGGTTTTAAAACTAGTTCAATGAAAACTCACGATCGTTGAGCCCAGGAGCAGCACAGAACTAAAAATAGACACAGCTCGTTTCTGCAGCCACAGATACATTAAAACACCATCACAGGCCGAAAACCAAATTACCATATTTTTCAGACTATAAGACACACTTAAAACCCTTTAATTTTCTCAAAATTAAAATAAAAAATATGTACCATATTTTCTGCCGTACAGGACGCTCCACTCTATAAGTCGCATCAGTCCATATTTACCTCAATCCAGGGAATTGGTTTATGGAATGCTTTGGAGAGTGAAGTTAAAAATGTCAAGTCAATGTGTACATTTAAGAAAATTGTCAAAAGTGAATTGTTAATATATATATATATATATGAAGTAGTTTAATGTGTATTGTTTTAGTGTTATAAAATTTCGAGTTATTCATTTTATTCTGTTACTTGAATATTATTATTGTTTGAACTAATTGTTTGAAAAAAAGGGGCAGATATAATAATTTTTCTTCTTTCAGCTATACCTTTCATTTTAAATTTTGTATGTTATTGTTTATGGGATTGTTTTGTATTGTATTTTAAAATGAATAAATTTTATAAATAAATTTAAAAAAAAATTGTCTAAAGTGGAAAAATCTATAAATCAGTCGCTTCACCATATAAATCGCATCTATTACGTGTCACCACTGACAACTCGGAAATGTGTGCCGGTGTTATGCCACAGCCATATGATCGTGCACGGGAGGACTTTAACAAGAATTTAACTAGACTAACACTTAAAAATAATTATTTGTTTGCTCAGAATTATAGTAAATGTGTGTCTCAGTCTAACGTTTGCTTAATAAATACACTTTCATGGTCAAAGTATTTCGCCGGGGCGGTGCAGCTGGTTTGATGGTCGGTCCAAGCAGCGAGAAGAACGAAGGTGGCGAGCCAATCGCTGGTGAAGATTTTCAGTCAGGACATGGTAAATTTAAAAAAAGTTCAAGAAAAATAAAAACAATAAAATATAAAGTCCATTTGTTTTTGTCTTGAACTTTTTTGGATTTATCATTGTAGCCACGTTTACCTATTACACGACACAACAGCATGCCTTACACTACTACTCTGCTGCCATCAAGCGGCTGAAAATGGTACTGCTCAAAAAAATTTTTTCAGTCAGAATGAATTAAAACGGACATATCAGCCAAAAATTGGTTTATAAATATGGGGAAAAATCCATAAATATGTTGCTTCGGCCTATAAGTCACAGGGCATGTAAATTATGCACACACACACACACACACACACACACAAAACCTGTGACTTATAAGGCGTAAAAAGCAGTCATTCTGGTTTTGAATGTCCAGAGGACCAGACTTAGCTTTTTTAGAATTCTGGTTATGCTTACTGATTTTTATTTTTATTTATTTATTGCTTGCTTGCCCTCGGCGAAAGCAGATGCTTCCTCCTCGGCTTCTTTCCCCGCTTTTTGTCTTGTGAACCTTTTTCAGTGCCCATTTTTTGCACACCTGCCAAACTGTAAACAAAAGATTTCTGGAGTGGGTCGTGTTCGACAACACTCAGACTCTGTACGACATATCTGTGGACCTGCAGACCCGAGCAGGCTGATGGCTCTTATCAGGCCTGTGGTACTTCGCCAGTGTTCATAAATGACGTGAAGAAATAGATCTGGGAGAAGTTGTGAGCTCGACTTGGTGTACTCTATCACAATTCGGCTGTTTGGAATAGCCATGAGGTGCTAGTGAGACTTTTAGGTTGACGTGGAAAAGAGCTCGCCCTGACCCAGACAACGATGGAATCTCAATGTGGCTTCTGGCCTTGGCCCAATTTCTCCTGGATGTTGTGAAAACAAGACACTCTGATCCACTCCCGACCCCACGGACATCTGCAGAACTCTGCCTCTGGTAGACACTGTACCAACTTCCTGGAGTGTCCATGGACCACCCCCTCAAACTCGTGCTTTTGCTGGCTCCCCTTGTTGCCTTCCTGGTGCAGCATCCAAAGAGATGTGGAGGCACCAAAGGGAAGGTCTCCATTTTATCAGGATGAAGCCAAATAGTCTGCATGAAGCAACAGATTAGCAGGAAAAGAGAAAGTGCAAACCTGTCGCTCACTGAAAACACATGAATATGAATTAATTAAATAACCAAGGGAGCTGTTGAGCAGTGGAAATCCAGCAACTGGACCGAACGATTATTTCTTAAAGGTAAAACTTATGGCGTGCGTGGTTCTGATGTCTAAAACATGATGCAACACTGTTTTTTTTTTTTATCTTTAATAAAGTGATTCACGCTGCTGCACTCTGTTTTCACTTCAACCTGCGACTTACAAAGAACTTTGAAACGTCACATTTGATTTAAACGCATTGTGTCATTAAGGACGGTTTGGAAACATTGAACCGTCGTCTTTACGTTCATCTTAAAAAGAAACGCCAGCAGAGACTAAAGGTTTTAACAACATGGTGGAGGCGCGCAGGCGCATCCCGCCTCCATTCGTCACAAAGTTTTTAACGCTTCGTGTTGACGACGGTTTTAATTTGTTGAATCTCAGAGTTATGGTCGGAACTGTCACCTGAAGGCGAGACGCTCGGGTCCGAATCACAGCGAGGTCCTTCAGTCTGGATCTCCTTGCGAGTGTGGGAGTTCCTGTTTCACTTCTGCCCTGAGGTCACTAGATGGCGCCAAACTGCACCTGCCAACAATGACCTGATGGGGCACAAAGCGTATCAAAGGCGACGCTGCCAGTGGTTCGTGCTTCTAGCCATTTAATCTCCTATTACTTACCTGTATTTTACTGTTTCCAGTGTCCCTCATGAGACTTACCTGTTCCTGGACTCCTCTGTGAAACCTTCTTGAGGTCTCCTTCAGCCGTTTTCCTCACCATCCAACCACTCGCCCATCAGACTGTCTTCCACTCTGGACGACTCCTTGTTTGTACAGGATTATCAGAACCAGTCCAACAGCCGTTCTGCGACCAGGTTCCTGACACTACCTGTGCCAATATATTCACTGTAAATAAAATCACTGAACTTCTCGTCTTGGAGTTGTTCATATTCAGTCCTTCTGGAAACAGTGAGGGTTTCCAACAGTTAAATACCATCTGGCACATTTCAGTAAATGTTGATTTATCAAAAATAATGTAGTTTTTTTTTTTAATAGGGCACTTGTGAACTTTAACAGGGGTGGGGAAATGCCTTGTCATTTATTTTTTAAACAAAAAAAGATCAAACCGAGTCCACCCTTGCTGCTTCCATTAGTTGCAGCCTGATGTGGCTGAAGCACAAACGTCATATTAAAATGTTCTGGTCCACGGTATCAGAGGCAGCGGTTGGGTCAAGCAGGACAAGAAGCACATGTTCACCAGAATCATTGGCCATAAGAATATCATTAAAATCTCTGACTAGAGCTGATTCTCAGGGTATATACAGAAATTCTTGAGTTAAATTTAATACCTTTTAATACCTTTTTAATACCATAATACCATCACAATATTTTTTAATACCATCACGACACTGAGCTGTAACTGTAGCGGCAACCTCTTAGTGTAAAGTGATAGATTACTGCGATTTTCTTCCTAAATGTTGGTAGTAAATGTAGTTTTATAACAATTACTGGATACA
>JARVGS010000472.1:32030980-32042273 GCA_031762315.1 Hypsolebias antenori | reverse complement strand
TTTCTTTTACATTTTATTGTTGGATGTAACTGGGACCCTGTGTACATAATCTTGTTTCATCACATGTACCACATGTGATGCGAATGACAAAGACTCTCTGACTCTGAATGCTTCATAAACATTCACACTATCAACATTTAAAAACCTCGAGATAATAAGTGAATGTTAATCATTTCCTTGAAGCGCTAAATGTGACAGTTAATACGTTGCCACAAAGGAGGAAAATGTAGCTTTAGCGTAGAAAAAAATAAAGAATAACTTGATTGTTGCTTCCCAACAAACAGAAACCTGCTTATATTAGAAATAAATATGTCTCTGGGGAAATTCATTCAATTCAATTCAAATATACTTTATTAATCCCGTAGGGAAATTAATTGTTGTTGTAGCTCATCTTGGTTTCACTAGAGTTGTTCTAGATGCTGATGTCTTTGGGCAGGAAGAATCTTTTGTAGCAGTCCGTCCCACAGAGGATCCGAAGAAACTGGCTACAGATGTTGATCTGTCCACCCAGACCCAGCAGACCTCTCGGTCCTCTTGGGCAGCAGGACTGCCTGAACGCCGAGCAGAACTTCTCCCCGAGCGACGGCCATTTCTCCCAGCAGCCTGCCAAGCTCCTTGTTGCTGCAGGTGCCAGGGGATGATCTTGGACCTCCTGCTGTCACAAGTTGTGTTTCGCACTACCTTCAAGATCTCTGCAGTCAGGCACTCGAGCACTGCCTCCAGGTGGATGGGAATGCATCCACAGCACCTCCTTTTCAACTCATTTGGGATTTAGGGCTGCAGTTGAGATTTGAGCTTTTGAGATGTCAATCAGCTGCTCCCAGTTGAAGAAAGCCATCATGTTGTTATGGTTACGCATCACAAATGTCCAAAAGTAAAAAAAAGGTTTCAGCAAAAATGCTGCCAGCAGCACAGCATCTGATACCAGAGAAAGTAATCATCTGAAAAAAGCGATTTGCATTCAGAAAAAAATAGCAATTAAAGTTTTCAAAAGCAAAATCTCTGAATGAATGTGAGAGCTACTCCCACATGCAGCCACCTTGAGCGCCACAGTTCTGGAATGACCCTGGTTAAGAGTCGAGCAACATTCTGATGGTGTCAGAGGGATCTTCTAGAAATCATTTCAGTTTGGCAGGCTTTAAATTTTAATCCTGGTTCATTAAAAGTTTGATCAGAGAACTTACTGAGCACGTCTGCAGGTTGAGGGTGATCAGCTCCGGACAGTGAGCTCCGATGTGCTTCAGCGCCTCGTCTTCGAGCTGTGGGAGAGATGGTCAGTGAGCTCAAATTAAACTAATCCGTCATCATAATCTCTTAAGAATCATTCTCAGTGTAGTTTAACAGCAAAATTGACACGTTTAGTGTCGTTTTACATTTGAATCAATGAGCTGAGGGACCTTGAATTGTCTTTAAACGCAGCATTGTTGACTGTTAATATAATAAAATGGTGAAAAATAAAGACATCACATTTGCTGTAAACAGTGACTGGCAAGTATTTTAGCCCAAAACATCCTCTGCTGAGCAGGAAATCTTTCACGCCAAGTATACAGTTCCTGCTTTCTATTTAGAATCAAAATATAAGGAACTAGTTTCATTCTGAGAAAGCTGTAGCACTTCTGATTCCCAGGGTGATAAAAGTTTGAATGAAGCAAAACGCAGCTCGTTTGAATAACTTGGATCGTACCTGAGTGCAGCCTTTGAGGAAAAGGCATTTGAGTCCAGGGCAGGAGCGCACCAGGGCCTGGACGCCGTCCTTCGTGACCTGATCACACCAGGAGATGTTCAGCTGCTCCAACAGGGGACAACCCTCACTGAGAGGAGGCACAAAGAGAAGGGTGAGAAGCAAATGATGGCAAGTAACAACCTCACCAAGTGGAACAAAAGAGGGAAAAATACTACAACTAAAAAAAAGATGAGATTTTAGGAATCGTAACAAACAAATGCTAGTTTTGGTGATAAAGGCCAAAGATCAGCGAAAGGATAAGTCGTGATGAAGATGCAACACACCTGAGAGCTTTAAGTGACAGGTTTGTGATGGAGGTACAAGAGGCGAGGTCCAGGTGCTTCAGCTTCGGACAGAACTTACTGAGACTATTACATGTGCTGCAAAAGGAGGAAGACGATGAAAGCTCATCTCAAGACCAACACTGCTGCAGTTCGTTTTCAAGCAAACGCACCTGTCAGTGATCTTGGTGCAGCCATTCAGACTAAGCAGCTCAATATTCCTGCAGTTCTGCGAAAAAGTCCTGAAGCAAAAGACAAAAAATATATATTAACTTTAGCGCAGTCTAGTCAGACATGTCTGAACTAAAACAACATTTTTCACCCTGTAAGTTGCAGTTTTTGTAGAATTTGCATGTCCTGCGGCTTATTTATGGATTTTTCCCAATATTTATAAAACAATTTTTGGCTGAGATATGACCGTTTTCTTTCATATGAAAATATTGAACACTATCATTTACAGCTTCTAGATGGCACTCGAGCTGTATAACATACCGTTGTGTCATGCAATAGGCAAAAGTGGCTATTAATGACACAATCGACTTGCCACAGTCTGCCACCTTCGTCCAGCTCGCCTGGAGCAACCATCAAATCAGTTTCATTTCGTTGTGACTCCCCCGTGAAATGCAGCTAATTGACCATTGAAGTGGATTTATTAAGTAAAAGTTCAACATGTTTTAGGTTGTTATCTTGTTAAACTTAGCATGTTAGCTTGTTAAATTTCTAGTAAATGCACAGCGTTCTTCCTTCCTGATTTTCTCCATCTGCGTGCTCCCGGAGCATTGAGGCAGCGAACACTTCTGAAATGCAGCTGATTTGACCGTTAAAGTGCATTTATAAAGCAAAAGGTAGACTGAGACGCACCTTTACTATAAAGTCGAGCAAACAAATAATTGTTTTTGGTGGTTATTCTGTTAAATTTCTAAGAAATGCACAGCGACCGCTCTGTCTGTGCGCTTCTGCGGCCACGAATCGACTTTTGAAACACAGCTGATTTGAACGGCAAAGTGCATTTATTAAGAAAACGTTAGACTGAGACACACATCTACTATAATTTCGAGCAAACAAATTGTTAAAATCCTCCCGTGCACACTCCTGCGGCCGCCATTTGGCAGCCAATCGATTTTTGCCACAACACCGGCCCACATGTCCAGGTTGTCAGCGGTGACGCATAACAGATGTGACGTATTTATGGATTTTCCATTTTTTTAGACATATTTGGACTGATGCGACGTGTACAGTGGAAAATACGGTACAAGCTTAAATACATGTCGTTCTCGTCAAACTCACCTTAAGGCGCTGTCACCGACACCTAGGCAACCTCTCAAGCTCAGCTTCCTAAGGAACCCTCCACATCGCTTCGAAATGTTCTCCACCACTCGGCCCTGCGACAGAAACAGTCAGCTGGTCCGGCTGCGGTCGCTCGGGGCGTGACAGGACAAATAAACAAACGGTAGTTCAGGCTTTGCTCACCTCGATGTCTCTTTGAAAATCAAAGAGGTCGATTCGCTGCCAGTTGCTGCCATCCAAGGCTAGGACGTTCCAGGACTGGAGCAGCGAAGAAGAAACAAGCATCAATCAAGTTTATTTTTTTCAAATATACCAATTTTGTGCATACGAGAACATGCAGACGGTGAACAGACTCACCCGTGAGACCTGGGCACAACGACAGAGCGTCACCACATCCAGGAAGGAGAAGATTCTGGAAGACAGAGAGACGGTTTACAGATCCTGACCCTGCTGCCAGAAGATTATTAACGCTACGCTGCCCTCAGCTCAACTTTGCCCCCACTCACAGCGCTGGGGTGAGTCAATCAGCTAATATTATCTTTGACAGTCAGCAGCGTACGTTTACCCATCTGCAGTGAAGCTTGTTAGAAAGAGCCTAAAGTCAGTATCTCACTGCGCTGCGTCAGATTTCAAACGGAAGTCGCAGCACTTTCCAAAATATCTGGAATCGTTTCGGATGTTCTCAATCTCCTCGTGATGAAGCCACATCTGTGTCGCACAGACTGAGAATTTTAGAAAAGACAAATGTAAAAGTTTACCACATTGATTAAGCAACAGGAATGTGAGGCACTTAAGACGTCCGGGTCGCACCCAGACCAAAATAATTACCATATTTTCTGGCGTACAAGTCCGTTTTTTTATTGCATAGATTTGTCAGTCCTGCAACTTATACACTGAAGCAACTTATACATATTTCCCCCCATATTAACAACACAATTTTAGACTGATGCTTTAAATGTCAAAGAAATGCACCAGTGAGTCCTCCCATGCACGCTCGCTTCTCTCAGCTGGTGCAGGCGAGGAACGCTGGAGAGCTAACAGCTCTGGCCATGATTGATTGATGGATGGATGGATGGATGGATGGATGGATGGATGGATGGCACAGCACCACCCAGGCAAAATGAAGCTGTTTTGACCATTAAATAAAAGCATATTAAATGCGACTTTTACGCCGAAGCGACTTCTATATGTTTTTTTCCTTTTCATGATCCTTTTTGGACTGATATGACTTATACGTTGGAAAATACGGTATTAGTCTCAATTTTGTTTACGGTCTCCCACTTCTGTAATCAGCGTGGAAATAAACACAAACCACACACACGGTGGAGGTGCTTAAACGTGAACGCTGCAGGAAGACATGTAGAATGCAAGCAGAGGTGGACATGTGATTATATGCATGACTTAGAAAACAGTTTTGCATCACATGCACATGAAAACAGTGCGACTTTCTTTGCCGCAGGAGCCGGAGGACGTGGAGTGAGTCGCAGCATCGTCTGCAGGCCTGGCTGGGGTAGACGCAGGACAGGCAGTGCGTCTGGCATCGCTGAGGCTTCAGTAATGGTTATTTTCTATTTTCTAAGAAGCTCCTCAAGTTTTTTTTTCCTCCTTTTCCTGAAATTCATTTAAATATTTTATAGCCACGTGGATCTGCTTCTAAATACGTTTAGCATACGGGGAGCAGCGTAAATGCGTGTCCTAGTGAGCATGCTTGACATGATCCAGAGATGCACTCTGTGTAAATGTGACTGTGTGTGTGGGGGGGGATAATAGTGCAGGACTTCTGGTGTTTTGTGTATGATTTGTGGAGTGTAAAAAAGGCAACATGTCCTTAAAAAAACCTGCAGCAAAGCTGACGGAAGTCTTCAGAGATGCCACTCACCGTAGCAGCAGCTCCTTTGGCAGCTTCTTATTGATGACCGCCTCGTCACTGTTTGTGAACATCTGAAACGAAGCAGAGGAGAACATCAGTCCTGGCAGCCTGTCTCACAGTGACGTGGGCCCCTTCCATCCACACAGACACAAACAAATGATGGAGATCTCATTATCTCAGATGGATTCTACGGCAATTCTTTCAAACAGACTGAAGATAAAGCAGCAAATGTCAGCTCAGCTGGACATTGTCCTGAGAACATAAGATGGGATGGCCTTTGCTTTCTTATCTTTTACACATGCATGTTTTCTAACATCTGAGTGACTTACGCTATCGAGTTTGCTCCACATCAGCAAATACTGACAGTCTACACATCGAAGTCAGCTGCAACGTTTCTGTTGTGACAAGTTTCTGCAAGCAGCTAATAGATTTCCACTAAATAAATAAACAAATAAATAAAATAAAATACCCGCTAGCTGTGCATGTATAAATTTTAATCTATAATCTGCAGGAAAACAAGGAGCTCAATGTACAAAAAGATAAATTAAGGTTTATTACAGATGCAGATGCGCACACACCCATTTACCCAAAAGTGACGTTTACGGTACCTATAGTTTGTGGGAAGTCATCAATCTCTACTAGACAAGATAATAACGTTTGGGAACATCCTCAGATGAAGCAACATCTGACTCCATCCATTTTCTCAACCACAGACTTCGAAAAACAAATCTGAACCAGGACTTCAGTGTGCAAATAAAAATGCAACATAATTTACAATCCGTGACAAGACATTTGGAAATCCTCCTCCATTAAACATATCGCCCATTCATGATTCAAAAATAAATCATGTGTTTATTCATTGTCTCTAAACAAAAGGAATAACTTACAGCACAAATTTAATTACGGGTGTTTATCCAAAACCACACAATGGCATCAGTTTCTGCGGGACTTTTAATAAAATCACTCATCGGCTCAAAAAGCAAACAGACATGAATGTTCGTGTGCTGAAAATAATTTGTGGACCTTTAAAGAGCCAGTGAGCCTTGGGTCGAAGCTTTTCTCTGCCTCCTTGATAAAAACACACACACTATGCCCACACACTATGTCCACACACAGGCTGCCTGCCAGAGAAGACGTGTCACATTTTCAGGGAGAAAGGAGGCACAGACAGCCGCTGTTTGGATTTGGGGCAAAACCGACCGGGTCAGAACTCTGCTCTCCACCCAAACAATCCAGGGCCACTTCCAGGGAGGCAGACGTGCACGTGTAACAGGTGTAGTGTCCCCTTTCTGTAAATCCAACGTAAACTGGACCAGATTCTGCACGAATTTAGACATTATGTTTTGGTCACTGGTCAACTATAATCAGTGATGCAAGCCCGCCAGAAGGCTGGAAAAAAAAATAAAAAAAATAAATAAAAGAAACTCTTTACGCTGCAACTTCCAGATGAAGATGAAAATAAAACGTACAGATGCATCTAAAAATTAGAATATTGTGAAAAAGTTTTTTTTTTTCATCTGTCATTTCAGAAAGTGAAACTCGTATGTTACATAAAGGCTTGACGTATTTCACAGTTTCTTGTCATTTTCATGATTACGGCTTGCAAATAAGGAAAAACGGGCGGCACGGTGGATCAGTTGGTAGAGCTGTTGCCCCTTAGCGAGAGGGTTACCAGATAGAATCCAGGCTGAAGGCCTTTCTGGCATGTTCTCTCCGTGCATGGTTTTCTCCGGGTGCTCCGGTTTCCTCCCACAGACTAAAAACATGCATGTTTGGCTGATTGGTAACTCTGAATTGTCTCTGGGTGTGAGTGAGAGAGTGAATGGTTGTTTGTCTCTTTTGTCTCCAGGTGTCTCTGTGATGGACTGGAGACCTGTCCAGGGTGTACCCCACCCCTCTCAGTGACTGCTGGACATGGGCACCAGTGACCACGTGACCCGAAAAGGAAGAAGCGAGGAAAGATAATGGATGGATAAACACAGTTTTCAGTCTCTCAAAAAACCAGAATATTCCACAAACAGCTTTTGGTTCTTTTGGGCAGGAGCCAAGTCCTGCTGGAAAATGAACTCAGCATCTCCCAAAAAAAACTTTTCAGCAGAAAGAAGCATGAAGTTTCTAAAATGTCCTGGTTGTTGCTGCATTGACTGTGGTCTTCAAACACAGTGGACCAACACCAGCAAAGGACATGGACCCAAACCATCACTACTGTGAAAATATCCTGATGCATGCTCAATAATCCAGGTTAAAAACAATCTAAAAAAGTTAAGTCTGGTCCTCTGGACTTTACAGAATGTCCAGAGGACAAGACTTGACTTTTTTAGACTACTGTGGAAACTTCACTCGGGACTTGAAGCAATGCGGATTCTGGACTTCTCCACTCTTCCTCCAGACTCTGGGACCTTGATTTCCAAAATGACATGAACATTTACTTTCATCTGAAAAGAGGACACTGGACCACTGAGCAACAGTCCAGTTCTTTGTCTCCTCAGCAGGTAAGACACTTCTGATATCTCTGGTTCAGGAGTAGCTTAACTTGAGGAATGAGACATTTGTAGCTCATGTCTAGGAATTATTCAGCTGATTAGAATGTGACACCAGTTGACAATATTGAACCTCTTAACAATAATGACCCGTCTTCTGTTACAAACAAAGTCCAGTTGTTTCTGTATTGAATGCTTTTTTGATTTTATCATGTCCTGGATGACTGAGAATCGTCACCAGCATATCTTAACAATAATATTCCAATTTTCTGAGATACTGAATTTTGGCTTTTCATTTTTTTTGTAAGTCATAATCATCAAAATTTCAAGAAATAAAGGCTTGAAATGTTTCACTATGTGTGATGACTCTACCAGTATATGAATTTCACTTTCTGAATTATTGAAAATAAAATAAAATAATAATAATAATAATAATAATAATAATAATAATAATAATAAATACATAAATAAATAAATAACTTTTTCATGATATATATTCTGATTATTTGAGATGCACCTGTAATTATATTCTCAAAATAATGCAACCTTAATTACACACCACACTGTACAGTTTGATTAGTTTGACAAAAAGTCAAGACAGACAATTAGATTGACGTTTAAAATAAAATAAGATAAAAAAAAAGAGTTGCCCTTCCTCATTTTATATTTCGTACTTTTGAGAAATGCCCATTTTAATGAATTTATTTATTTTCAACCTTATTAGAAGTCCTGAATTTTTCCCATTTCTATATTTTTGTTAAAATGTTGCTGGTGTAAAACACAATGATGGATATAAATTTAATTAGATTAATGAAAAAAAACAGTACAGTGTTGAAAATGTTTCATAAAGAGACTTTAGGATTATTAGTTTTCTACATCGCCTTATACTGTATACTGTAGCTGTTTTTTTTCTTTTAATTATCCTTTTTAATTACCATTTTATTTTTACTTGTTTAAAAAAAAATTCTACGCATCCTTTATGATTGTCTATTGTTGTCATCATTCTTTGTTAAAATCAGGTAACTTTTGAAAATGAGTCCTCAAGGCTTAATGGGATTAACCTGTAGAAATAAAGTTTGAATGAATAGGATAATTTTGGCATACGTTTCTCCCCACTACCCCCACATTTTTTTTCTTTCCCGTTTTCATTAATTTTGTTTTCACCAACTATTTTTGATTCCTGTCTGTGCCCCATATTTGAGGAAATAAATAAGCTAAAAACTGTTGTTATGGTTTTGAATTATTTGCCATCGGTTTAACAAACTTCCGCTAACATATTTCAAAGTACAACGCGTTTTTTTTTTAACAAGAACTGTTTTTAACCTCTTTAGTAGATTTTGAGGAATAGGTACGTGAGATGAATAGTAAAAACGTTATAAGATGTTGTGGACATTAGATTAATCTCTTAAGTACAGTACAAGTTCAGAAAACGTCTGTAAAAGCGACGGGCACCTCTGAAAGGCCTTACATTGATCACAGTAGGGAGCTTTTATTTTGAAGGTCATATAAAAGTGGTTCCGGCTTCCTGCTCTCTGGAATGCAGCTAGCTTTAGCAGATTCGCCGCAGCTGTCGGGCCAGAAGGTAACGGCCTGAGATTTTCAGTCAGCTGTTGCTCCGTTAAAAATACAAAAAACACACACACATAAATCCCACGCTAGCTGGGGATTAAACAACATCAACTGCTCGGGCTACACAAGCTAATGTCACCGGCCGGATACACAATATTCGTGCATTACGAACGCCTCGTCCATAACCCCATCTACGCGTGCGCAGCTCTTACAAAGTTTATTTTACACTTCCGATCAAAAAGGTCCCCTTTTGGTCGGTTTATTTGATAAACCCGTTATGAATTTGGGTTATTCTGGGGGTTAAACTCAAGCAATGTTATTTTTGTTTGCTTGTGAGTGTGGTACTCACAAGCAGAGGCCCCCCTCTGAAAGAAGAAAGGAAAGAAAGGGGGGAAACGCACATTAATTCCAATTTAACACATGGCTGCAACAACAAAACACCTCAAAGGCTCATTCAGCGAGCGTCCCTTTCCCATAACAGCTAAAAGTGTGTGTTTTGGCGTGCGCCGTGGCCTCGCAGTCTTTGTTTTGACGGCGCAGGGGGAAAACGGCAAACGTTTTTATTTTAGCACGAATTGGGGAAGAAAAAAAAAACAAGATAAACCGCATTTAGCTTCACCCGAGACAGCGCGGAACGTGAGACGGAACACATCGACCTGCCAGGCCTCGGCTGCTTGTTGTCCGAACAAAAACAACCGTGTTTTCCGACCTAATCCTCGACACCGACCGCGGAAGCTTTAGCAACGCACACGCACGCTAACGTTTCCGTGACTGTCAGGTAATTTAAAAAAAGAACACGGTTGGCTCACCTCGAACCGGCTCCGAGACACACCGTTTACCTCCTTCCCCATGTCGGACTCCGGTTCTACCGACTCAATGGATTCGGTGTAGACGCAGCAAAAAGCAAAAACGGAGCCTTCTCACGATGATCATGTCCCCTCGGTCACTTCTGGCGTGCGGGGTGGACGTTTCACGAGCCTCGACGCGAACAAAAAGACCCCACGTCCGTGGAAAAATGAGGGTTTAGTGGCAGCAGCCCGGCCAATAAGCCAGCTCACTTCTTATCTGCTCGGCTCGTCCTCTCCTCCTCCCCCTAGATCCATCCACACAAAAGCCCCGACAGGAACGGGAGCTACGCCTTCACCACTTCAAAACACTAAATACAATGTTGTTTCTCGTCTATGGCGGACAGCTTCTTCTTGCTTATTCGCCGGAGTTTGAGCTCGAAGTGCGCTGTGCGGGGTGTCAGCCTTTTAATGTGCACACGTAGCACAAATACCTGGCCTAACTGGCTTCAGGGGGACACGGAGACACATTATAAAAGAGAAATAGTTTGTCACTCACGAGAACAGACACACTTTAAACTATATACTATTATATATTTACACTTTTACCCTCAAAATAATAAAGCCAGGTTTGTTTTTAGTTAAATTTTTTGTGTCAGTGAAGTGACAGCAACACTGTCAACCCACGGAATCTGCGTTAGCCTGCTGTGACACACAAAAACCATTCAAATGCATCATTTTGTAATATTTGCATACATTTAAACTTTGTTATTGCAGAACTAAAAGCCACTTCCGCTTTTGTCGATTGGGACACGCCCCGTAGGCAATCGGATCCAATCAGCGTTCAGAACGGCAGCGCGTCATATTCATGCAGGGGAACACATGTTTGACAACAGGTTTAATGTCTGCAGGGACACATTTAGATGTGGGACAGGCTTTTGCAAAAAGCTAAATTCATTGTCAGTTGATTTTGTTTTTCTTGTTAACGACATCACCCACCTCTTACTGTAGAAGAAACTATTTGAAGTTAAACAATAAATGTTAATGTCATAGATGATTAAAGATAAGCACCATCTTTAGCAAAATGCTAACAATTGGAGTTTTTTTTTGTATATTTTATGTTGTTTAGGTTTGATTACTTTTACTTGATTGTATTAAATAAATGTTCACACTCATTCTTCAGTATTTAATTTAATAAAAACCACCATGCAATTTTGTATGAATTTTCATTCATTCAACCTTTATTTAGGCAGGTTAATCTCATTGAGCCTCGAGGACTCATTTACAAGAGAGACCTG
>JARVGS010000472.1:32003926-32015145 GCA_031762315.1 Hypsolebias antenori | reverse complement strand
TCTGTGAGTTTGATGGAAATCTGTCCAGTGGATTTTGAGTTATTTGAAAAATAGTACCCGTTAAAACACGGAGCTAATGCTAACAACACGAAGCTAACCGCTACACAACTTCGTTGCTAAAACGTCTAATTTTAGCTCAAATATCTCCTACAGCTAACAGTTTGTAAAAGTCAACCCAGTAATTACTTTCTGAACGTTTGATGAAAATCTGTCCTGTGGTTCTGTGGTTCATACCTCCAGAGCAGGAGGCCGGGATGCCACAGAGTTAGTCCAAAAAAAAGGAGGCTGCCGTTGGACACATGAGCTGGAAAAGGTCGGTGGAACCTAGCGGCCGAAAGTGGTACTACATCATTTTTGCCAAAATGAAAAACTGTCATATCGCAGCCAAAAATGGGTCTAAAAACATGGGAAAAAATTCATAAATATGTTGCTTCGCTCTATAAGTCGCAGGGCATGCAAATTAGGAAAAAGGTGCGACTTATAGTCTGGAAAATATGGTACATGTTATGGGCTGGCATGAACGAATGATGTGACCATGGTCACAGGTGGGTGTTTGGTAAGAGTTGTAGTAAACTCCTGATTAAAGTGGAGGTAAATGAAGGACTCTGGTGGGACTGAGATATAGACGACTCCTCTCAGATTCGTTCGGTGTTGGTGCGAGTGGACGTACCCAATGATGCGCCTCTCGGAGTACTCCTTCCTCTTGGAGAAGGAGTCGGTAAAGTTGAAGAAGCTGCGTGCCGGGAGCACGACGGCCCGGCGTGGCATGGCCGGTCCCAGCAGGGGAGGGACTCGCGTCATCAGGATCCCACATGACGACAGGTATCTGAGGACACAAGGTGAGTCTGAGTCAACACAGACAGCTTCAGTTTGGAAACCTCGTTGGATTTAACCCAGTCCAGCTGCAGATAAATCCATTTCAGACCCACAGAGAAACATTTAGTGAAAACCAAACCTTCATTAATCACAAACTCCAGCGTTACGCGACCTGACTTTATGGTCAGAATACAGTCACACCATTGTTTTCTTGTTTTTTACTGTTCTGTGAGGTTTTCTGTAATTTCATTCTTCATACTTTGTGCCATTTTAGACATTGAGACTCAAAACGTTCAGCTCATTTAGGAGATGGGTGCTATTACTGTTGCTTTCCAAACCGTTACTTTTCCAAATATTTATATTTATCAAATATATCTCATAGTAATACGCAAATACCTCTTCAGTTCCTTCGAAAGCATTTTTCTCTTTGAAACCATCTTCAGCTACTGGTTCCATTTTGGTCTTTTCACTACATTCAGCTAGCCACCCGCTGCTTACACTTAGCCTTTTGCTGCTTTCAGATAGCCTTGTGTGTGCTTTTTTTTTTTTTTTTTAGCTAGATAGGTTTTATAATTGCATCCTGTGAAGTACTTTCAACAGCCTTCTGCCACTTTCAGCATTTTTGCTTTTTAATTATTTTAGCTTTCAACAAGCCTTTTGCTAGCCTTCAGCTTCTACTTATAAAGATATTTTACTTATCCTATAATTAAGAATACTTTAATTAGCCTTCTGCCACTTCATGCTTTTAGCTATTTTTTTTTTACCTAGCTTTTATGTTCCATTAGTTTTTAATCTAGCCTTTTTATAACTTACAGCTAGCTTTTAAATAGTTTTGACCTTGTGCAACTACATGTATTGTGCCCCATGTTTTATGATGCGGACACATTTTAAGACCCAGGACTCCTTGAAGGAATGCATGTCGCCCGTCGCCCTTCATGCCAAAGTCTTAACCCTCCAACTCAAACAGTGGAGCCATAAACGACAAGAAACACAGATAACCACGAGGACTCAAACACAGAGAGGAACCTGCTTGTTTCAGGTGTTGGTGTGTGAGAAAAGTTGCAGACATCCACATCTGGACAATTTATCACTCAGACATCGAGGACACACAAACTGCTTCAAAATCCTGATGACAAATCTCTTTTTTAAAAACAAATATTTACAACACCAGCCCTTTATGGCCTCCTGGAAGACTGGAGTGTGAACTGTCCACCGCAGGAGACGCTAGTTTAGAACCGACACCTCAGCTTTGTGTCGGTTAGTCTCATGGACAAACTCTTTTGGTTACGATAGATCAAGTGTTGTGTATAAAGGTAAAGAAGTAAACAGAAGCATTTTCTTTGCTCATGTCAGTGATTATCCTGAGCCGATCCAGTGACGCGCTGTAGTTCAGACGGCAGAAAGTTCAACAGGGTGAAGCATCGTACTCCTGCCTCGTCAGTAAAAATCACTTCTGTTCGATTACTTCTTCTCTCCGAGCGTCGCTTGTCTGCAACAGGAAGGACAGTTATAAAGAAACCAGTCTCCCTTTACAGCACGCTGAAGTGCGTTCATGAATCATTTAGTCTATGTCGTATTTAAACCAACCCAGCACCGTGCGATTTGATGACCCTACAAATACATTTCCACAGAGAAGCAGAAGCTAAACCCTGCATGCTGCGAGCAGAAGACAACCAACAGGATGATTTAGGTAGAACTTTGCTTCAAGCTCGTCTTCCAAGAAACCATGAGGTCAACATAAATAGACTTATGACAGGAACTGCCTTCATCACAGGAAGAGCTGAAACAAGTGTCACCCTGACCTTAAAAGATAAGGGTCGGCCCACTTTCCACTAAGAGCAGGAATGTTCTGAGGAGCAGAGTTCACGTCTGCTCGTGTTCTGCTGCAGACGAGTTAAAGTGCCCGTGAGATCAAACTGATCCAAAACATAAAAATCCTTTTTGGAATGACGACATTAAAAACATATTGTAAAATAAATGTCATGCCACTGAGATGAACGGTGACTGAGATATTTGCATGTGCAGTAACAGGAAGTGATGTCAAAGGGGAACGCCTGCATGTAAACTGAGCGTTGCTACAATGGCTAACCGCAGAGAAGAACGTTTCTTTAGATTATTTTGAGTCACCATGAGAGAGATGAATGTTTTGACAAAGAAGAGTTCAAAAGAATCCAGTTCTGTGACAAAATGGATAAAACTTTGTGCATTATGCCAAATTTCTTAAATATCAATTTGATTTCTTCAACATTTTGCATTTGTGGGATATGCATGTCATTAAAAACATTAAAAAACAAATGAACATTAACTGCATAAGTGCTCCACAGGTCCAACACCAAGCATTCCTTCAAACAGTGCGACTCGACTGTCGCCTCGGTTGGGGCTGTAGCCATCCTGGTCCAACTTTGTGTTGGTGCTCAGAGAACGTGTTGAGTGACTCTCAGCCACTACCACACCAGATGTTCTCTCATCAGTCAAACTGGCTGAGGTACAGCCCATTTTTGTGTTTCCAAGGGTCAGTTGACTGTGACGGCCATCTTGTTTTGGATTACTTTTGAAAAGCTTTGATAAAAACTTTCCGGTTTTTCATCAGGTATGCCGCCAACACGACAACGGAACAGACACAACCAAGGGCAAAAAGGTTATTACCTTTCAGTGGTCATCTGTTATTGGCTGTAAACCCAGAACACAGTGGAAACCTCCAGCAGGAGCTTCAGTGGAGACACAAACGTGTCAGTCTCCGTCTTCACACTCGGATCATAACAGAAGAATCGGGTCAAGGGCAGCTGCTTTACGATGAGCTTTAAAGACGACAACACGCTTTAGTTCAGCTTTAACTTCATTAATGTTTCCATTCAGGTGCTGCTCTGTGTTTGGCCAGAGGCAAAGAACCACCAGAACTGGATGAATACTCAGGATTTGGCATATAATACAGTACAGGAAAAACATGCTGGTGTAGATTCCCAGCTTTACAGGCCGCAGCAAATCCAGTTTTTTCTAAAGCTTACACAGGAGCATTAAGCCCGATACCCCGGCATTTACCCCATAATTCACACCTTCATGCACATGACCAAAACAGCTCTCTGTGAGCCAAGATGTGAGCAAAGATGCTTCTCCACTGGGGGGTAAAGATTAATTTGCATGTTAATGTTGCTTACACAACAACTTTTGCTGTGAAATGGCAAACATGTCCCAAACAAACAAGACTGATCATTAAAAGCACTGAAATGTAAAACCAAGGCAGAGTCTAGGGTTGGTTTTACATTTGGTTGGTGGGACTCGTCACAATCATCACAGCTAACAAACCTTTAGAGCTTCTTGTTTAGATAAGGTGAAATTATCTGCATGTTTGAGGTTTTTCTGGGATTTGTTGGTTCTCTGTTTCTTGATGAACAGAGAAGTAAATTACTAATGCATTGAACAACTAGATAATCTTAAACCCACTTAAGCAACTCTTTAAACCCTTCAAAGCCAACGTTTGTTCACAAAACACTTTAATCCAGGATGTAGATGCCTTCTGGCTGCATCGGTGTGATCTGAAGCCAACCCACCCCTGAGGCCAGGTAGTAACAGAGCCCAAACGGTCGACACATGAAAAGACAAGATGGCTAGTGATATTTGCCATGCCTTTAAACGTCTGCATCATAAACGTTGGGTTGAAATTTGGTGATGTGGATTTTACAATAGTTGTACAACAAGAGTCTAAAGCGGTGCTTGCTCTACCATCATCTGAGGAGGACAGCGTGCCCTTCCAATGAAACTGCAACCCCTGCCAAGCAAGTAATACATTAAATATAATGTTAAATGTAATTCAATAAATCAACAAACGTGAAAAATAGAAGGCAGTAAATTAAAAAATGAGTTGAAGGCTTCAAAAATGCTATAAACACTTTGAGTGAAATAAAGTGACTTTAATGGTAGAAACTGATCAATTCGACAAATATAAATAAAAGTTTTAAGATATTTTGTTCTGTGCAAAAGACTACTTGTGCTACAATTTTTTTTAAAATATCACCCTTTTGTATACCACAAAGTTATATACTGTAAAGGCAAAAACATCCTTTCAGTGTCAACTTTTAGGAGTTTTATGACTGTAATCACTTTTTGACTTGTGAACATCAAACTATGAGGGTTGTTAGAAAATCAATGCAAAAACTATTATTAATTTTTATATTTGATAATTTATTATAAAAATGTTGCAACCCACTGAAAACCAAAGAGTCTCTCCCAAGGACAGAAACCGACAGAGACGCTAAGGCTAACTAAATTAGCAAAGAGCTAGATGAAACTAGTAGAAGAAAATAGCTAGGTAAAAAATACCAAAAAGCTATAGCCAAAAGCTAAAGGTAGCTGAAGGCTAGTTAAAGACCACCCACACTGCAGCAGATTTAATACATAAGAAAGATTAATAGACTCTTAGCAATGTTGTATCTGTATCTGTCTTTGTCCCCTGCTCAGCAGTCTTCAGTCAGTTTGAAAACAACAAAGTTCATGCTCAATCATCCAGGTATCAAATCCAATAATTCTCAGTCAGTTTGAAACCATTTCCCTCTCATTTTTAAATGTTGGTCACATGAAACCCTCAAGCCCCCAGTATAGCTCTGCGTACGTCCGTACACGTGTCCGTACATGCGTACTGTTGGCAGAAAGTTCAGCCCCACACCCCAGCATACGTTCTCGCGTACATTCTCGCGTTTTTGCACCAAATTCTTGACATTTCCTTAATTTTGTCGGGTTCAGTCAGCTCCACAGACAAGGAGCGTTTACCTAGGGGACAAATTGAGGTCGCTGATTGGTCATTTGCTGACACGCCTACTGAATTGATTGACAGGTCGGAAAAAAATAAAGGCGAGAGCTGTCAGCTCCAGCTGCAGTGTGTTCTGTGTGTATATGTTGTTAAAAAAAAGTTCTAAAAAAAAATAAAAAGCACAGGGAGCGCTGGTCCTGCAGCCACACATCAGACCAGCACACCAGGAAACCTCCAGAACCTCCCGCAGCCACGCTGGACCTGAGTTTAATTCGCTCGTGACAAATTCATTTATGTCTCATCATTTCAGTCATGGAGTCAACGGAGGAGGAAGTGATCACTGCCTTTTGGCAAAAAACAAAAGAAAAGTTCAGATCAGGGATGAAGAAGAGGAATTTAATGCATTGGTGTCACATACAAAACAGTCCGGCGCCGGGCGGTTTATTGTGCGACACCGCGTTTGCGTACGCGGTCGTAAAAATTGAGCTTTGCGCGTACATGCCCTGCAGGGGTACGCTTGTACCTTTGCGTACGTATGGCGCACCTCTGCGTATGGACGTACGCGGAGGTATAATAGGTAAACGTGGCTATAATGACAAGTTCAAAAAAGTTCAAGACAAAAACAACAGGACTTTATTTATTATACTTTGTTTTTTTTTCCTTGAACTTTTTTGAATCTACCATGTCCTGGATGACTGAGAATCTTCACCAGCTATTAATGACACAATCGGCCTGCCATAGACTCCCCACCTTTGTTCTGTTCGCTGCTTGGAGCAAGTTAAACCAGCTGCACCACCCCGGCGAAATGCAGCTAATTTGATCGTCAAAGGGAATTCATTAAGCAAAAGTTAGACTGAGACACACCTTTGCTATAAGTTCGAGCAAACAAATAATTGTTTTTAAGTGTTAATCTTGTTAAATTCTTTTTAAAGTCCTCTCGTGTGTGCTCCTGCGTCCCCCATTTGGCAGTCAATTGATTTTGGGCACACCACCGGCCCACATTTCCGGGTTGTCAGTGGTGACGCGTAACAAACGCGACGCGTCAGTGGTGACACAGAATAGATGCGACGTATACAGTGAAGCGACATGTTTATGGATTTTTCCACTTTTTTAGACATATTTGGACTAATGCAACGCATGGGGCAGAAAGTACTTTATATGTTTTACGGCTTTATAAACCTTCCCACTCTTACAATGTTCTAAACTCTTAAACCTACGTCATTTTTAACAACATACGTATATGTACTGTACAATACTGTAAAATTTTACTCACCAGCTCTGCAGAACACAGCGGCTCGGTTCCAGTTCAGCAGACCTACCCTGTCGGTTCTGGTTCGGTTCTGGTTGGCTCTCTACAGCCCTACAGCACCAAAACACTTTTGGAGGGAGCTAGACCTTTGGATGGCCACCAGAGGACCACATGGTGGTCCCGATCGAGTCCAAATCTGCATGGGAGAAGTCCCGGTGGACTCCGGAGAGAACAGTGGGCCGGGCAGCACTCAGATTCACAGATGAGTCTGGAGGTCCGGTTCGGGTCCAGTTTCGTGCGACTCTGCATCCGCTGAGCGTCAGTGTCGCTGTATGAATAAGGACCGAACTTTTTCAGATCAGATCGAAATTTTCCCTCCGTTTAGCAGAAGGCAACAGCTGGAAGCACTGTTGTTTCAGGGTGTTGCACTGTTGGCTTCTGGGAAGTGTAGTCCTTTTGAGTGGCGATAGTTTAGGATTGTTGAGAGAAAACTACAAAATGGTGGTGCCTGTCCAAAGTTTTTAAATTTTTTTTTTTACTTTTTACTGTACAGTATCCTGTATCGCCTCGATCACTTGAGTAATATTAAAGTTTACAATCATGTTTTGTGTACAACTTTTTAATCTTTCTCATATACAGTATTGCGTTGAAAAACCATGAAAGAGCGAGTCTGCAAAAGTCGAACTGCGAAGTCGCGAAGGACTACTGTATTTGTATCTTTTTATTTGACTGAAGCCATGTTATTAACGGTTTGTTGTGTCTGTCCAGCCTCCCGCACCATCAGGACTGTCACGAGCTGTGGATTAAGAAGAAAAGGCGCTCACGACAGAGCGGGTTGCCCGAGGAAGCGCCCAAAGTGCCCCGTAAAGAGGTGGCTGGGACGTCCAGCGGCGAGAACAGTCGTGCCCAGAGCAGCCCGGCCGGAGTCCCACCTCCTCCGCCGGAAAAACCCGCCTCCACAGCCAAGTTGGAGAGCGAGTTGTCGGGTAACGAATACCTTCACAAGAACTTCACACTCTAACCTTAAAGTTTCCACTGTACGACGTTTCTGATTCAACGGTTTGTTTTTGTTGAATGCGTGTTCAGGTCTGGGAGTGGCTGCGGAGCAACTGAACCAAACCGAACTGGCGGTGCTGCTAAACCTCCTCCAGGGACAGACTGAGCTCAGCCTGGCCCAGGTGGCCCAGCTCCTTAACCCCTCCAATCCAGAGACTCTCGGCCCTTTGCTGTCTGCCCTTAACGAGTCCTCTGACCACCAGGGGGAGCCAGAGAACAAGGTCCAGCCTGCGGCTGTGCCCCAGCCCCCAGAGCCACCTCCTGAACCCAGGGAGCCCTCTCCCACACCTGGAGACCCCCCTCTCAGCCAGGAGGACCAGACTAACCTGCTGGCCCTCATTCTGGGCCAAATCATACAACCACAAACGGAGGCGCAAACTGACGAGAGCAATGGCGTTCAGTCAGAGGAGACGCTCGCACGCGGTTCGTCCGCTTCTACTACTGATTCCAAGGGCAAGTCTGGGTTTAGTTTTTAGGAGGTGAACAAAGAGGAGACCAGGGTGAACTGGGGATTATTAAAAAATGGAGAAAAGCTGATTCCTAAATACTTTATCAACTTTAGTTTCCAGACTTCCTGATGAAACCTTCAGATGTCTAAAAATTCAAATGAATTGTGCTGTTAGAGCCGCCGTGCATCCGCCAGGCTTCGATCTGACAAATACCTGTCGCCTTTTCCTTTTCACACCTGTTGTATTAAATAAATACCTATGAAAGCGTCTCATGGACATCGGCTGTCATGTGACTCCGGTTAACGGGTAAAAGTCTGGACGTCGCTGGTGCTCTCAATAAACCAGAAGACGAGCGAAAGGAAAGGTTCACCCATTACTCTTGTTTTATTGTTTGTCATTTCATTTTCACAAAGTTTTCATTTTCATCGTAAAGGAGGCGCCGTGGATTCTTCACAGGAGGAGACTTTGCTTTAAACATTCTGTAATGTCTTCCTTTTTCATGAAGAAAAGTCAAATAAATTATCAAGTGATAATAAATTTGGAATCTGTAGCTCTCACCTGCATGTGTTCATTTTCACTTTGGTTTGTCACACTTTATTTTATTTTGCTGTTCGCTCAGCGTAACGAGGCGACGCCGCTGCTCCGACGCGCCAGCTCCGCCTCGTGCTGCACTTCTTCAGGGGATAACCGACGTGGTTGAAAATGCACAAATCTCTTGTTTATCCACATTTAAACGCTCATTTCTGGCTAGTTGAACTAAAAAAACAGGCTTTAGTCGTGTTGCACGTGCAGCAATACTGTTTTAGTCGAGGAAAATTTGATTATAAGTGACAAATGATCATACGTGATTTCATCATTACCTGTAGAACAGTTGTATTATT
Source organism: Hypsolebias antenori (assembly GCA_031762315.1). Classification (NCBI taxonomy): domain Eukaryota; kingdom Metazoa; phylum Chordata; class Actinopteri; order Cyprinodontiformes; family Rivulidae; genus Hypsolebias; species Hypsolebias antenori. The sequence continues at coordinate 32,005,950 of JARVGS010000472.1, read as the reverse complement.
TTATGAGAATAATTTCCATATCTAGCCACTCAGCGTGTTTAGTAAAGTCTTGATGCTGAAGAAGTTGTTGGTTCTGCGTCCTGTTAGTGTAACTCGTCGTTAAAAAGTAAAAGTTCTCCGAGTCGGTTCTAGACGACGAAACAAATGAAAGTGAACTTATTTTTTCTGTCTGGACTAATTTCTTTGTCTTTCTTTGGGTCTGGTAGATGGTGGTGTGTCAAAAAGAAAACAAGATTTGGTCAACGAGGTGGTTGACCAGCGTCCCCCGTCTCCACCCGGACCACCTCCTCCCTCGGCCGCTCCTCCTGGGAGCTCCCAGCAAACGGAGACGGAGCCCCAGCTCAGCCAGGACATCAGCCCTGCCGTGGCCGCTGCTTTGCTTCAGCTCATTTCTCAGCAGGACTTGGAAGCTGCAGCCTCTAAGAAAAGCCCAGACCCTTCCCCGGCTGAGGACGCTCACCGTGGAGAGCCGCCGCCTCCTCCTTGGGTTGCAGACTCCCCTCCTAAACCTCCGCCTGCAGCTGAGGCTCCAGAAGGACTGGCGACGACGACTCCTACCGTGGCCGCACGGTTCCCACAGGACCAGGACCTCCGTTTTTCCCACGGAGCCGCCCGTTGAACCTCAGCGTGGTGGAGGTGACCCCGGGTGTCATTGGACAGCTCCAACCCAAGGCCTGAAGGAAGAGGCAGAGGAACCCCCCTACAGAAAGTGGTCAAGAGCAGGTAGTGAAAGTCCAATCAAAGTTTTTGAAAGTGAATATTTAAATGGGAGTTGAGGGTTTTTGGTTTCAGGTGACAAACTTTTCACCTCAACATGTCGCTCTGGCGGTGGAGACGGTGCAGATGAAGGGTCGGGACTCGATGAGTTTATGGAGGGCTATGCAACCGATGCTCGGTTTTAAAAACACACGTGAGCTTTTTATGTTTCCTCCCTAAAACAAACAAATGATTGTCTTGGTCGCAGCAGTGGCCACGTCTGATGAGATTGTCAGTGAGAAGTTTTCAGTTTAACGCCGACCCCCCCCCCACCCCAATGATCTCAGGCTTGTGTAAAAGTGGCTTCAGTTTCAGCGTTCAGAACGTTTCGCTTCAGAGCTCTGCGGGCTGAACTGCCAGTCTGAAGGCAGTCCTGTTGGAGCGCGTAGTCGTGTTTCAGTCTGGAACGCATTAAAGTACAAAACATTCTGCTAGTTGAAGTGAAACGCTCAAACTAAGATTGCACACGTAAACTTCTCTTCTTCTGGCGGGCCTTTAAAGCTTCGTCTGATCTGTGTCCCTCGTGTCCTCGACAGCTTCGGCAACAAAACATTTTCCTTCTTTTCCCAGTTATTTTCTACACAAATAAACTGCTGATCAGTCTTTCTGTTATTTTTTTTTTGGCTTCAGATCAAGAAATCAGAGTAAAGTGTCTGTAAAAGAAACAGATTTGTAATGTATGTTTTGGTTCAGTTTATTAAAGGAACTTGTGTGATGAGCTGAACTGGGCTTTTTTAATTGTTCTAACAATTTTTGAATGTTTGTGGCCACTAGATGGTAGACTAACTCAAACTGATGTTCCTAATCAGTTAAAATAAAGAGGTTATGTTTTTATGTCAGATTTTCAAAGTTTAAGATGAGAAATCTGTTAGTATCTGTCATTCAGCAGGTTTTATTCGATATTTAATTATAAAAAAAACACAATTGGACGTTTCAGTGCCATGCAGAAGCATTCATCGCTCTTGGTAATCTCTTGTTGCCTTGCAACCAGAATTTTTAATAAGATTAACAGTAGTAATTATATATGAAATAGATTTTAATGAAGCTAAATGTGATGAAAATGTTTTGGCTAATAAAAAAAGACATGATGCATGCATATGAGCTTCAGGCTCATTGTCCTCTCAGGAACATCTCTGCATTTATTTTTATTTTTTCTCCATCCATTTTTTTCTTTAGCTCTGAGCAGTTCCTCAGCCCTTGCTGATAAAAAAAAAAAAAAAAAAAAAAAATCATACTGCCACAACCATGCTTCACTGTATGGATTACAT
>JARVGS010000472.1:31776739-31793166 GCA_031762315.1 Hypsolebias antenori | reverse complement strand
GAAATAAATACAGCAAACAATACAGAAATAAATACAGCAAACAATACAGAAATAAATACAGCAATAAATACAGCAAACAATACAGAAATTATTTATTCTTCTGTGTATTATTTCATTTATATATTTATTCTTTTATTTATTATTATGACAGTTTTGGTCCTCCATACCGATCGTCCCTTAGTTTAGGCTTCCATCTTGTGGTGAAGCTGAAGCTTACCAGGGTGGAGAGACCTGCTGCAGCTGACTTTTTTATATCCATTTTAAAGAAATATGTAGGATATTCTTCTCATTTCAACACCTGTTTGTTTTTCTCATCATTCCATTGCTACTTCTTATTAAAAACATTCTCGTATTGATTTATAGATAAATCGATAAATCGATATCAATCTTATCGTTTGTCGATAAAGTCACAGTGTTTCAACTGTTTTGTAAAAACTGTTCTTTATGATTTGGGTTGTATAATTTCCAAAACTAAATCCTTATCGATTTTAAATTTTAAAAAAGCTATTTTCTTTAAATGAAAAATTTGTCAAAGCGCCTCAAAAAATATGAAAACTGTTGTTCGTGTATTACGGTAATTTAAATTATATTAAGTAACAAAATGGACGTCGTTCATCTAAAAGTCACAGTGAGGCTTTTTCATTTTGTGATTTAGAAAATGAACTACATTTTCAATCCAAAGGTGAAACTACCTCTAATTTTCAAAACGATTCATCTGCTGCCACCGTTTGACACATTTGAGCTGGATTTACTGTAAACTGGCAACGTATCTGAAAATAGAAATGACAGTTTTCTATGTAAGCATTTTATAATGTACTCCATTGTTCATAGTGTTTTGTTTGTTTCTGAAAGAGGTATTTTTTCTAATCTGAAGTGAATGTGAGGAGCTCAGCTGCCAAATGACTCACAGGCCCACATGTGACGAGCAGAACCAAGAGCCCCAAACCAGAACCACGGTGGATGAGTTTCTGCTGTTTTAACTATTAATCAGACCCTGCTTTGTAAAAGTCTAGTCCCTGTAAAACATCTTGAGTTTATTGAATTAAATTTAATATAATGGGAACAAGCTGAGAAGTGAAAAGGTTTCCAGTTGTGCCACAGATGAATGCATCATGCTGTTTGTAAATAAAAGTCTGTGAAAGTTTGTTTTTTTAACCTTTAACCTGATTGGATGAGCTGTAAGTTGGATGTTGAGGCTCTGCAGCCGAAGCTGTCCCGTGTCGTCCACCGACTCCTTTCTGCTCCCGGCTCAGAAAGCAACATCTGAGAAAAGACTTGTTTAAACTAACGCTCTTATTTTGTCTTTTACTTCCTGTTCTCTTGTTTCTTAATGTTTTGTGTTTGATTTTACGTGGGCAACTTTATGATATCAAAATAAACATGTTTTTCTCCTATTCAGCATGTGCGTTGTGTGTGTGTTTTATTATTATTATTATTATTTTTTTATTATTTGCACCACAAGATAAAACACAAAACAAAATAATGCAGACAAAAAAATTCCGTGGAGAGGTAAAAAGCTCAAGGAGGTTATGTAAAGCCTTTCTCCAGAAAAAAAAAATCATATGTATTATCTGTTAAATAATCAAATCAAAACACCAATAAAAATTAAGCACATTTGATTTTGTATAATTTTAACATAAGAACTAAGGAGAAACTTGTTGAAGAAAACTGATAAACATCCATAATAATAAATTAGTTGTTTAGAATAATAAACCTGTAAGTTATATTTTATAATAAATACCCTTAATGCTGTCCAAGTGTAGTCATGAGGAGTCATTCATGTAGTCAACCACAGTTATTATGTTTGTTAAATTAATCTCAGCCTTGATATATTGGCACCATTTCAGAACATAATCATAAAAAAATGAAAAACAACTTCCAAACATTTGCAAAAAATAAACAAATAGGTCTATAATATAAAACAGGAGGTCTGTATTTGAAAAGATTTATAGTCAGTCATAAAGAATGATAATTTCTTCATCCCTTAAATTATTATAATTTTTATATAAACCTTCAGTAAGAAAACAATGTTAAACAGAAATAAATTGTTCTTTATGTTAAAATAATTTTGCTTTAAATGTGCAGATATGATGTTACACTTCTTTTTCTAAACTTATCCTGCATCAAACAGTATTTGCATTAGATGTAAAAACTTTTTATATTAAACTCTCTTGGCTAATGTTGTCTAAATCAAAGTCAAATTGTAAATCAGTTAGTACAGTACATATACAGTACGTATTAATTATTTTTCACTGTGATTTTAAAGAGCCTTTTGCTTTTATTTTTTTAACCTCAACATTTTAATCATCTGTTTAAAAAGCGAAACCGGAAGTAATTTACACATTTTCTTTTCCACAAACTGACGGAACTGGGAGCAAACTTAACCTTTATGAGCACTGACACGACATGTCGAGGTTACTGAGTGCATTTTGGTTAATGTTTATAGTATTTGGACACGTTTTTGGCTCTTCACATATTCTTTATAAACATCTTGTTTCGAATGCACTTACCGGATGTACTACCGAAAGTGTTGACTGAGTGCTGTTTTGATTTTTGTATGTTGATGGTTTCGAAGCGTTATCGAGTTTTCTCTTTTAGACTGATTTGAATTTAGAAATAATTTTTTTGTCTGTTTTGATAAACTTGAACTCTATAACTGTAAAGTTATTATTACTGTATTTGTTTTTATTGTAAAGCATCTGGACTTTACAGGTATCCGGTAAATATTTTCAAAACAAGAGTAAAACCAACTTTTTTGGGTCACCTGACGCCGCCAGCCGACGTTCTTCAGCGCTTCATCTTGGAGCAATTACTTCATCTTTGAGAGCCCGGAAGACTTGCTAGGCGATGATGTCGCGCTAAAGCAGGTAAGCTTCGATTCTTCAAATTTGCGCTATACAGTATAAACTAATTTTCTGAAGATTTAATTAAAAAGTGTCTCATTGTTACAAGATTAGTTAATGTAGCTGTCCACTCGACATACGGTGTGTTTAATTCACATTTATGTTATAACTGTTAGCTAGCCAGGTCGAACTTGTTGAAGGTAAGTTAGCCGATTGAGCTAACAGAGAGTTTTTATTTTCATAGTTCGATCTGTTTTTATTTATTTATTTGTTTATTTTTTTAAAAAGTCACATGAACCAGTGATCCTTTCTGACATCTTGCTAACAGGAACAGTCAACGTCGCCGGTCAGCTGTTTGTTTTTAGCAGAAGTGACGAGTCGTGAGTCATGGGATCTCTAACCAAATGGAACTAGAATTGCTCTTTATGTAAACATTGCAGTTTTATAGCGAAGTAAATCATTTTGACACTGGTTATCAGACTCAGTGGATTATCTATAAGTTGAAGAGGGAGTCGAAAATGTATCAACTTCTCTGGCTGAGTTACTTCTAAAAAAATTGCTGTGGATTAATCTCATCAACTGCAAGTTTTAGGCAAGTATTTGTAAAACTACCTGAAATATAACAATGTTTTATGTTTTTCCAGGATCAGCTGGCTGTGGAAGCCTTTTTATAAAATTGAGTTGACAATAAGTTGCACACTCGTGGATTTTGTTGGCAAGTTTCTGTAATTCTTTCCCAGTGGTTCATTAGGTATTTTGCTAACAGACACGCAAACAGACACAAACACAGGAAAATGCATTATCATCCACATTTGCCTTTTAACTGCAGGGGAGAAACTTGCTTAGTCTCAAAGATTTAGTGCTTCTTTGACCCGAATTACAAAATTCAGCAATATGTTGTAACAAAAATATGGTTTTAGGATGTTTTAAATGTTTAAGATAAGTTTATTTCAGCTGCACCCTTCTGCAGGAGTCGCCACGGCAACTGAGCTTGCATGAAAGATTTGGCAATGTGTTTACACTGGATGCCCATCCTGATGCAACCCGGGCTTGAACCTGCAACCACCAAGCCACCATAGCCACCTTTTAAATCAAAATACATTTTAACAAATTGTCCAAACTGTATGTTTTGGTGTTTTCTTTTAATGAGTCTTCATCGTTTTGTTGGGAGGAGAGGAAGTGATGTCGTTTACTTGAATCCTACAGCTTCCCTCTGGTCAAAATGACTCCTGAGGCCTCAGTTTTAAATCTAAGGCCTCAGGAGTTATTTTGACCCCAGGGCAGCAGGAGGTAAAAAAAATGAAACGAGGAAAGCGACTTGAGCTGACTCTTTGTTCGTCCAGGGGGGAGTTTCCGATCTGACAGCGGGAATGCCGGGTGGAAACTACGCGGAGCTGGGGGGGAGCCTCCCTGCCCTCGCCTCCTTGAACGCCTCTTACTCCACGTCGCTGTCCCTCCCCTCCCCTTACCTGCCTGTAAGGGCCATCTCCGACGTCCGCCGCACCTTCTGCCTCTTCGTGACGTTCGACCTCCTCTTCATCAGTCTCCTCTGGATCATAGAGATGAACGTGAGCGAGACGAGTTCACGACGTGTCGATGATTCAGCGAGTTGCTTTGACTCTGCTCTTCTGTCCCGCAGATCACTGGAACGCTCTGGGAAAACTTGGAAGATCAGGTTGTCAGATACAACTTCAAGTCTTCTTTCTTTGACATAGTTGTAAGTAAACATCAGCAAACATTTCTGCTTTATTTTTACCAATTCGCAGGAAGAAATGCTTGTCTGTATGAAAATCTCCGTCCCTTTCATTCCAGCTTCTTGCCGTCTTTCGTTTCCTTTGTCTACAAATCGGTTATGCAGCGTTTCGATTGAAGCACTGGTGGGTCATTGCGGTAAGTCAGCTGCAGCAGTTTGAGCTGAGCACGCTCTCTTCAAAGCAAATTAAATCTCACGTCTTGTTCGCTGAGTCTGAACAAGAACTTCCGTCTTGGCTGCAGATTTCCACTCTGGTGACAACAGTCTTCCTCGTCGTGAAGGTCATCATATCCAACGTGAGCGTCCTTCTTCTTCTTCTGCTGCTCTTTTTTTTTTTTTTTTTTTTTACAGTGAACATAAAATCCAGCTTCTTGCTGTGGTTCTTGTAAAACTTGTGATTTCTGTCGTAGCTTCTGTCCAAAAATGCCTTTGGCTACGTCTTGCCCATCACCTCCTTCGTGGTGGCCTGGGTGGAGACCTGGTTCCTCGACTTTAAAGTTCTGACTCAAGAAGCCGCCGACGACAGAGGTGACGTTGAAAAAAGACAAGTTTAAGCGCGGCTCATGAAAAATGTGTCTGTTCTTTACCTGATTTCTTCCTCTGACCTCAGCTTATTTAGCCGTGGTGAACGCAGCCTGTGAAAGGGCTCCTGTCATCTACCCCCGAGCTGTTTCAGATGCGTTCTACTCCCCGCCTGAATCTGTCGTAGGTGATTGTCTGAAGTTGTGGGTTTAACTCCTGTACGTTGATGCATTTCATGCTGGAGCAAAAGGTTGAGTTTCTGCCCTGAACCTTTGCAGACTCAGAAGAGGATCTGGATGAAGAGGGCCTTGGGCGAAAAGCTGTCAGTGCTCAGGTACCTGCGTCAGTTACTTTTTATTATTTAATTATTTTTGTTCTCACTCGCTGCTCATCGTCTCCTGTTATTGCTGTTTCTGCAGGATAAGGAGTACGTCCGGCAGGGTTGGGAGGCCATGTCTGTGGTGGAGCAGATTCTCACCCAGGAGGACAACTGGAAGTTTGAGAAAAATAACGTCAGTACTTCAATTCTTATGCACATGCACTGAAACACCCTTTTTACTGTCCTGTTCAAAAGTTTGGTTCTGAATCTGGCAGAGCTTTAAAATCAAACAAATACGCCAAGATGTGCATCTTGGTCAGGAATAACGTGCTATGACTTTTGGTAGCGATTTGTTGTACAACGATGACACGACTGGCAAAAAAAAAAAGCACACAATACAAACAACAGTAGTCCTTCGCTACTTCGCTGTTCGTTTATCATGGACTTGCTCTATCGTGGTTTTTCAAAATAAGATTGGACATGACACAACTGGCTGACTGATGGATGATCAGCATGAGTTTTTAATTTAAAACAAGTTATTTAGCACCTGCTGCACCTTTGTGCAGCCCATATTGCAGGATAAGCTTCCTCCTGCAGCTGAACAGCTGATCTGCATGCAGAGCGGAGAAGTGGGCGTGGCCAAGAGCGCTTGTTGGTGGCTGAGGAGGCACAGGGAGGGAACTCATGACATTCTGTGCCCTTTTTTTAGAGGATTTAGTTTAGAAATATTGTTTAGAATATTGCAAGAGTGTGGGAAGGGTTTAAAATATCTTAATATCGAACGTATTTTCAGGTGTATAAGTTGCATCAGTCATAAAAAGCATCATGAAGAGGAAAAAACATGTCTCTTAGGCCTATAAGTCATATTTATTATGCCTTTATTTAATGGTCAAAACAGCTTCATTTTATCTGGGCGGCACAACGCCATCCATTCACCCATCCACCCATCCATCCATCCATCCATTCATCCATCTGTCGCAGCCAGAGAGGCGATTCCTCCGCCTGCACCAGCTGAGTGAAGCGAGTGTGCACGGGAGGACTTGTTGCAGTTATTCGAAATTTAAAGTGTCAGTCAAAAATGCGTTACGAATATGGAAAAAAAAATGTATACAAGTTGCAGGACTGACAAATCTATGCAAAAAAACCTGAGACTTAAACGCCAGAAAATACAGTGTGTGTTAGTGTGTGTGTAAACTACTACTTGTACTACTATTCCTGCTTCGTGGTTTTTCACTTATCGCTGGGCTTCAGGGCACAGATCCCCAGTGATAAATGAGGGACTACTTAACGGGAATCAACAGGAGAAGTCCAGCCGCCTTTGTAGCGCCACAGCTGAGGGGTGCGTCACGGTACAGACATGTTTCAGAAACTAAACTGGTCACAGAAAGTTGGACTTTCCATATTTTAATCACAGTAGAGGTTTTAATTTTTTACAGATTTTACAGCAGACGATGCACCGATCCACTTTTTTCACTTCCGACACCGATATCTGCAGTTCACTGCCGGTCGATACAGAAAAACAGTCTGAATTAACTTACAACATTGTTTTTTAAACGCAGACATAAATGTACTGAATTACAAATTTATTGAAAACGCCGCACCCGTACAGCACACTTAAACACACCAGTAGATTCACAAGCTTGGTCAAACATGTAAAAACAACAGAACTTTAATTTGTTCAGTCAGTGCAGTTATGAGTATAACATCCAATGTAAAATAAATAATAATAAAGATACTGAAACTGACAAAAACGATAGGTTTGGTCAAATATTAAAAAAATAAACTTCAACAAACTTTGCATATGGTTCATGAATTCTCAATATAATGTAAAATAAATAATAAAGGAGCTGAAATAAGAGGAATAAACAACTTATTCACTAGCTTGGTTGGCAGATATTTACAATAAACAGCAATCAGCTCCTGTCCTTATGGATCGGTCACATTATCACGATACCCAATCAATATTTTTTCGATATCTGTACTAATATTGGATCGGTGCATCTCTAGATTGCAACTAGTTGATGATGTCCCTTTAACTTCTAATGTTTTTCAAACAAACTTCCTACGCCCACAACTTATGTTGGTACATAAACAAGTTCTGCATCAAAACGTGGGGATTTTTGTCTTGGTTCACTCAGGGTGGGCCGCCCGTCTATAAGCCTCAGGATTTCCTCTTGAATCCCCTCAGAATGCAAAGAACAGACACTAAGCTTCCACGGATACAGTTATGTTTTAGCTGAAAGTATCTTCAAACCTGGACGTGACGGTTTGTTATAGCTGCTCGTATTTTCGACATAAAACACTGACGAAATGTTTCGTGTGAACGTCTGTGTTCTGCCTCTCGTGGTTTAACGGCTTTCAAACACATGCAGCATTAGAATGGTTTTGTTCTAATATGAGTGACAGGAGCTTTCGTGTTAATGTTTTTTATATATTATCTGCTTCAGCGCCACTTTTCTGCGGGGTACCACAGGGCTCAGTTCTTGGACCCCTTCTGTTTTCACTCATTTGCTCTCATTGGGGTCTATCCTGAGGAAACATGGTCTTTCTTTTCACTGCTACGATGACGACTGTCGGATTTTTCAGCGTTAAAACCCAGTAGTTCTTGCTCCGTTCACCCTCTGTTAATGTCTTGATGACATCAAGGCATGGACGGCTTCAGATTTTAAAGTTTTTAGTTAGTCGTTCTCTTCTTTCTTCCTGATTTAGACGGGATGTCCGTGCTGTTGGCCCAGCTTCTATCTGCCATTAAGCACAGTCAGACGTCCTGCTTGGCGTGTTTATAAATCTGTTAGCCTTTGGCTGATATTTGAAAGCATTTCTGTGAATCTGAGCTCTGCTCAGTCTCTGAACTTGAGCGTGTCAATTTAAACAAACGTGTTCAACTTGTTGCAGCTTGTGGAGAAACGTGGCTCGACCGTAACACATTTGCTCTCAGCTGGTGCATCAGATTCACTCATAAAGTTTATAGAACCAGTTCAGTAGCATGTCAAACGGGAAGTGAAACCCGGCTCTTGTCAAACAACATTTTTCTCTACAGTTTCTTCCCCTTTATGTTAAACTTGGCTTCTTCTATATTTTATATGTTGGAAGTAAAAACAAAACAAAACTTTTTGGGGGCTGAGTGTGTTTTTAAAAGAAACAAAGAGGAATTTTGTGCAAGTGAAACTGAAATCTGTGTTTCATGTCGTGGCAGGACATGGGAGACTCCGTTTACACTCTGGAGATTCCCTACCATGGAAAGACTTTTATTCTGAAGGTACGGTGGATGCGAAACTGAGTATCTGAACAACAAAGTTATTTTTAAAGTTGTTGATTGAAAACTTGACATCTCTATTTGTTGTCTGCAATCTGTGTCTAAAAATATTCAAGGACACTGAATATTCCTACATGTTCTCATCAGAAAACACCAACAGATGACGAGAGGCGCATTTGAAACAAAACTGATCCATTTTTGTTTATCTCGTGTATAAGTTGGGATCAGCTGTGTCCTTGAGTGCCAGTCGTTGCAGATAAATTATTCACTCAACCTGTTTTTATAAATCTTTTAAATTTATTGTGTCAATGTTTTTGAAGCATTCACTTTTTTATGAACTATTTTTCTTCTGTACATTTTTCTGCATCTTTGTTTGTCCCACAATTTTTGTGCTATTCCAACAAATCATAAATCAAAACTTTCAGCTGTTTCAGGACAATCCTGCTGTGGCTTTTGGTTTTGGTGCAACTTTAGCTTTTTGAAATATTTAGACTTTTCTGTCATTTTGTCTCAGAAAATTAATTGATCTCATTTTACATGCTTCAAATCTTTAGCTCTGTTTACAACTTTTTACTGCTCCTTTCACATTTTGTTCTGCTTCAGCTTCTTTCTGCAAATTTTAACATTTTCAGCTATTTTCAGCTAATTTCAGTTGCGTTTTCAGCTGTTTTGCACTCCTTTTTCTGCTAACTACATTTTTTGTGCTTCCAACTTATTTCTGCTCCTTTCAACTTATTTTTGCAGCTTTTTCTGCTATTTCAGCTACTATTTAGTTGTTTTTATGCTAATTTTAGCTTTTTTTTGGCTAATTCCACATTTTTTTTGCACTCATTTAAACTTTTCAGCCTAATTCAGCAAAAATGTGCTCTCGCCACATCCTTCTGGTAATTTAAGCTTCTTTTAGAAATCTTAAGCTACTTTTCAGCCTTTTTTCATGTGTGCTAATTTCAGCTTTTTTCAGCTAAAATCCACTTTTTAGTGCTCATTTCTGCTTTTTTCATTCCAGTTGAGTAAATGTGTTCTGTCTATTTTATTCTAATTTAAGAATGTTCTACCTTTTCAGCTACCTTTTTGAGCATTTTAGTATTTTTCAGCTAATTTGAGCTGTTTTCAGATAAATACAAGTCAATTTTTTTGTAATTTATGCTAATTTCAGCTAATTTTAATTTTTTCTGCTAGTTTCAGCTTTTTTTATTTTTATTTTTTAACTGTTTTGTGTTAAATTTAGCCTTTTCAACCAATATCCACTTTTTTTTTTTTTTCAAGCTCTTTTCAGCTCCTTCCACATTCTCCTGGTTGTTGAAGATTCTCTCTGCCTTTTTAGCTACTTTTCAGCTATTCTTTTGCTAACTTCAGCTTTTTTTTTTTTTTAAAGTTAATTTCCTTTTTTTGGTGGTAATTTCTACTTATTTAAACTCAATTTAGCAAATATGTGTTCTTTCTGATTTATTTTGTTCATCTAGGCTTGTTCTTCAATTTCAGCTCATTTAAGCATGTTTTAGCTAATGTCAGCTGTTTTTCAGCAAGTTCTTCAGCCATAAGCATTCAAACTGCATTAATTTCTCTAGTTTTAATTGTGAACACTTAGTTCCTCTAGTTCTACACAAACTGGATTAGCTGAACTACAGAAACAGAAATCCACTCAGTTTGACTCTAATGAAAACGTCACAACGGTCCATGTAGACGACATATGAACTCCATGAACTTGTTTAGAAGGAAAACAGATTTTTCCTGTAAATTAACGAGCACAAATGTTACAAATGAACATAAAGCTTATTTTAATTTCCACATTAGTTCTGCGTGAGCACAAAACCAAAACGTTTATTTTCAGATGACATGCGCTCGAATCATTTTAAATGTGTTAGCTTTCTGCTTGTTGCAGGTTCTAGTGCACATTCTGTCCTAAGGCCTCGTGTCTGATGTGTCCAGGCGCTGATGCAGTGTCCTGCGGAGCTCGTCTACCAGGAGGTGATTCTGCAGCCAGAGAAGATGGTCCAGTGGAACAGAACCGTTTCTGTCTGCCAGGTGGTTCTTCTTTCTTTCTGCTCTGCTCGTGCTTCTCTGATGCTGTGCAGCTCTGCAGCCTGACGCCACTCTCTGTCCTCAGGTCCTTCAGCGGATTGACGACAACACGCTGGTGTCGTACGACGTCTCGGCTGGTGCGGCCGGGGGAGTCGTGTCAGCCAGGTGCATCAATACGTGGCGCATTTTTTCCTCTCGTCTTTCCCTATAATCGAGTTTGTCAGGATCTTCAGTCTGAGACACCTCAGATCTCACTGATGCTTTGTTCTTTCCTCTAAAGGGACTTCATTAACGTTCGGCGCATTGAACGCAAAGGAGACTGTTACATGTCGGCTGGCATGGCAACCAACCACGACTCCAAACCCCCGTGCAGCCGCTACGTCAGGTCGGCCTTCAGCCGCTTCCTGTCGGCAGTCCAGTAAATTAGAGCATCGTTTTAGTTTTAGTCTGACTTCCTGTCTAAACTGTGTCGTTGTGGGTTTCAGGGGGGAGAACGGCCCAGGGGGGTTTGTGGTTCTGAAGTCCAGCAGTAATCCGTCCGTCTGCACCTTCATCTGGGTCCTGAACACAGACCTCAAGGTGGGAAAGTTGCTGATCGTTTTCAAAATGTTCCAGTTAAAGTGTGAGGATTGTAACTGGAGTACAGTCGTCCCTCGTTTATGGTGGGGGTTACGTTCTGGACCCCCCCGCAATAAATGAAAACTGTGAAGTAGGACCATTGTATTCATTTTAGTATTTATAAATATTTAAGGCTTTATAAACCCTTCCCACACTCTTACAATGTTCTAAACTCTTGAACCCACGTCATTTTAACAACATCCATGTAGTAGCTACTGCAAAATTTAAAATGGTACTAACCAGCCTCGGTGAGTTGGTCCAGTTCTGGTCTGGTTCTGATCAGTTCTCTGCAGCCGTTGAGCACCAAGACGCTTTTAGAGAGAGCTGGACCTTCGGATAGACGGCACCAAACCACACGACGGTCCCGATCGCGTCCAAATCCAGATGAAAAATGTCCCAGTGAGCTCCGGAGAGAAACACCGGACCTCCAAGCGACGCCTCCCCACTCGAGAGGCCTCGTGGGCCGGCAAGCAGCGCTCAGACTGACCGATGAGGCTGGAGGCCCGGTTCTGCTCCAACTCCCGGTTTGTTCCGTACGGGTCTCTGCGTCCGCTGGGCGCTGAAGTCGCTGTGAATAAGGACCGAACTTTTTCGGATCGGATCAAAACTTTCTCCACTTCAGCAGAAAGCAGCAGCTGGAAGCACTGTTGGCTTCTGGGTAATGTAGTTTTTTTTTTTTGACTGGTGATGCAGTGTAGGCTTATTGAGAGAAAATACAAAATGGCGGCGCATATCCAAAGGATTTTTAAAACCTTTTTATCTCGTACCGTCCCAATCACATGAGTAATATTAAAAGTTGACAGTCGTGTCATGTACAATAAAAAAAAATTTTCTCTTGTACAATCTTTGAAAAAGCGTGAAAGAGCGAGTCTGCAAAAGTGAAACGGTGAAGTAGCGAGGGACTTCTGTACTTCAGGGAACAAATCAAGTAGAAGACGATTAACCCTTTCACTTGTGATGCTTTCTCAGGGTCATTTGCCTCGATACCTCATCCACCAGAGCCTGGCCGCCACCATGTTTGAGTTCATGTCCCATTTACGCCAACGCATCGTCGACGTTCGGCTTCACCACTCGCACCACCACCACCACCGCCACACCTAAAACAGGAGAGACATCCTGATGCTGGACCTCCACCACTTCTACAAACCTGATGTAGCAGCTCGTGGGATGCTCCTGAAACAAAAGTGCAACTATAACTGAACAGACTTCATTTGTAAGCACAGGGGATCAAATTTCCGACGTTGTTGTTAACGTGGACCTGTGACGTGCTCCGCCTTGCAGCGTGCGACAAGAAGTGTCCCGGGCTGAGGTCGCGGTGCTCTTTACAAGATGACCTGCAGAAGAATGGGACTCATCGGTTGTGGAAGACGGCCGACTTCTTAAAGAAGAACTGCTGCAACAGCCTGAAAACAGCCGAGCCGTATCTGACAGAGCACGCCGTTTATCATTAATTTGCTGCTTTTTTTTATATGGATTTGTATCAAGAGTTATTACCGCACGGTTTATATTTTTGTTTCTTCCTTCACTTGTTTAGACTTTGCAGCTATGTTTTCAACAAACACCTGATTTGAAGGATTAGCACTATTGTGACAAATATTCACCTTTAAACTGACAGTCGAGGTTAGTGGGTGCACTACCGCCTGCTCACCACTAGAGGGGGACCACGCAGGTTACCGTAATTATTCTGTTTTTCTTATAAAACATAAAATCTGCCCGTTTAACCAATTCTAGTTGGGTTTTAGGTTTAGGAATAAGAAAAATTATAATTCTGACATAAATTCCTGACTATGTTGTCTTTAGTGCCAAACATTTGAGTTGCCTGATTCACGTTTTTGTCCTGCGTAGAAATTAAATTACAACTGACTCTTCCACAAACCTCCCTGAAGGCGTCCATAACTTTCTGTTCCTTTCTTTTATTTTACATAATACAGCAATATTTGTAACAGGCCCTCCAGCTCCACGTGGGTCCTCAGAATGTCAGGATTCAAAGCTGCATCTGTTTCCAAACTCTTTCAGTTCCTTTAAAGAGCGAGTTAAGTTTATTTCTGACGCCCAGAACAACTTCACTTGTTTCTCACGAGGACCTTCTCTGTGCACTCAGCTCTGAAATTCATTGTTTGTGCAGATGCTGCAGTGATGGTTGGAAATAATTCACGTATGTGATTATTAAGAATACTTATATGTTGATTTAGCCTCTAAGAGGAGAACATAATTGTGCCTTTATCACAGAAATATTACACATTGGCCTTTTATTTCTTTACATTCGTGCTGCTTTCTACAAATGGACGCCTGCTCGTGCTCATGTCGACCGTTTCCTTCGATACTTTCTCATCTGTCAATCAAATGTTTTAAAGCTGTCACTACAACTATTTTACTGACTCTTAACATCTTCTGTCTAATAAAACACAAACTCATGACGCTGTATTTTCCTCTAACTCACAAACGCAACATTCAACCGTTTCACACCCACAGGGTTAAATTAGTTACAAATGTTCCTTTAAGAATGGACTGGATGTTATTTTTCTCTTTGGCCCACTCTTTCAGTATTTTGTTTTAATAGTGTGAATGTTTATGAAGCATTCACACTGTTGTGATCCATTTTTCTTCCGTACGTTTTTCAGCATATTTTCTCGTTCCACAGTGTTTGTGCTATTTCCACAAATCATAAAACGTTCAGATCTTTGAGGACAATCCTGCTATGATGTTGGGTGTTGGTGCAACTTCAGCTTTTTGAAATATTTAGTCTTTTCTGCCATTTTTTCCTCAGAAAATTAATTGAGCTCATTTTACATCATATCTTCACATCTGTTTAAAATGTAATGCTCCTTTCACATTTTGTTTTGCTTCAGCTTCTTTAAGCTTCTGCTTATTTAAACTTTATTTCAGCTCTTTCTCTGTTTTTTGTGTGATCCTTTTAGGTTCTTTATGCTAATTTCAGCTTATTTATGCAATTTTCAGTCATTTCTGCTATTTCAGCTACTATTTAGCCATTTTTATGCTAGTTTAGCATTTTTTGGCTATTCCACATTTTTTTTGCACTCATTTCAACTTTTTCAGCCTAATTCAGCAAAAATGTGCTCTCCATTTCCTGGTAATGTAAACGTCTTTCTGAAAATGTTTTGCTAATTTCAGCTGTGTGCAAATTTCTGCTTCTTTCAGCCTCATTGGGAAACGTTATTTCTATTTTCTTATGCTAATTTAAGCTTCTACTGATCAGCTAGTTTTTCCTTTAGCATTTTAAGCTAATTTCTGCTGTTTTCAGAAACATTCAAGATTTTCATTTGTAAGTTCTGCTACTTTCAGCCTAATTAACTTTTTAAGCTTGTTCTGCTCCTTTTAAGTTATTTCTGCTACTTGCAGCTTTTTCCTGTTATTTCAGCTAATATTTAGCTGTTTTAATGCTAATTTAACATTTTTCAGCTGATTCCAAAATTTTGGGGCTCATTTCAACTCTTTGCTTCTGGTAGTTTAAGCTTCTTTTTGCATTTTCAGCTACCTTTTTTTTTTTTTTTTTTGCTAACTTTAACTTTTTTTTTAAGCAAATTTCCTATTTTTTTATGCTAATTGTTTTTCTTATTTAAACATAATTCAACAGTGTGTTCTTTCTATTTTATTCTACTAATTTGGGTTTGTTCTTCCATTTAAGCAACATTTCAGCATTTTTTTAAAACTAATTTCAGCTGTTTTTCAGCAAGTTCTTCTGCATCATCACCCTACATTGTTGCAGGAAATGCAGTTTCTCTAGTTTATTTACTGTAAGTTTTATTGGCTGATTCTGCACAAATCCTGTCACAATATTTTAATGATGATGAGGGCTTTAGCTCATCAGAAGCAAACCCCTTTTATTTCCTATCAATCTTTTTGATGTAGACATTTTTACCAAAAATTTTTAAACTCTTTTCAGCTAAACTTCAGCTGTCGAGCAAATCTCACAGCTGAATGACTCCTCTAACTCTGTGCGTGACAGTTAAGTGCAGCTGAGGTGCGCTAAATGTTCTGTTTTAGTTCGTGAACGTTCCACACCCGCTGCATTTGTTCAGAAGTTTTCTGATTTTCCACTCAGAAACTTCAGCTGATGTCTGGGAGCTTTAGACAGTCGGACCTCAGAGTGAACTTGAACCTTCAGCTGATTTTTTCCTGTCTGTCTCTGAAGTTGTTGTCTTGAACTTTTCAAAAAGCTTTGAGCTCCTTGCTCATGTGTGTGGTCCTCATCAACTGTTCCTTTAAACTGAATTAATGCTGAAGTTTCTAACCCTAAGTTCACGCTGCAGAGTCGCGTCTGTCCCTAAAATAAAATATAAATAAAATATAAGTAAAATATGTCCAGAGCTGCAATCTTCAGCTGAGAGGGACAAAGAGCCGCATGTTCAAGTTCAAGTATCTTTACCGTCACTTGCATCAAATGATTCATGAGGTGGAATGAAACTGTGCACTCAAAAAATAGCAAAAATATAAAATATTAAAAAGGAAGGATCTAAGATATGTGCTAAACACTAACAATGTCAAATAATGTTTTTTTTCTTTCGGCTGCTCCCTTCTTCAGGGGTCACCACCACAAACTAAGTTGCACGAACACATGGCGATTATTTGTACACTGGGCGGACGCCCTTCCTGATGCAGCGATCGAGCTACCACAGCCCTCTGTGTGGAGCAGAGAGCTGCTATCTAGGGCGCCCGGAGGGGCAGATGGTGGGGGTGACGGCCTTGCTCAAGGGCCCAAAGTGGGGCGAATGAAGGTAGAGACAGGTGTGGGTGCTTCACCTATCCCACCCACATTTTGATGTTGTCTGTACCGGGAATTGAACCAACGATCTTCCAATCACAGGCTCACCTTCTCTAACCTCTGCACCACCACTGCCTAATGTTAAACAATACAGTATATTAAACAGCAGCCTGAACATGAGTCTGTAGTGAGTAGATGGGTATGAATGAACACAGCTGCATGGATAATCAGCAGCATGAGATCAGCAGCATGGATCAGCAGCAGCACAGTCACATAAAACCAATTACCTAAAATTCATCACAGTGATTATTCTGGTTAGATGTTCATGAGTCTAACAGCTTCAGGGTAGAAGCTGTTCCTCAGTCTAGTGG
>JARVGS010000472.1:31736340-31753888 GCA_031762315.1 Hypsolebias antenori | reverse complement strand
TCCTCTGTTCCCATCAAGTGTGAAAATCGTCTGGGAATCAGTCCTAAAGCTGCATTATACGTTTTTGAAAGTTGGAACCTGAGACCTCCTTCCCTTTTAAGAGAAGGTTTTTCTCGCTAAATATAAACAGCTTCCTTCACACCCCTCTCAAACCATCTGTGTTCATGGTCCAAAATGTGCACATTCTGGTCCTCAAATGAGTGTCCCTTGTCCTCCACCTCACGGACAAGTGCATGTGTGAGTTCCAGGGGAGTTTGGCTGAAAAGCACCTCATGTTTAACCCCCATGTTTAGAAATGACTACGGACGTTTAAACTTCAGCTGGGTATGAGTTTTCTGTCTTTCACTACATTGTAAGTAATGGATTGGATTGGAGTACCAATATAGGTATTTTTCATACAGTTTATAGTTTCGAAATGTGATGTGCAGACCTGGAAATTTAAAATCAAGGCACCCGAACACCTTACTCTCTGACATGGAGCAGTAAATATTTCTCATTCTCTGACTAACCAGCTGAACACTCTGCACGGAGGCCACAAATGCTATAACATTCATAAGTACTGCTACATTAATAAGTACTGCTACATTCATAAGTACTGCTACATTAATAAGTACTGCTACATTCACAAGTACTGCTATCCAGTTGGTGAAATCTTGATTGAGAGAATCAAACAACTATCCTGATGCATGCTGAATAGTCCAGGTAGAAAAATCTAACAACGTTAAGTCAGGTCCTCTGGATGGTCTTCTGAACAGTCCTCTGCATGGCCCTCTGAACAGTCCTCTGGACGGTCCTCTGGATGGTCTTCTGAATTGTCTTCTGGACGGTCCTCTGAAGGTCCTCTGGATGGTCTTCTGAACGGTCCTCTGAACAGTCCTCTGGATGGTCCTCTGGACAATCTTCTGAACTGTCCTCTGGACGGTCCTCTGGACAGTTCTCTGAATGGTCCTCTGAACCATCCTCTGAATGATCCTCTGAAAGGTCTTCTGGATGGTCCTCTGAATGGTCCTCTGAAAGGTCTTCTGGACTGTCCTCTGAACAGTCCTCTGGACAGTTCTCTGAATGGTCCTCTGAACCATCCTCTTAATGGTCCTCTGAAAGGTCTTCTGGATGGTACTCTGGACAGTTCTCTGGATGGTCCTCTGGATGGCCCTCTGGATGGGAGGACAGGGGTTGGGTGGTAGTAGTCTTCCTGTGTTGATCTACTGTTCTGGTGGGTCCTGAGTAAGTGAAACATGGTGACATGTTGTCCACATTCTTCTTTAGTGAAGACAGATTCATCAGTTACTGGTTTTCCTGGAAGTTACTGATTGGTTTTCTGATCTTAGACCAGAGAACATATTTCAGCTTCAACTTATTTATTTATTTATTTTAGGTGTTGTTGATTTTTTTTTGTTTGTTTGTTAAATTTCAACTAATCGTTAAAATGTTACTAACCACAGATCAGCAGTTAATATTTGTACTAAAATAAAGGAATACGGAGGTTTATTCTCAGCCTCTGCCATGGAAAACAGAGTTCATGCAGAGACTTTGTACCTGAAGATGTGGAGGAACACTTACCCCCAGTCTGTGTTAATAATCACAGTTTTGGTTTCACGGGCCATGGGTTCTGTAAGTATTCAGAACATGAGAGGAATATCCAGCGCTCCAGTAAACTGCTGACTGAGACGGATGAACAAGGTCGGCCTGTTGGAGAGAAATTGGGGGTAGGAGGGAGCAGATAAAAAACGGAAAGTTGGAGAACTCATCTACCGACCATCGATGAGAGTCACGGAGTCTGAAACTGGATTCCAACCAGATTATTAGAAAGCCTGTTGGCCTTTGTTATCAGAAGGATTCATAAAGAGGTTGGACTGAACTTCAGACACAATGTTCTTGTGTCAAACTTAATTGTGGAAAGTAAGAAGCGAGGCGTGAATGTAAAACCCACTAAGCTGTGCAATAACTAACTGAGTGGAGTTTCAGCTCAGCACCCCAGGAATCAGTCACTCATTACTGCAGAGGAGTTGGACGGCAGCAGAACGTGATGTGGACAAGCTGAAATATTTCAATGAAATGTACTCTTTATTTTGATACAGCATCCTCGAGCTCAGTGTTTGATGGCAGCTGACATCTTCCTGACTCTGAAGTGTCACAGTAAACAGGCAGAAAAACAACCAGATTTGTTTTAATTGATTACTTTTAGCTTTTAGGTTTGATTCAGTCGAAAACATAAAATAAAACCATAAGGACATGGCAAACAAATTTTGTACTTGATCATTTTGTGTACTGTATTTGTTTATTACCATGAAAGCATCATATTGATAGTTAACAGGTGTCAGGCTTGTATCAGGGCTTTTTAAACCCTATTTTAATTTAAAAAGGAGCAAAAAGTATTCTAAAGTATCTTTCTGAGCCCCAAAGCTTCAGTTTTTACTGTCGCGTTAATTGATGATTTGATTGACATTTAGTAATGACTTTATGGGTGAGAACCGTAAAACTTTAAGTTAGTTGTAAAAGAACAGATCATCTGAAACCCAGTGTCTTTTATTTACAGTTTGTAAAGATTGTGTATTTATTTCATTCTTATACGTCAGTTGAACCTTTAGCTTTTAAATATTCCTAAAAATGTTAAGTTATTAATGACTGCTGACATTTGCTGAAGAAGATGAAACCCGAGTTGCTAAATCTAAAAGAAGATAAACACTAGCTTGAAAGCCAAAAGTAGCAAATTGCCTGCTAAAAGTTAAAACTAGCTAAATGGATGCTAAGAATAGCAAAACACAAGCTAAAATGTCAAAGTGTCAAAGGTTAGCAAAAATTCAAAGAAGCAAAACTAAAAATAACACAATGGTAGCTAAAAGCTAAAAGTGGAAAAAGGCTTGCTAAAGACTAAAGTGGCAAAGTGATAATGAAATGCTATTTATAAGCAGCAAAATAATAGCTAAACATTTAAGTAGCAAAAGTCTAACTAGAAGTTAAAATAGCAAAAGACCAGCTAAACTCTAACAGTAGGTAAAGCTGCAATATATATGCTAAAGCAGTAGCTAAATGCTAAAACTGATGCTGAAGAGCAAAGAGCACAGCATTTTTCAAGAATTTAGAGAACTATTTCTTTTATTTAAAAAAAGTTGTATGTTGAATTCTGGAGCGGCAGAGACGTAGACTGGTAATGAGGACAGCAAGACATGTATGAGGACAACAGGACATGTATGAGGACATCAGGACATGTTGGACTGGTACAAGATGTATGAGGGCAGCAAGACATGTATGAGGACAACAGGACATGTATGAGGACAGCAAGACATGTATGAGGACAACAGGACATGTATGAGGACATCAGGACATGTATGAGGACATCAGGACATGTATGAGGAAAACAGGACATGTTGGACTGGTACAAGACATGTATGAGGACAGCAGGACATGTTAGACTGGTACAGGACATGTATGAGGACAGCAGGACAGTGGTGAGATGTGTTGTAGGAGTGATAGATAGCCTCAAGGTGGAGGTGGGATTGGATCAAGGATCAGATCTGTGCCCCTTCTTGTTTGCGCTGGTGATGGACCGACTAACAGATGAGGTCAGGCAGGAATCCCTGTGAACTATGATGTTTGTAGATGATATTGAGATCTGTGGTGAGAACAGGGAACAGGTGGAAGAGAACTTGGAGAGGTGGTGGTATACAGTTAAAAGAAGCTGAATGAAAGTCAGCTGTAGTAAGACTGAGTACATGTGTGTGAAGGAGAGGGAGGTCGTTGGAAGAGTGAGGCTACAAGGAACAGAGGCCACAAAGGTTCAGGAGGTGCAGAACTTCAAGTACTTGAGGTCCACTGTCCAGGAAAATGGGGAATGTGTGAAAGAATTGAAAAAGAGGTGGAAAAAGAGAATCCAGGCAGGATGGAGTGAATGGAGAAAAGTTTCAGGAGTGATTTGTGACAAAATGGTGTCAGCAACGGTCAAAGGAAAAGTTTACAAGACAGTGCTTGACATAACTGTCAATACCAGTTTTAGGCACTAGGTGTCAATATTGTTCTTGGTCACATGGTGAAGCTAGGATATGTACAGTATACTAGAAGAAGAAATGGTTGTGACACAGGGGTGGCAGACGAAATGAAGCAGTGTTGAATGCAGAAGCAAGCGGCCTCCTTCTTTTCCTCAGCGGAACACAACATGGTGTCAGGAGTGAAGTGACCAGAGTAAGTCACTACGAAACAAAGAAAATGGATGCTCTGAAGCCACTGGAGAATTCAACGTGGATCTGCAATATTGACAGCAATTGGCAGAACTTTAAGCAACAGTTTGAACTGTATGTGGTGGCTAAGGGACTTGATGCAAAGCCAGACAGCAGAAAGGTAGCACTACTGCTGATGATAGCAAGTCCACAAGCCACTGAACTGTACAACACATTTGTTTTTGATAGTGAAGAGGACAAAGACAAGTTGGATAAAGCCATGGGCGTCAGAAGCGTCTGTAATGTGGGCGGGGACACTATAGTGTGTGTGCGCGCATGTGCATGCCAGTGTCCAAAAAATTGTACACTGGTGTACCAAAAAAAAAGTAACGTTTCATCTAGATTTCCTTACTTTAATTCCATTTAAAGCATGTTTCTCACCAAGTTTATGTAAATGTCAAGTTACTGCTAAGCTAAGATGCTACGTAGCTCCTCTCAAGCATCCTCCTAACATTTATATATGTTTATGATCAACCCCCTGGTCAAAAACTGCCTGCACTAAACTCACTAAACTTACGAGCTATCAGTACAGAGGTGTCGCTACCTCCTCCACCTGTGATCTCTACCGAGGCAGGAGGAGACGCACAGAAACACTGCGGTGGAGAGTTGGAGGTAACCAGGAAAATCTGGAGTGGAGTTTCAGTGGCTTGAGTAGTCTCCTATTAATCATGTGGAATGGATTTGTTCATGAAGAAAGAGAAACTGCGCTGTCTGAACTAATGTTTCATAGTTAAAGTGCGGGGGTGGGGGGGTGTCCAATTGAACGTTTTTTGAATGTGGGGGGGGGGCGGGGACACATCCCCTTCACATATAATGGTTGCGACACCTATGGATAAAGCGCTTGAGCATTTTGATGTACACTGCTCGCCAAAGAAAAAATGAAACATATGAAAGATATGTGTTCCACTGTCGTTCTGTCACTGTCGTTCCACTGTGCAGCAACAACATGAACGGTTTGATGGCTTTCTGACTGATCTGAAGCTGAAAGTTCAGACATGAAACTGATGCACTGAAAGACTCCATGATTTGTGACTGGATACAGTTTGGTGTAGAAGACAAGCAGATCCGAGAAATGCTGTTGAGAGAAACAGAGCTTACCTTGGAAGGAGCTATAAAGAATTGCCAAGCCATCAAGCCCTCCCAGATCCACCTGAGGACTTTCAACAAAGTAGATGACAGCCCAGCAAGCGTGAGTGAAACTGTAGCTATTGGTGCAGTTTCTAGTAAAGGAAAACATCACTAACAAAATTGATCTGTGCAGTGCATGGATGATGAGATATTTTCTGAGAGCGATGCGGCTCTCGACATAAGCTGAAACAATGTTCTGCATATGGCAAGCAATGTTCTCTGTGTGGAGGGAAAAAACATTTTGCCAAACAGTGCTTTTCAAAAAAAAAGGGAATGAACGGGAAGTCTGTTAACTTGGTTGAAGACACCGACCTGTGTGATACATTTTTTGTGGGTGTAGTAAACTGTGAATATGAACAACATAAAATGATTAATGTTTTCGGAGAAGATAAATGGACAGCACCATTTCAACATAATGGTACTATTATCACCATGAAACTGGACATGAGTGCTAAAGCAAAACTGATCAGTATGTCTGGCATCAAAACAATGAAAATCAAGCCAAAAATAGAGTAAGATTGTTGCACTCAAGATTATAATGGACAGAGCATTAAATGTTTGGGAACATTTCAACTGAAAGTGACTGTCAAAGGAAACATGTATCATCTATTTTCTCTGTTAGTGAAGGTCTGGACTCTCTGCTAGGTGACAAAGCCTGTGAAGATTTGCAGCTGGTGAAAAGAGTGAATCACATTAGCATGAACATGAGTTCACTTCTGTCTGGTCTAGAAGGCCAACTAGCATCTCTACTTCCTCAAGAAACTGAGCTGGACTTGGGAGCTCTGTCCTGAGGAGCTTCTATGACTGTGTGTTGGAGAGTGTTCTCTGCAACTGCATCATTGTGTGGCACAGCAGCTGCACTGCTGCTGAAAGGATGGCTCTGCAGAGGGTGGTTAAGGCAGCACAGAAGACTGTGGGAAGCAGCTTTCCCACCACCTCGGACCGCTACACTTCACGATGCAGGGGGAGGGTGCTCCGCATCATGAAGGACTCCACTCATCCTGCACACAGTCTGTTCCAGCCCCTCCCCTCAAGCAGGAGGCTGAGGAGCATTCAGAGCAGCTGTCAGACTGCTGAACCTGAGCTGCACTTAATTCAGCTTCATCTTACTTTTTTTTTACTTCATACTGTATATTTATTTATTCACTTTTTTGTATTGATGTCTGGTCCATTGAACTTCTTTTATTGTGTCTTGAGCATCTTAAAGCTTGGATGACCATAAACTTCCTGCATTTTAATAAAAAAAGGACAGAGGTGCTTGTTTTTGGACCTAATGGAGCTTGTTCAAGCCCTCCAGTTGTCTTAGACCCCCTGACAATGTACGTAAAGTCTGCATTTACAAATCTTGGTTTTAAGATGGACAGTGATTATAATCTCAACAGTCAAGTAAGGGCCACAGTAAAGTCTGGTTTTTATCATTTGAGAAAATTTTGCAAAGGTGAAATCTATTCTTTCAAGGCTGTAATTCTCTCCATCTCGGAGTCAGCCAGGCCTCACTTACACGTCTGCAGCTGGTGCAAAATGCTGCTGCACATCTCTGAACTGAAACACGCAAAACAGAGCACATCACACATGCCCTGGCTTCTCTCCACTGGCTGCATTTGTATTTTAGAGGTCATTTTAAAATTATTTTGTTTGTTTTTAAGGTTTTAAACAGATTGCACCCCCCACCCTATTTAACAGAGCTTCACCACCACTACACTCCACCTTGATCACTCAGGTCTACTGACCAACTGCTCCTGGTCATTCTAAAGAGTAAGAGGAAGCTTCGAGGAGACAGGGCCTTCTCTGTTAGTGCCCCTAAGTTATGGAATGCTCTTTGCACATTCGACAGGCCTCCTCACTGTCCATTTTTAAACCCGTCTGAAAACTCATCTCTACTCATTGGCCTTCAACCCACCTGAGACTTGATTTTACTTCATTTTTATTGGTATTTATTTTATCTGTTTAACATCGTTTTATTGTTTTAAATTGAGTTTTTTTAGTTCACGGTGTGTGCTTGGCTTTGTAGCTTTGTTTTGATGCTTTTATCTTGTTTTTAACTGATGTTCAGCACTTTGTTTCAGCTGTGGCTGTGTAAAAGTGCTTTATAAATAAAGTTGATGATGATGATGATGTAAATGTTAATTGTTAGACTTCTTGATCTGGGACCTGAGTCCAAATTTCGTACCACAATCATGCAAATGTGAGCTGGTATGACAATTAAAAAATCCTTGAATCTTTGACTCTTTGAAGAAGAGAGTAGCCCAAAGAAAAAATAAATAAATGGAGGCACATTTTAAACTCACACTTCCAGTCACAGATCCTGAATTTGAACGCCTGACAGTCAGTAGCTCATATAAAAAAAAAAAAAAAATCACGTTTTCCAGTGGGTGTTAATAAAGTAATGAGTAATTTGGGTTTTTATAATTAACTGATGTCAACAGAAAACCTGATGTCTCTGAGCAGAAACTTTATTTCATCTTATTATGGTCTTTGTAAGATTCTGAGGCTGGTGGAGGATAAGTCGCTGTTAGTTCTGCTTTAGTTTAATCAAATTTTATAGAAATACGAAACATCATTTCCATATAATTTGTGCTTCCTTTACCCATTAATTTACTTTCCTTGCAGCCCCCCAACATGAAAAGAGCTTTGTTAGAAACTCAGAGTAAAAATAAAGCATTCTGACCATGAATGTGTGCTTGTGTTAAATCCATGTGAAGCAGCGCTGATGCCCACACAGTTCAAACTCCATCTCACCCCCTGTCAGTAGGACAGGCCTGGACACCCCCACTTTATCTCCAGTCCCGTAATTAAATCTCTTTAATCTGGGCGGATCATCGCTTTTTTTAAAAGCCCCCTGTCATCGTGTGGGCAAAGTGACACAAAGGGAGGCGTCGAGCTGTGAGCTGGAGGAGGAGGAGGAGAGGGAGGAAGATAGCAGCCACAGCAGCAGCTGATCACCAACTTAGTGAGCGGTGAGACAACTTGTAAACTACGGTAATTGGCAGAAAAGACTTAAATTAATTGTCTCCTGTTGTCCAGAGCTGCCCACACTTCATCCAGTGTGGAGGATTAGTTTTACTGACATCTACTTTAATTTGTACTTTTTGAAAAGCTGCACTTCTCAAAAAGACACTTATACTTAAAATGCTCGTTGGCTGAACACCAAAGCGCGCTGCTTCTGGAATAACTCATTACATTTTGGGTTCATTTCTTCACACACCAGATACAGTAAACGAGCTAAAAAAATAAAAGATGCCCTGCAGTTCTCTCTGCATCGAAGCTAAAACCATTTCCCAAACGTGCTGCAAAGCAAACAGCTGAACGTCGCTGCCGTCTCAAACTTATTTCCTGCACCAAGTTGCTGTTTCGGTTGTCGGTTTGCTGACGGTGGCAGTTATGAGTTAAATCTGACCTCTTTCGTCCCTAATTCTGACTCGGTCTCACCCCTTGCATTTGCCCCTCACCCCCTGTGGCACCAGCTCAAGAACATGGCCTTTACCTTTCCCCGTTCCCATGGCAACACCATCCAGCAGCCCGTTTTATGTGTTTGTGTGCATTTATAATCGTGTGTGTGGACATGCACGATGCGTTAACGTTTGTTTAGGCAACGCCATGGAGGAGCTTAAATGTCGTCCACTTCCAGCTGTCACTCTGTGCAGCCTGATGAGAGTCCAGCAGAAGATAACCGAAGTTCTTTAGGAGCCCAGTTTCTGATGCGTATGTTTTAAAAACAGTCAGTCTTTTATTTTTAATGTCTGATTAGGACGAGGCAGCATGAACGTCTTCGTGCTTCCTCTCCAGGAGATGTCTAATGTCACCTCAACCCCTTCAGGAGAAGTTTGAAGCTTCACAGACTCTTCTGCGATGCTGAATATAGAAGAGATGAAAAGAGGCGAGACAGGTGTGACACTAATGAAGCTAAACGGACACAGGCAGAGAGGGCGAACGTTGAGCCAGAGACGTGATGTACGATAAGGCTTTGAGAATATTTCTTTATTCCTCGCCTCCCGAAGGAGCAGCTCTGACTGACAGGCACCTCCACCTCCATCTCGGGCTGTGGCCAAGCTTTGCACGGTCCACCCCACGACGAAAACATTAAGACGCTGCGTGAAATTTAACTCAAAACAGAAAACAGTGACATGCAACTCTCATAAACTCATATGATCTCACAATGGAATAGAGCAAACATTTCAGGTTCATTCAACCTTTATTTCTACAGGTTCATCCCATTGAGCCTCGAGGACTCATTCACAAGAGAGACCTGATGTGTACCAAGACATGGTACCACCCTGGGGGGCAAGGAGAAGGGTCAGGTCTGGGAGTACGTCGGGGATACATGTAGATTGATTGTCTTTGTCCTTACAGGTAGAAGACGGAGTCGTCGAGGAGGACATGTTCCAGTGTCTCAGTGCAGGCAGGAGACGTCGAGTGAATTATGGTTCCTGGTGGTGCATGGTTGGAAGGTGAGGAAGACGAGGAGACCTCCAGGGTTTCACAGAGGAGTCCAGGAGCAGGTCAGTCACAAGGGATACAGCTGAAATAGCAAAAGGACACAGGTGCGTTTTTCTTAATTCAAGACAGCACAAAGTGACGACCACCTTTAATGCTCCAGCGGCGAGGAGAAGTCATCTGCTGCCTTTACGCTCCGATCATCTCATCAAGGAATTGTCTCACAGGTGAAGCCAGTTGGCGCCATCTTGTGACCTCAGGACAGCAACAGGAACTCCCACAGAAGGTCATGTTGTCCCATTCTTGTCTGATTTACAAGCTGCTCAACAGACTCGGGTCTTATCTGCTGGACTGGCGTAAGATGTTTAAGCTGCCCTCTAATGCACCCCCATACCATCCGAGAGGCAGACTTTGATGATATCATGAACTGCAGATGATGAGATTTTCAAAGTCTTCCCAGTTTTCAGTTGAGAAACATTAGTCAGAAATTGTTTCAGTAGTTTTAGACATAATTTTTGCGCACCGGTGAACCTTGGCTTATCTTCACTTCTAAGAGATTCAGCCTCTCTATGCTCTTTTTGTACAACAGACCTGTTGCCAGGTAATCTAACATTTGCAAAAGCTTCTTAGTTTCACCGTTTCATCTTTATTGTGTTAATTGTGTGAATAAAATTTGGCTGTGTCTGTGCACGCTCTGCGTTTATTCATTTGCACTATACTTGCCAGCCACAGACACAAGTTAACTCACATTTTCCCATTAATACCTACGTGACAAGGGAGGTCTATTATGGGCAATGGGAAGGGTTCATAATGATGCTGTAAAGCAGTGCACCATCTGATTTTCAGTGGAAATCAATGAGGTGAGACACCCACGTTCCTCTTGAGACATCGCAGCCATTACAGAAAAGCATTTTAATGCCATTTGCCTCAAACGGAATGAGCTCCCGTTCTGCTGGATGTTTTCTTTTTGTCTATTGTGAGCTTGATTAGTCCCATGATGCTCCTCTGCATCTAAAGCGGCCAAGCTGGTGCCGCTCTCATCAATCTCATCCGTTCCACTCCCCCTCTGAAGGCAGGCTAAATCAGACACAACCCGTGCCAAGAGCACAGTCTCCGTTTTGATCTGATCCCTGTGGAGATGCCCCTGCTCACGTTAAGTGGATCGGCGTCTGTGCCCAGATGCAGGACTGATCTGAACAGGAGCCTCATTGTTTAGTCTGACTCATCATCCTTTATGGGGATTAGATCAGCTGAAGGTCTGCACATTGTAACTTTATTTAGCTCCATTTGAAAGTTTCCAACAGGTTGGAGGCTCAGTAGCTGATATAAATCAGACTGGGCTCAAAGGAAACAGTTTTTAGTTTTTATTTTTTTGCAACGCACACGATGAACCTGTTCACACTCGTTTTAATTCATCAATGCACAAACACAGCAAAATCAGAAAATCCACCTAAATGTCCACCCGCTTCGAACGTTATCAACCATTAAACGGCCGTTATTACATATTATCATCCCCATTTGCAGCGGTTAGACTGCCCCTCCTGTACCTCCTAGTGGGTTTAAAGGTACGTTGTTAGCCTTGGCAGTGATGATAATAACCTCCAGTTGTTAACTTTGTTAGCGCTCATAATAGTTTCACGTGGTTAGATTTAGAGTAAAGGGTTGGCATTAGGTTGAGGGTCTTGGTTAGGTTTAGGCACACGTGTAAGGGGGTTAAGTTTGAGGTTGGTCCTCTGGGTCAGGTGTAAGGTTAGGTTTAGGAAAAGGCCTGTTGCATCAGCTGAAAAAAAAAAAAAAAACACTTCCTGGTTTACCCCGGCGAGACGCTGCCTATTATCAGCGATAATAACGATAATAACATCACTTCAAAGCTGCTAGGAGGCAGTTTCACCGCTACATATGGGGATGGTAACAACTAATAACGGCCATTTAATGGACTGATAAAACTCCCACTTTTGAAAATAATAAACTAAGGGTGCACCGATAAATCCCAATTTCCTTAATTTTGGGAAATCGGAAATCTGCCGATACTTGCACGAGGAACCGATTTTACAGATTTTTTTTTTTTTTTTTAACAACAATTGTCTGAACTTCATTTATATTTCAGAGCACGACCTCATGGCCAGTTAAAACAAGTTTGTATTGTTTCTAGGATATTGTTCAAGGGTATGATTTTCAATAAATTAAAGGTCCCTTGAATATAAAATGCACCTTATGTGTCAGAGTTTAAAGTAAAAACCATGAAGAAAACGGACACAATTACAATGTTTTGTTGTAAACGACATATGAACAAGCCCATTTGTCAGATGTGTTAGAAGTTAGCACAGCTAGCTTAGCTCAATATCTGCAAAGGCCATTTTTGAGCTGGCTAAAGTTCATTAGCTGTAGCAGCCATGTTCAGATTAACTACAAATGTTAGAGTTTTAGATCCTGTAATTACCATATCTTTGGCCTATAAGTCACAGTTTTTTGCATAATTTGCATTCCCTGCAACTTATACACCGAAGCGACATATTTATGGATTTCATATTTATAAATTAATTTTTGGCTGAGATATGACCATTTTCATTCATTCTCAGTGAAAATATTGAACACTGCCATTTTCAGCTGCTAGATGGCACTCGAGCAGTATGGCATGCCGTTGTCTCATGTAACAGGTAAAAGTGGCTATTAATGAGATAATCAGCTTGCTATTAAAAAAACTGCCACCTTCATCCTTCAAATCAGCTTCAAATGCAGATGATTTGATCAATGAAGTGCGAAAAGTTAACTGAGACACACATTTGCTATAATTTCAAGCAAACAAATAATTGTTTTTAAGTGTTAATCTTGTTAAATTCTTGTTAAAGTCCTCCAATGCACGCTCCCGCAGCCACCATTTGGCGCCAAACAAGTTTTGGCGCAACATCGGCCCACATCTGGTGACGTCTAATAGATGTGACTTAGATGGTGAAGCAATGTATTTATGGATATTTCCACTTTATTAGACATATTTGGACTGATGCAACTTATAGGGTGGTGTGATGTGTATGGCAGAAAATACGGTACTTTAATTAAAGTCTGTCATTAGACATTTTGCTAAAAGGCGTGGGTGAACAAATGAGAGTGAAACTTGTAAATTAATTATTTGTTTGAGCTCAAATCCCCACATTTTAAAATAATTAAACCACGATAAGCTTAAAGTTGTTGCATTATTCTCCAAGAGCGCTCGCCTTCGTCTTGTTCTTTCTTCTAACTTAATTTGGTCCATTGTGACATGACAGCGTGTGTTAACATGAGTGTTTTGGCTCTGCGGGTCAGAGACAGAGGGAGTTCTGCAGGAGGCGACAGATGAAAGCAGCAGGAGAGGAGGGACGGAGCCAGAGGAGGCCACGCTGACACACTGACAGGCTCAGTGTTCAGGACTGAGCCAGAGAATAGAATCAAGAGTAAAAATAAAATAAAAACCACGGAGGCACGACACGTTACAGCTGGAACCTTCCTCAGAGGCCGTCCCTGACAGCATGGATGAAAAGTCACACGGTGCAGCACACAAACACATTTGTGGGAAGGAAATGACGTTTTGACGTTTTTATGGAAGAATAACCCGTTAATTGGGGTAAATGCTCAAGAATGCACGAAGTTTTCATCTTTGTGTCGTGGAAGGGAAATTAAAATTAGTTATTTTTCTTCGTTCTGCCAGAACATAATGGATTTGCTTAAAATTTTATGAATGCAGTGACTGCGTGCTTGCTGCTAGATTAGTCATGTGAAGAAAAGTGCGCGTGCACGGGTGCGTTTACAGTCTTTCCAGTAGAAAAAGGTGAGATCTGTTTTCTGCTGTGAAGTAATCAAAGGAAAAGTTTACATCCTCGTGCGTGAGATATCGTTTCCATTCCTCCATTGCTTCACTGTCATTGTTTCGTCCTTTGAATGCAGCACTTCCCATTAGAGACAAACTGGAAGGGGCTCACAAAGGCCAGGCCGTCCTTTGGGAACATGTCTGAGCACTGAATGCAGCTCTTCTGTGTGTCGTATCAAAAACACCCAAGGAATTAAAAAGATGTGGCAAATCTGCATCTGAAAGAGCTCAAAACCCTGAAATTGATGTTTTCTTTTAATTATCCAAAGCCAGGCTGCAGGAGAGAAATGTCTTTATTTTAATTTTATTATTATTACTTGGAATATTGAGCATGCATCAGGACGTCTTTGTTACGCAGCTGAATGCCGCTGCTGCTTTAATCACCGTGTTTCTGTCCAGTGGATGGCTCATTATCTGCTGAGGCTTCACAAAGGTCAGTGTGGACCTTCTTGATGAGCAGGGACACTGTAACAGTGCAGAGACCGATCGCTTGGAGCTGCACAAACTCACACAGGCCGACTGAAGTGAAGCCACAATGAGCTAAAGGGGTAGTTCAGATATTTTGAAGTGTATCAAAACAGAGAAAGTTCTTTTTTTTTTTTTTTTTTTTTTTTTGGTGAAAATACAATGAAGTTGAGTGTGGAATGACTAAAAAAAAAGATGAGGCTGAAACTGGGTTGTTAAAGCTAAAACAATAGCAAAAAGCTAATTGTAAACATTAATTTAACCATCTGATTGTAAACAGGTTAGTTAGTGGCTCAATTCTCAATTGAAACTTGAACAGGGGCGATTCTAGAATCTGATCTTTAGGGGGTGCTTAGCCCCTGACAGTGGCTCTTAGTTTTAACACTGAGGTGGACATTGGCATCAGAAGCTTTTGTAATGTGGGGGGGGGGGGGGGGGCCCACGGGGGTTGATGGTGGAGGGGTTCTGGGGGTTCTCTCCCAAGTTTTTGAATAAATTGGATGCCATTTTCTGCATTCTGGTGTTTTTTAAAGGTTATTAAACATCTATATTTACTTAAAACATTTGATTCAATAACTATTTTAGAGTTAACGGCACAACAAGAAGTAACCTGACCAACAGCTCTCCTTGTGTGAATAGAGCACGCTCCACTTTGCTTTCTCTCACACATCCTACCCACTCCCCGTCAACAACTGCTGGCACTAACATAGCGCTAAGCTTGTGGCACGCAATACAGCTGCTCTAGCTAAGATGCAAACGTAACGCTCCACATTACTCAACCTAATAAACGCTTTGTTCAAAATCAGTTGAGTGGTAACTGATCATTAAGCACCCAGAAGTTGCAGCATATATCTACACATAAAACACTTAAAACAAAGTGCAACTCGCTTTAAGCATTAACCTTTAATTTAACCATTAAATGTAATTATGACAGAAAATGGAAAATTTACTTGCAGTTACTTTCATAGAGATGAACATGTGGTACTTCCTGTTGTAGTCAGCTGCTCATGAGGTCGCCTGCTGGCCTTTATCCATCTTCACATTTGTCCAAACTTCATTTAGTTTGTGAAATTGAATAAATTGTATTACATCCTCCAAACATTCAGGGTAACACTGTCTGAATTATATGTTCCCCTCTAACAAAGTTTAATCCTTTTTCTCATGCAATAATTCTCAGTCAGATCATCTGGACAGTTTATTTCTTATAGAAATGTTTTGCCCTCCATCCAAAGGGCTTCATCAGTCAGAGGAGTTCCAGCAAACTGTTTCACCACCAAGCAGTAAACATCTTAAGTGGACCAACCAGTTTGTTGGAGCCAAGATGGTTTCTGGGGGCCGTCCTGTCGACTCCTCCCAGGCAGCCACAGCCAAAGTGGTTCGAGGCAAGAAAGTTCATCTTAGCCTCGGTGGACCAGTGGACCATCTCAGTCTCAGAAACCATCTTGGCTCCAGCAAACTGGTTGATCCACTTGAGGTGTTTACTGCTTGGTGGAGAAACAGTTTACTGGAACTCCTCTGACTGATGAAGCCCTCTGGATAGACGGCAAAACGTTTCTATAAAAAAAAAAACTGTCCAGATGACCCGGCTGAGAAGTATTGGATTTGGTACCTGGATGATTGAGCATGAACTTTGTTGCCTTTTTCTGATGATTTTTTACGAAATCCTTCCAACCGCAAAGTGTTCGTGATGCAAAACCTCGACAATGCTGTTGGAGGAAAAGGGGGTGGAGCTCCTGCAGGTAAGGTGCGTTTCACTTTGGGACAAATTGAGTTGCCGATTGATCGGTTGGTGATCAGCC
The DNA here is from genome assembly GCA_031762315.1 of Hypsolebias antenori. Lineage (NCBI taxonomy): Eukaryota > Metazoa > Chordata > Actinopteri > Cyprinodontiformes > Rivulidae > Hypsolebias > Hypsolebias antenori. The sequence continues at coordinate 31,738,007 of JARVGS010000472.1, read as the reverse complement.
TACTTATGGATCCGACTTGTGCAATAAAAAAAAAAAATCATGTATTGAACTGGTTAAGACTGTCATCATTTATTCTAAATGTATTCAATGTTTTAGTGAATCTAACATGAGAACTGGGTCCCTTTACAAAATTGTAATGATGGTTTATTAATTTTTCAGGAGTGCTAATTTGTAAAAAAACAGGCTAAAATCACCACTGCATCACATAAGAGTCGTTTCTGTCTGGTCGCAAAGAAAGATATAAAGCTTCAGATTTATTTTTTAACCAACCAGACTATTTTAATAAACTTTATTTGTACTCCCGTGAGAAACAATGATGCCATGCGTCATACTCCCTTAATCTCGTTTTACGTCCCATCAGTTGGTCTGATCAGTTAACTTCAGGCTCTGGAGGGAGAAGAAACTTTAGACACAGAAACTCAGTTCATCTTTAAGATCCTGACATTTCTAACGGACCTCAGTTAGTAACTCCTCCAGTCCTTCATCTCTTACCATCTGATTTCTGTCTCAGCGCACGCTGGGGATCACATTGTTCCATCGTCTGACTTCTTGATCAAATCTGAGTGAGATCTCTTCCCTTTGCTTTCTGGTTTCCAGTACCCATTAAGGTCGCCAACTTCCACATGCCGAAGACGTGGTCATTAATAAATGGGCGCAACCCCAGAAGAACATTGTTTAATACCTCTCAGAGGGTTGTCTCATGGAGTTAGAAGAAAAGAAGTGACTTCCAGAAACAGAAATTGACTGTTCCTCATTTTTTCAAACTCCTTTGGGATTTTTTTTTTTTTTTTTTTTACAGAAAACGTCACGATTACGGGCACAGCAGCACGTTGCCATAAAGTTTCCTGACCCTGAAGCTTTGACTAAATATTGAAGGATGTGAGTTAAAATCAATATAATGCACTCTGGTTTTCATAAAGCATCAAGTCAATAATTCAGTTCTAGTTTTCATTGGTTCGTGTAAAAAATAGAAGAAAAAAAAACATTGGGAAGAATTTTGTGGTTTGTTGAGCACCCGTACCCTAAGTGTGCACGAATGGGCTCGTGTGTGTGTTTGTAGGGATTCATCTCTCTCAGCTCTCCTAACAACGACTGAAATATTAATGAGAACATTGTTTGCATCTGAGTGAGGCGCCCTGGAGTGAAGGAGGAAGATAATCATAGAGGATGAAGAGAAGAAATTAAAAACAAAAAGTCACAACTAATATCAAATATCTGAGACGTTTCTCGATCAAACAAAAACATTTAAGTGATTCTTTTTTAATGGTATCGGCAGAGAGGAACAACAATGATGTCGTGAGTGCAGCAGTACTTTAGCTGTGTCGTCTTTCTGCAGCTGAGTGTTGTGGTGAAGGTCACCGGACTGAAAAGAAGCAAAAATCAAACCCTAAACTTCTCGAAGTCTCGTGGAGGAGTTTCAGTAGAAATGACCTGGATTATCAATCAATCAATCAATCAATCAATCAATCAATCAATCAATCAATCTATCTATCTATCTATCAATCTATCAATCTATCTATCAATCTATCAATCTATCAATCTATCAATCTATCAATCAATCTATCAATCTATCAATCTATCTATCAATCTACCTATCTATCTATCTATCTATCTATCTATCTATCTATCTATCTATCTATCTATCTATCTATCTATCTATCTATCTA
>JARVGS010000472.1:31681801-31692930 GCA_031762315.1 Hypsolebias antenori | reverse complement strand
CCGGTAACCGGCCGAATCGGTATCCGGCCGGGCCGGTGTAACGGAACTCGGCCGTAAACCGGGGGTTACCTGTATAATAAACACATTATGGTTGCTTTTTATTCATTTGCAGATGTCTGTTTTAACAATATAATGAATGATCTGGGATATTTAGCAATGTGCAATAGGCAATATAAAGTTGTGTTTTTATTACAATAGAACAATCTAACAGGCACCCAGGTGAAGTGAGATGAATGCATTGAAGAGGTTGAGGATTTTCATCTTGGGACTTGTAAAATGGTGCAAGTGAAACTATCACATTTGTCAGGGCAGATGGACATGATAACTTCAAGTTATCATGCTCACAATATGCACAGAGGGATGGAAGGACAGACGGATGGAAGTTATATCCAATTCTTCCTACTCGCTTCACACCATGGGACAAAAATAGAGCTAAAATGAGCTCTATAGAGTGCAGTATTACCTACAAAATATTTAAAGTAAAATAAAATAGACCAAATAAAATATCTATTAAACATCAAAAGTTGTTGTCAGCTTCTCCCATCTTTAAGGGTCACAACTTTTTTGCACAGGAGCTGTGGCAATTTTTGCTCCCATTAAAGATTTAAAGTAAAATGGATAAAATAACTCACAGCAGATGCCAAGGATCTAAAATGAACTCTAGCAAGGATATAAAGTGAGATCTTCCAAAGAGTTTACTTGTTATCTTGAAGTAATGCCATACAGTGCATTGAGTCAAGTGGTCTGGATGCAGTCCAAGAAATACCAAGCCCTGCCGCAAAGCCCCCACCACCCACACACATACATGCCTCTAACCCAAAGTAACCGCCACCTCCACCTTCTTTTTCTCATGCATTAGGCCATTTCGCCCCGCTCCTTCCCCTTGCAGACAGTGATGGATCTGATTCATTTCATGGTGGTCATTTCTGGTGGCTTCCAGTGCTATCTCCCATTTCACTGTGTGACAGTGGCAAACTGGTCTATGCATATCTGCCTGGCCAATACAGCAGAACAGAGAGGGAGGTGGATGTAGCAGACAGAATCCTACGTTGACATGACCTTGCTTTTCCAAATTTAATTATTTTAGTCTGCATATCTGGTCTGTGGCTAAAAATATGTTTATTTTGATACAAAGCCAACAGCTTGATTCATTAGAAGTTCATAAGCAGCAAAAGCTTATTAAGTGCCTATTTCTAATACAGGTACATACATTTTATCATAATTCAGTCCAAATATTTGAACTGTGTGGTTTGACTATTCATTCAACCTGTATTTAGGCAGGTTAATCTCACTGAGCCTCGAGGACTCATTTACAAGAGAGACCTGGCTACAAATTAAGAATGATGACAACAGTAACAGTAGATTTTCGTTGGATAATCAACAATAGATAATCTTAAGAGAGACATGCAGATTTTTTTTCCCAAGTTAATTTAACACTTTTCATTTAATATAAGTTAAATTGCTATGCATATCAAATGGCTGTTACTGAATATATGTCCCAGCTCTTACAGCTGTTATTTTGTAGCAAATAAGCCTAAATTAGAGGGCTATGTTCTGACAAAGGAACATATATAAAATATCAGTATCGGTTATCAGCCAAATAACTTTTAGTATCGGATATCGACCAAAAATCTAATATCGTGCATCCCTAATTTAAAAGGGTATATCTGAAAACAACTTTTTATTCTCTGAAGTTTATAACTGCAGCTTTGCCTGTTGCAGTGATCCAGGACTCTTCGTTTACTGCTGTGATTTTTCCAGCGCTGCTGTCGAGTTAGTGAAGGTGACGTGTTTGAAATCATTAAAGAACAGTTTGCTCTGACCTAAAGGCTTGGGAGCTAACTAATGAAAAATGAACATTTCTCCACATCAGACTAATCCAGAGTATGACTCCAAGCGCTGCTTTGCTTTTGTTCATGACTTGAGTGATGAGGAAGCCAGATACCCCATCCTTGATGGAACCCTGGACGTTGTTGTGTTGATCTTTGTGCTATCAGCACTGCATCCGGACAAGTATGAACTTTATTTCATGTCTTGTTTCAGTTTTTTTTTTTTTAACTCTGCCTTTTATTTTGTGCGAAAACGTTCCCTTTGTTTCAGGATGCGTTCATCCATCAGCAGAGCGGCGCGCCTGCTGAAACCAGGAGGGGTGATGCTGCTCAGGGACTACGGACGCTACGATATGGCACAGCTACGCTTTAAGAAGGGTTAGTCGAGATGGAGTCCAGACAGAGTCCACGCTTAGAACTGTTTTTTTTTGAAGCACAGAGTTTATGTTTACTTATTTTGAATGTTACTTTTAAATGCAGTATCCATTGGTACTTCACGATAATGTCTCAGCGTATTATTTTCTGCTAAAATGCTGCATGAATGCAGAGCACTGAATAACAGCTGAAGCTTGCTCGAGAAGGTGGCACTCTGGCTCAATTGGTAGAGCAGTCGCTTCTCAGCGAGATGGTTGCCGGATCAAATTCCAGCCCGGGGCCTTTCTGTGTGGAGTTTGCATGTTCTGTCCGTGCGAAGGTTTTCTCCGGGTACTCCGGTTTCCTCCCACAGACCAAAAACATGCATGTTAGGCTGATTGGTGACTGTAAATTGTCCCCAGGTGACAGAGAGAGTGAATGGTTGTGTCGTTTGTCTCTATGTCCCTGTGGTGGACCTGTCCAGGGTGTCCCCCGCCTCTTTCACAGTAACTGCTGGATATGAGCGCCAGTGACGCCCACAACCTGTAAAGGAAGAAGCGGGTAAAGAGGATGGATGGATGGACGGACGGATGGATGGACGGATGGATGGATGGATGGATTTGCTGAAGAAGCTGAAACTAAGTTGTTAAAGCTAAAAGAAGCAGAACTTTAGCTAAAAACCAAAAATAGCTCAATCTAGCCAAAAGCTAAAAGGCAAACCCGTAGCAAAATGCTAGAAATAGCAAAAGGCAAACTAAAATGTACAAATAGCAAAACAATACCTTAAAGCAGCAAAAGATGACCTTTAAGTTGCAGAGGCTAGCAAAAGTAGAAAAATGCTAGCTAAAAATACCCAAAGCTTAGCTAGAGATATGCTTTTTCGGCTGCTCCCTTTCTCAGGGTCGCCCCAGTGAACTAAGTCGCACAAAGATTTGGTAATTATTTTTATGCCAGACGCCCGTCCTGACACAACCACAGACCACCGAGCTACCACAGCCCTCTGTGTGGAGCAGAGAGCTGCCATCTAGGGCACCCGGGGGAGAAGATGGGGGTGGGGGTGTTAAGGGCCTTGCTCAATGGCCCAGAGTGGGGCAGATGAGGGTGGAGACAGGTGTGGTTGCTTCACCTATCCCACCCACATTTTGATTTTGTCAGTGCTGGGCGTTGAACCGGCAATCTTCTGATCACAGGCCCACCTTCTCTAACCTCTGCGCCACCACCCAAGTTCAGCAAAGAGACTGAAAATGATAAAACGTTGTCAAACGCTAAAAGTAGCAAAAGGCTAGCTAAAAGAAGAAATGGTCTCAACGTAGCAAAGGTTGGCTACGGCAAGCTAAAAGTAACTAAAGCTTTGTTAAAAGTAACAGAACAGTAGCTAAAAGTAGCAAAAGGTTAGCTAAAAGTTGCCGAATAGTAGCTTAAATGGTGAATGAATAATGAATATCTTTTAATAATGTTTTCAGTTAATTGTAGAAAATTCTCTTTTGATCCTTTAGGAAGGTGCCTCTCAGAAAACTTTTACGTCCGAGGAGATGGAACACGAGTTTACTTTTTTACTCAGGGTAAAAATTCTAATTCAAGTCTCTCTTTTTTTTTAAGCAGACTTATTCTTTGATGGTGCACTCGAACCCATTTCTGCGGCTGTTTGTGTTTCAGATGAGCTTCACGAGCTGTTCACCGAGGCCGGGCTGGAAAAAGTGCAGAACCTGGTGGACCGACGGCTGCAGGTGAACAGAGGGAAACAGCTGACCATGTACAGGGTGTGGATCCAGTGCAAATACCGCAAGGCTTCATGAGACAGAACCGGAGACGAGAACCCACCTGGTCGAGCAGAAACCAGGAGTTAAACTGGAGGAGGGTTTTTTTTTTTTTAACCAAGAGGAACGATGGAACTCAAAGATAGATTAAAAAACCAGGATACAGCTGCCTCAATGTGGACAGATTTGTTTAATGTTCTGATGAAGACAAAGTTTTGGCAACATCGGCAGTTCTCAGAAAATAATCATTTAATGTACAACTAATTAACATGTGGAGTCAACCCAATCCAAGATGGCTGCTACAGCTATCAAAAATCCACAGTGGCATTGGTAACTGGGCTGATGTGACAGACATTGAGATAAACCAGTGTGGTAGTTGCTGAGAGTCATCCCCACACATACTGTGAGCACTGAAGGTCTGTTTTTAAAACCTTCTCCGGGAGTCAGCTCTGCCTGTCGGTACAAAAGCTCAGCACATCGACTTGAGTTGACACAAACGGCTCTAATTCAGTCAGTTTTACAGTTTTACAGCGTGGTGTGGTAGTACCTGAGTCCAAAACACTATGAGCTAAATCTTTACTTAAAATTTTGCCTTTAATGTTTGGCATCAACCTTGTTTGTCTGTAAGCAAAATATCTGGATGAACATCTCCAACTCATCCTGAGAATCATCCTGAACACACACTCGAGCAGATCTGGCAAGTTTTACACGAATCGTGTATAAAAATGTTTGACTAAATCTGCCGTGACTTGACGTCTCTCATCACAAAACAATTTCCGTTTAAGACTCTGGCATAAAAGGCGGCGGGCGATATGCATTCATTTAATGAATGTGAGTTGTGTGAACGTTTCGTAAGCGTTAACACAATTGTGATCCATTTTTCTTCCGCATGTTCTTCGGCATCTTTCTCGTTCCACAGTTTTTCAAGCTATTTCAACAAATCATAAAACGTTCAGCTCTTTCACGACAATCCTGCTATGACTTTTGGTGTTGGTGCAACTTTAGCTTTTTGAAATATTTAGCCTTTCTGCCATTTTTCCCCCCCTCATAGAAATGAATTGAGCTCATTTTACATCCTTCAGATGTTTAGATCTGTTACTGCTCCTTTCACATTTTGTTCTGGTTCAGCTTCTGCAAATTAGAAAAAATTTTCAGCAACTTTCAACTAATTCCAGCTGTTCTTCAGCTGTTTTTTGCTTTCGGATTCTTTCTGCCAACTACAACATTTTGTGCTTCTTCTAACGTCTTTCTGCTAATTTCAGCTTATTTTCCTTTCAGCTAATTTTTACAAGTTTCTACTGTTTTTGCTATTCCCTCTACTATTCAGCTGTTTTATGCTAATTTTAGCCTTTTCAGCTAATTGCCCATTTTTTTTCACTCGTTTCAACCTTTTTCAGCCCAGTTCAGCAGAAGTGTGCTTTCTCCACTTCCTTCTGATAAATTAAGCTTCTTTGTGCTTTTCAGGTTTAATTTTTGTTTGTTTGTTGCTAATTTCAGCTTATTTCAGATAAGTTCCACGTTTTGTTCTAATTTCTACTTCTTTCAGCCAAACTGGGCGAGCATGTGTTCTTTCTAATTTAAGCATGTTCTACCTTCTCAGCTACCTTCATCAGTTTTTAGTTAATTTTGTTTGTTTTCAGATAAATTCAAGTTTTCATGGTAATGTCTGCTACTTTCAGCCTAATTAACTTATTTATGGTCATTTAAGCCTGTTATGCTCCTTTCCCTTTGTGGGAGTGGTGGCGCAGAGGTTAGAGAAGGTGAGCTTGTAGAAGGAGAAGATCGCTGGTTCAAGCCCCGGTACCGACAGCATCAAGAATGTGGGTGGGATAGTTGAAGCAGTCACAACTGTCTCCACCATCATTTGCCCCACTCTGGGCCCTTGAGCAAGGCCCTTAACCCACACCATCTGCTCCCCCGGCACCCTAGATATCAGCTCTCTGCTCCACACAGAGGGCTGTGGTAGCTCGGTGGTCTATGGCTGTGTTAGGAAGGACATCCGGCTTAAAAACTATTGCCAGGTCTTCGCGCGACTAGTTCGCTGAGGCGACCCCTGACGAAGGGAGACGCTGAAAGAAGATGAGCTTTTTCTGAGCTATTTAGCTTTTTTTTTAATGCTAATTTTAGCTTTTTCAGCTAATTACAAACTCTTTGAGCTTATTTCACATCTTTGTAATTCGTTGTGTAGTTTAGGCTTTATGACTTTTCAGCTTTGTGTGTGTGTGTGTGTGTGCAAATTTCAGCTAAATTCCCAATTTTTTTTGTGCTCATTTCTGCTTATTTAAATCAAATTCAGCAAATGTGTTCTTTGTGTTTTCTTCTACTAACTTAGGCTTGTTCTTCCGTTAAAGCTACATTTCAGCATGTTTTATTTTAGCTAATTTCAGCTGTTTTTTCAGCAAGTTCTTCTCCAATAATCATTCACACTGCATTTTCGAATGAAATGCAATTTCTCTAGTTTTATTATTTTATTTTTTAATTTGGTGATGGGTTCTGGAACTTGAAAGGTAAAGCTCATGTAAGAATGTCAGACACACACACATACACACACACACAACAATAAAGTACAGTATTTGTTTTCAGACATTATGACCAGTGTTGTACTTGGTAAATTAAAATATTAAAATATTCACAAGTAACTTTCTTCTATGGTAGTTTGTGTGGTTAAAACAGAAGTAGGTGTGCAGTCTGAGGGTGTTTGCATCACAACTTTTTAATCAACCATCAATGGGGGGTGAAGGGGGGGGGGGGCATTGTGTTGGGCAGGATTTGCGATTGGTCCAGACAACAGATTCGGGGCAGGCGTGGACCGAAGGAAGGTGAAATTATTTAACGATCTCACGAGAAAATGTGAGATTTAGCTGATAATTGTTTACATTGCAAAAAAAAAAACAGAACAGAACCGAACTGATCCGGATTCAGTTGAAACGCTTCCGAAAACCGATTCTTTACCTCCATCTGTCTTTGCAGCTCGGAAGGAAGCTGAAGCCGAACTTTGTTTTGATCGAGCTGCAAAAAACGGGACCCTAAATTTTTATCGCTCCACCGGGGGAGATAAATACAAGGAGGGGGTGTGGTGGGGGGTAACTAAAGCCTGCTCCAAAAAAAAAGACATTATTTATACCTGCTGGAAAGAAAACCCCGCAGAGTCTCCAGGGTCGCCATTGTGTGGAGCGAGAAACCAGGCTAAATCAACGGGGATGGTCCTTGGAAGGGGGGATGTGATGGGGATCCCCGCCTAAGGAGCACAGAAAGGCGGGTTTGGGACACCCGGAGTTGCCGAGGCCTCCGAAGGGGGAACCCTCCTTCGTTCCACCCGAAGCTACGCAGCAAGCGCCCGGGCAACAATCAGCACGCGAGGGACGAGGCTGTGGATGCGGCCTAGCCTGGGAGTGTCTGCCGAGCACCGGTGAAGCAACAAACGGACACGGTTTGGGGGTGTCAGGAGACGGTTTGTTGGGGGGGGGTCGGCGACTCCAGGGGACCGAGAAGATCCTAAATTACAGTGAGTGTCCGGATGGGCTGTCGAACAAAAGAAATGTTTGCTAGCAGAGCCCGAATGTGGCTGAGCATCGAGAAGATGCTGCTGCTTTTGGGGTTTAACGTTAGCTCGTTGGACACCTCATTAACGCCTGACAGTTTACTTTTCCCATCAGTAATTGTTGTTTTTTTTAATCTCACTATTTATATAATGTAATTTGTGTAAACACTGGTCAGCATTGTCCTTGTGTTGTTGCGTTAGCTTTATTTTCTTTAAACCGTTAGCTTCCGAATTGCTAAGTGATGGTTAGCTTGTTAGCACATCAAACCGATTCTCTCATGATTTAAAGCAGCGTGTTGCATCTTTATTTTTTTTTAATTTATTGATGTTAAGCCGTCTGTTTGGGGAAAAGTTATGGTTTAGAAAGTAGATACATTTTAAAAATACTATCACAGTTTTGTTATTGTTTTATTTAATGTAGTTAAACCATATGTAATGGGCATTGTAGCCAGTTTTTTTTGGGTGTGTAATTTAAACCTTGGCCAGGCCAGTGAACTGGCTGCTTGTTGTCTGTTGTGGCCTTTTCCTTTGCGGACTGCTCCTTTGCAGTTCCTCCATTAGTGACCTTTTATAACAAGGCCATGTAACTTGGGCCTGTCATTCAAGGCGTTCTATCAAGTGATGCCTTAATTGGCCTTGCTGCTTAATTGTCCAGGCAGTGACTCAACACATGGCCTGTGTCTTTTGATGCATACCTCAGATTAGTTATTGGTTGTAGCTGACCACTCTGTTCTTCATGTTCTTTACTGAACAGCCATTGTTATATGGCTGGCACTTTGTTGATATGGTAGTGTAAATCATTGTCAAGCTTATTGATGACTCACAACAGGAATTTTCCACATCCATATAGCTAAAAACAGCCATGACTCATCATAACCAGTGAAACGGTGATCCCTCACTGTCGTCTGAATATTCCAGTCTCTTCGACACCTTCCTTAATCTATGCTCTTGTCTCTGCAGCCATGATGGAAGAACTGCACAGCCTGGACCCCCGACGGCAGGAGCTGTTGGAGGCTCGCTTTACTGGAGTTGGCGTGGCTAAGGTTTGTGTTACAGCGGATGCCGTAAAGGTCAATCAAGGGAACTCCTTCCTATCAAAGTGCTCATAATCACTGATTTTAATGCTTTCACACTGTTACGAATCTCCTCCTTTGTCTTTGTCTCATATCACTTCCGTACAGTTTTGTTTTTCAGTGTAGCAGTTTGGGCTCGCTCCTTCCCTTTGTCTGTCTCTGGAGAAGGTTGGGCCGTGTCTGTGTTTTTTGGCTGGTGTGACATGGCATCTCTCCCTGGCTCATGATGTAGTGGCTGTATATGCAAGTGGCGATGCCTGCCAAAAAGGCCACAGACGGGACAGGGTTGGTAGGGGGGAAGTGCAGTGAAGGCAGCTAGAGGAATGCGGAAATAGTTCTTGACCAGGTAGAAGTGGAGGCATTTTCCCCCCCCTTGCATCCTCTGTATTACTTTATGGATGGAGCTGTCTAAGTGGAGGGTGATCTTGGAACAGTTGGAAAGCCCGAGTTGGTGCTAGGAGTGGGCTCTGTGCCAGCCGTAGGCAGAACTGAGCCAGGAGCGTGGCATGGCTTCTGCCGCACAGAAAACGGGGGCAATTGCTGAAGCATTATGCCACAATCACCCTGAATGACAAGAGACGCAGTGTCTGTGTGAGGGGAATGGGTGAGAGTGAAGCTTGTTCGTAAAAGGCCGTGAAGACATGTTTTGGTGGTCTAAAATCTTTTTCCCTTGCTTGACCATGGACAGCCCCATGGCACTGCTGCTCTCTGTGTCATCACTCAGTTGGTATAATAGATAATTATTAGCTTTTGAGGACGAGGGATAAAGCACCTTTTGATAACAACAATGTCTTATGACAACAGTTGCAAAGGGCATTTCTTTTAGAACAAACTAAGGTATTTTTGGTGGAGATAATTGGTTTAAAAGAAGCTTAAATTTTTTAATCAAAAACAGTTTTTGTTGGCTTCTTTAGAGCAAATAAAAGTGTTTAAGACTGGGACAAATGGGGGGGAAATGGATGACATTATCTAAAGGTGACAGATAGAGAGAGGAATACATCCCCAGCAGCTTGCCTAATGTTCAGCCATTTTAGGAGGGTTCAGCGAGAGAGAGCTCTGGTGTGCTCTGAATGACTAAGTGTCTCTTCCTGATTGGACAGAGCTTGCAGAATTCTGATGTGAATCATTTGATTGACAGGCATCACCTAGGGAACCAGCATTAGGGCTGATGGTCTACATTCAGTGGACTTTTTTTTTTTTTTTTTTGCTATGTTGCAACATTTACTTGTTGTCCCTTTTTTTTCTTTTGCTATTTTCTCACAGCTGCTTACATTTGAAAGTACAGTTTTACATGTGCATCTGTCCTCCATCTCTTAGGTATTTTTGTAATTAACTGCTCTGTTGTTTTATCAGGGCTCGGGTCAGAGTCAAAACGAGTCATCAAATCAAAGTCTGTGCAGTACGGGCTCACTTAGTGACAAAGAGCTTGAGGTTGGTCTCCTTCGTGTATTAATAAGATTTATTTGTGCTGGAAATCTCTCTGTCACCTCATTAGCTTATGGTTGATTCTCACAGACTCCAGAGAAGAAGACTAATGACCAGAGAGTGAGGAAACGCAAAGCGGACCACTTTGACAGTAGCCAAGGTAAGATTGTCCCTCTGCTCCGAGTCTTTTGTATTTTTTTTATGTTCCCTTACTTTAAACTCCCTGCTTCTCTTTTCCAGGCAAAGTAGGAGCAAGAGGACATAAAATTAGTGATTATTTTGAGGTACGTAACTGAAAGTAGTGTTTTAATCTGTCTTCTGAAAAGCTTTAGTAAATAACATTTCATACTTACTTTCTAACCATTTCCCTTTACTATCTTTTTTTATTTTTTCTCAACGTCTTCCTCTTGGTCTTTCTGCGTCTTGTCAGTTTGCGGGAGGTAGCGGTCCTGGTACTAGCCCTGCCAGGGGAATTCCACCTGTTGTCCGCTCTTCCCCACAACACTCTCTGTCCAATCCGCCTGTCATGGTGAGCATGTTTGGTGTTTTTCACGCCTTTTTATCCCTCAACACTCTTTGTCATCATTCTTTCTATTAACCCCAACCACAACGTGAAGTTCTTCACAATGTGAAGTGATTCTTGTCTGTGATCGTGGCACAGAGTTGGTTAGTGATAAACAGATCTGTGTTTTAGTTATTCGAGTTTGTGTAATTTTTAATGCAGCCACAATTCAGATATTTCAAACTGACTTCTCTGATCACTTAAAGACTGTGACGTCCACTTCTGGTCTTCAGTGGACCCTCATGTATGTTTACCGTAGTTTTCAGACTATAAGGCGCACTTAAAATCCTTTAATTTTCTCAAAAATTGACAGTGAGCCTTATAATCCTTTGCACCTTATGTATTAACTCTGGTTGTGCTTACTGACCTCGTACCAGTTTTATGTGGTACAGCTGGGGGTGTAACATACGCTAAAATTACATTTCAGTTCGGTTCAGTTTCAAGGAGGGCTCGGTTCGGTTAGTTTTCGGTACAGACAAGGCCAAAATAAAGACTAACAAAATGTTTATTGTGAAAATATGCCAAGTAAACAAGTTCAGTCATTACAGACTTCTTAGCTGGAGGTGATCTGGTGGATGAAGAAGACTC
>JARVGS010000472.1:31603085-31619753 GCA_031762315.1 Hypsolebias antenori | reverse complement strand
CGTTAGAACGGAACTCGGCCGTAAACCGAGGACTACCTGTATATATATATATATAATATTATATATATAATAAGAGGACCAGACTTAGCTTTTTTAGATTTTTCTACCTGGATTATTGAGCATGCATCAGGGTATCTTAAGCCCAGTCTTAAAACTGGACAATGTGTCAGTCTCACGGACAGAAACTGGAAGTTGGTTCTACAAGAGAGGAGCTTGATAACTGAAAGCTCTTCTTCCAATTCTGCTCAGGGAAACTCTAGGAACCACAAGAAAACCTGCAGTCTGAGAGTGAAGTGCTCTGTTAAGAAAATATGGTACATAAGATCTGTAATATAAGATGGAGCTAGGCTGTTGAGAGCTTTGTAGGTTAGAAGTAAGATTTTGAATTCAATTCTGGACTTGACAGGGACAGCTAATGGAGAGAAGCTAAAACTGGAGAGATGTGATCTCTCCTGCAGTTAAGACTCTGGCAGCAGCATTTTGGATCAACTCAAGACTTTTTGAACATTTATTTTAAAGAAAAGGTCCAAATACGTATGCCTGTCTTCATTTCCAAAGTGTTCCCCGGTGGATTAAATCATAAATGTTGGGATGGTTACCAAGGTGTGCATTGAAATTATGTGCATGGCCAAGACTGAAGTTTTGCAAGCATCACACACTCAAGCAGGCTTCAGCTTTCAAAGTTTGGCAGCACAAAACACAGCTTTACTTGACGGATGCATTATCGTCAATCCTGTGACACATTTGGAGCTCGTAGGAATTCCCCCATTGGCCCTAAAGTCCTGTTTCCTGTCTGAGAAACTTTGCTATCGTTGGTACTTTTTATAGATTAGCTGCAAAACTGGAATCAAACTGTGACAGACTGCTGGTAACACAATGCCCAATTTAAAATGGGTTCTTCATCAAGCTGAGACATGAAACTGGCTCATCCTTTGAGTTTAGGAGACTTTTATGACTAAAGGACTCGTAGGTCAGAGTTGCTAAACTAACATTCCTCTATCAATAGGACTGAAAATGAGTGAAAAAGCAGCCAAAGTTCACAGAAAAACTTTAACTTGAAGAACTGTTGATCAAGAGGACTTTTAAAGATGACTTGCAAGTCGAACTCCTTGGAAGCAAATATAAAAAAGGTGAATGGCTCGAAAGTTTTGCACAGTGTTGTTGAAGCACGTGGCTGTTTAAAGCACGACGCGTTAGCAGCTCGTATTTGTCTGTTTGTGCAGTTTTAATTTAACAGCTGGGTGTAAATAATCAAACAGGCCTGTGCAGACAGTCAAGACTCATCACATCAATCCCAGCATGCATTCTGTTGTTATCCATACCACCTCTTGCCTCCTCCCACTTCGCCCCCATCCTTCCTCTCTCACACTCATGAATAGACACAGGAAATCAGTATTTAGCACCACGATGTTAGTGAAAATCAGCGGCGTGTCACAAATCAGTCTACTTTGTCTCATCAAGAAGCAGAACCGAACCTGTGGGAGGTCGGAGCAGCACCTCCCCGCCTCCAGACCTCCAGACCTCCAGACCTCCAGACCTCCAGACCTCCAGCCTCTTTGACTTTGAGGACTACGTTCCCTCAACTTGTGCATCTGTTTGGAGGCAAAGTTTAATCCCAGGTCAATGATCATGAGGCAGAGTACAGTCGTTGAATACAGGCGGGAACATTTAGCACTGAAGTTGCAGGTTTTTTTTTTTTATTAATTAATTATTATTATTATTATTATTAACCTTCATTTAACCAGGCAAGTCTCACTGAGATCACAGATCTCTTTTGCAAATGAGACCTGGGCCTGAAGACGGTCTAACATGCATGTTTTTGATCTGTGGGAGGAAACCGGAGTACCTGGAGAAAACCCACGCATGCATGAGAAGAACATGCAAACTCCACCCAGAAAGACCCCAGGTCCAACCCGGGATTGAACCCTGGACTTTCTTGCTGTGAGACAACAATGTAGCCACTGATCCAGTTAGTGAGCTAGTTGTCATTATTTGTTTCTGCGCATATACGGAAACACAAGACATATGTCTGGGTTTTCGTCTAAAAGCATGTAATTTTGCATGCGTGTGTGTGTGTGTGTGTGTGTCTGAATGCTTCATGAATAATTCCTCTGGCAGGTCGACAAATAATGAGATCCCTGGGGTTGAACGCAGACTGCCTGTAAAATAACAGCTGTGACTGGACTCGCTCGGCCTCCCCTCTGCTGGAAGGAGGATGACTGACAGAGGAGGAGGGAGGCGGCGTGGGGCAGGAGGCGGCGGCGGCGGCGTGGGGCAGGACACGGCTGAGTGGATGGGGGAGGGGAGAGGGGACACTGTCACCTGAGCTGACGTTTGATCCTGCCGCTTGATGATCTTCAAACACTATGGGACAGCTGAGACATCCCATCAGCAGCACACCACTCTGGAATATGTGATGATGAAAATCAGAACTTGTACTTTTATATCCGAACAAGAAAACGCAGAAAAATGTGACATTTAGGGGACATTTGGTGACTTTTAGACTATAATCACATTAGATGACCAGTTATTCATGGATATTAAATGCAGAGCACTTGCAAATTGTGCAAATGGCAGAAACAAATTGCATTCATTGTGCTAACAGAGAATCCTTTCATGTGATTTGACATTTTGCTCCTTCGAAGCATAATTCCATGTGTGGTTTCTCATCTTTTTCCTCTTTAAAGTTATGGGAGAGAAACAGGCAGTGAAAAATGGCGGCAGCCTTCTGTCACATGTTCCTGTAAAGAGCCAGAGCGATCATAATAGAGGTTCTGTGTGAGGAAAAGAGCAAATGGGCGTAAACACACACACGTGCAGACATCCCTCCGCCGCTGGGCAGACAGCCACTGATCCCACCGCAGCCTCTCGGTCAATAAGTCGTTTGTTGTGCTTCCTGGAACAGGAACCTGCTGCAGAAACCAGACAGGCCAGAGCAAACCGTGTGCCGCTTCCTTCGTTCTCTTCAATAAAAATGTTGCGACTGTCAGCTACCACCACACCAAACCTGAGGACAAACATTTGTACAAGAGTTTGTTATAAACATTTTTCTGTTTGGTCGGATCAGTCGGCTGCAGCAGCCATCTTGAACTGTGTTCACCCCCAAACGTTAATCATCATCAATATGCACAAACACAACTAAGCAACAACATTATTGCCCTTTTGCCTTTGGCTGCAAAGGCATTATCTGCGGTTAAACTTGATTTTCAGTGTCACGACAGAGAGTCTGGTGATTTTCTTTAAAGTCATGACATCATCTGTGTCATTAAATGTGTTTTATTTGTCTTTATTCCAGTTCTCACAGTGCTCAAGCAAAATATGTGTTCATCTCTTGAACCCTGTCATAGTGTATATTTTTCTGGTATTTTATCTACCGGTAGTTTGTTGAAGTAGTAGTCCCATAGTACCGTAGTACCGAAGTACCGTAGTACCGTGGCCTCAGGGCCACCATAGTACTGTAATTGCATTTTTTCCAACGTTGTTGTGATTTTTCAAATGTAATTTTGTTTTAAACCTCAGGGCCACCATACTTTTGTGGTTTTTTTTTTATTGTTTCTGTTCTTTGGGATTCTTGTGTTTTTCTGCTCCCTGTTTTTTTTTTTTTTTTTGTTGTTGCCAGGTCTCATTTTCACCCTCAGTCTCCTCAGTTTGTCAGCCACTCACACCTGTGCCCACTTCATAATCACCCAGGTGCTTCCATTCTCCCAATCACCTCTGCTCTATATAATCAGTCTCTGGTTCACCAGTCATCTGCTCTGCATTGTGCTGGATTTCCATTCATCTGTTCGGTTCTTGTGATTTCCCTCCTGAGGACCGTTTGAGTTCATATAAGCTTGTGCTGCCACGTCAGCGTTTTGGTTATGGAAAGATTAGTTTTACTTTTTGAGCTTCCTGTGTCAGTCTGCATCTCTGGATTCAATCCTCCCATGATCCTGTCAAACCCATCTCTGACCTGGATTATGTTTCCATTATGCTTCAGATTAACACCTGCCATCAGCCCAGTGTCAGTTATGATCTGCTTGTACCCAGCTTGCAGTGTTGTAGGTTACATGATGTCTGCGCTTCTGTTTCTTTATGAGACAACGTGTCATTAGTGAGATAATCAAGCTCGTTTTCATTATTGCTGCATGTTTTAATGAGGTTTGAACAACCACAGCACGGCCTCCAGAGATGAGCCATCATAGAACAAGGCCCAGATCTCTCCTGCGTTTCGTAGCTGTCAGATCCATCTATCCATCCAGCCATTCACTTTCTTTACCCACGTCTTTCTGGGGAGCTGCTGCTTATCTCCAGCACTCACTGTGCAAGACATGGGGCACACCCTGAACAGGTCTCGAGTCCAAAACGAGACAAACATTGATGATTCACACTCACCCACATGTAGAGACAATTTAGAGTCACTAATCAACCTAACGTGCACGTTTCTGCTCTGTGGGAGGGAACCAGAACACTTGGAGAAAATGTTTTATCTGCTCTCTGTCAGTCACTGTGCAGATTTTTTTTTACTACAACACATATATCAATAACAGCAACCCTTTGACCTGAATTATTTGTTTCTGCTCCACTGCCATCCAATCAGCGCACACAGGATGGACATTTTCCAGAGGAAATAAGCAGCATCTCCCCATCAGAAAAGGCTTTGATGCACGACTCTGCTGATAAATGATTTATCAGAAAGCGTACATCTCTACACTACTGTAGGTGTGGACTATGAAGAGATGCAACTATAGGAGGACAGACAGAATATAAGTCGACAATGCTGCAGATGGTGTCAGAACAGGTGTGATCATTGCTGGGAACTGCACACGTGATCCTCTGCCTGCAGAGTCGTGTGTTAACTTTAATTTCAGCCTCGCATCACAAAACAAGTATTACACTTGAATGATTCTTCAAATCAACAGTGGCATACCCAAACAAGCAGACAAGACCTGTTCTGTGACAAGCCTACGAATAAAAGCAGGTCTCCCAAGTACCAAACTTTTTTTTGTTGTTGTTTGTTTTAAAGTAAAAATTCAGAATATTTTTGGTTTGACTTTGCAACTTCAAGAAGAATACTTGGTCAAAAAGGGGAAAAAATAACATCTGAAGAATGATACAACAACATACAGTATTATGATGCAGTAAATGGACTGTACTTGTAATTATAGAGCATCTTTCTATCTAATCAAGATACTCAAATCTCTTTACAAGACAATCTGTGCCCTCATTTACCCATTCATACAGCACTCTGCTATATGTGTACGAAGATTAATCAGTGCTTTATTACATTCATACACCGATGGGACACACATAGGAGACAATGAGGGGTTCAGTGTTTGGGACAATTCGGCATGTGACTGGTGGAATCAAACTCCCAACTCTTGTATTGGAGGACGACTTCTCTAACCACTCAGCCACAGCCACCCCCAGTACAATATGATGCAATACCACACGATACAAACATTACAACACCAGATAGTGCAATATATAATGTCGTCATACCATTTAATACATTTAATAAAATGTGATGCAGCTGCAACAGTGGTTGGAGCTGTCACCTCTTAGCAAGAAGGTTCTGTGGTCAGGTTTCTGTGTGGAGTTGTGTACACAATGATTTTCTATGGTTTCTCTGGTACTTTGGTTTTCTCCCACAGATAAACACATGCATGTTAGCCCTGATGCATGCTCAGTAATGCAGGTAGAAAAATCTAAAACAAAAGGTCAAGTCTGGTCCTCTGGACATTCAAAAGGCAAAACAGAAAAGTAGAAACGTTTCGTCTTTTGTCCGAATGACTTCTTCAATCTGAGTTGCTGTATTCAGCTCAGTCTTATAAATAGCACCCTCACACAGTGGATCAACATGCATGTTGGGTTCACTGGTAACGCTAAATTGTGTCTAGGTGTGGGTGGGCGTGTAATGATCGTCTCTTAGTGGCATTGTGATGGATTTGCGTCCTGTACTCCACCTCTTGCACAAATACTGGAGATGGGCACCAGCTCCCCGTGACTTGGCAAGATGAAACAAGTGATGACAAAGGATGAATGAATGGATAATTAAAAAAAAAGACCATATAATGAAACAAAATATAGTGTGATTATGTGTTTACATGATGTGTACTATGCAGTACAGAACAATGTGAGGCCGTACAATATAATTATATTATACAAGGCAATACCATATATGGTAGTGTATGTATGTTGGGGATATATATATATACATATATATAAATATATAAATATATAAATATAAATATGTATGTATGTATGTGTGTATGTATATATATATATATATATATATATTAGACAAACTCAAATTAATATGATAGAATACTATGGACTAAAATGAAATGCACTATAATGTCATAATATAATGCAATGCATTGTAATCCAATACAAAATAAACTGAACAAACAAGACTTCATGCAAATGTCTACCAAAGAAAGCTCTGCAGTGAAAAATATGTAACAAAATTTCCTTTTTTTTTTTTTTTAAAGCAAAACCTTTAAACTTGGTACTTAAAACAGAAAAAACGTTACTGCAATACTGAGAAAAGACAAATGTACAAACCAAGACAGGTTTATTTGGACTACAAGACATGTTTAAAGTGGTTTATTAAACTTGTATCACAAACTTTGCTTGGTTTGTGAATTTAGTCTGAATGTGCAAATCCAAAATACACAATAGTTTGGTTTTAGTCTTCAATTAAATAGTCTTCAAAGTAATGCTCTGAGACTTCAGTGTTTCCTTTGGTTTAAACAAATGCTTATGTTCTTTAAACAAATGCTTATGTTCTTTACATTTGGCAGATTTGGTCGGAATGTGATTCACATACACACAATAATTAAAAATAATTGGTTTTACCAGTTGTCAGTGTCTCAGTTTTGAGCTTGTGCAGGTTTTTGGTGCAACAATGAGCTGCAGTTTTCTTTTTGTTTTAATTCCTGTTTCTTTAATGGTGTTTGTGCGTTTAAGTACACCAGTGAACAATGAGTTTTTAATTACAAACACCTCCAATGTTCTATAGCCTTAATTAAACACTCATATGGACTAAGTGGCTCTCTGGTGAGAACAAAGCATCAAATTTAACGGTGATGTAATGTTTTGCTTTGTGAGCAGGGTTTTTCTCCCGTCTTAAGGCAATCAGTGTTTTTTATATTCTGAACCTGGTCTAAGAAAACGAAGCGACACAGAAGAGAAATATGTTCGAGCAGAGTTTATTATTTTAGTTACATATAAATTGAGTTGAAATCGACAGAGTTTGAGACAAAATTTTTAGGTATCATTCTGGATAGCAAACTTAGTTGGAAGCCTCATATTGAAAACCATTTTATTAGAAATAAAAATTGCAAAAACTATTGGAATATTGTTTAAAATAAAAGATTTAATAAATGTAAAAGGTTTGCATATTATATACTCTTCCTTGATTACGCCCTGTTTGTTATATTGCTCAGAAATATGGGGAAATGCAAATAAAACAACTATTGACATATTAATAAAGTTACAAAAAAAGCAGTTAGGCTTATTAATAAAATGGGATATTGTGAACCAACTAATAAACTTTTTAATGGAGGCTAGCCAAAAATTCAACATGGCAGACTCACCCAGCTGCAGCGCATCAGTCATCAGCCAGCCGATCCGGATATAGGGCCCTCCGCCCCGGGCTCTTCCTGTTTGCCAGCCGCACCACATCCCACCTCCTCCCCGTCTCCACCCGGTGTCTCGTGGTCTTCGGGTCTCCTCTCCTTCGCCCTGAATCCACCGCCAGGTTCGAGTCCCGGGGGTGGATTTCTGTGATCCATCTCCCTTCGCCGGACTTGCATGCTCACAGCAGTTCGGCATGCACGTCCCCGCCGGGGCCCGAGCGCCCAAGAAACTCTCATCAATAAAGCACTCTAATTGTCTTCCCGTCTCTTTGTGTGAGTCTCTCCAGGTTGAATTCTCAGTTATGAAATGGAGCCACCATATTTATTTGAAGCCAAGTATAAGTATAAGTATATTCTAAAAAATCCCACTGTCAGGCTGGATGTTGGGTAAATGAAGTGACTAAATGTAATCAAAATGTTGTGCTTCTTGTGTTAGTTGCATCATTTACATATCTGCAGACAACTGGCAGAAAAACTGCTAAAACTCATCTATTCTGCCAAGGGTTTAAAAACCAGTAACATTCAAAATTTTTTTGTTAGTTTGGGTCAAAGCATAAAGGTTAGGCCAGGGGTGTCCAAATGTTTTCATATGTGGGCCAAAACTATCTAAAAAAAAGGACTGGTGGGCCGCAAAAATGTGAATTGAACTCTCAATGTGAACAATATTTTGGAGAAAGGACAACAGTTTACTAATGTTGGTGAAGAAAGAGTTTTAAATTGTAGATTCAAAACATTTAAAGCCTCATAAACACTAAGTTTATATTTTTTAATTTAACAAGATTTGATTTATTTGATTTATTGAGTCTATGTTTGTTCTTTTCTTGTGTTTGGAAATTTCTTTTTAGTCTGTTCTCAGCAACAAAAGTGTAATTTGAGTGTCCTTTTAAAAGGGGATTGATTAGCTTTTTGGACCATGGACGACCCAAAAGGCTGATCCAAGTTCTGAAAGCTTGTCCAGCTGTCAGTTGCTACAACAGATTCATAAAGGGTTTGATAAAGTTGATCAACTCGTATGTAGATGATACCACATTATATTAATTAAAAATGTTCAATTTTCCCCTTGATTATTTTATCAACTGCAACATTTAGACAAGTTTTTTGAATTATTCCTTTCTGGTAGAAATCAGTAAAGGTTTTTGCTGCTTTGTACCATGAAGTGAAAATAAAAAATATATAACCAAAGTTTGCATTTAGCTTAATACTGCTCATTTTGAGAAGATTGTTTTTCATCTGTTTTGCTGTTAAACCTAAATATTATATAAAAAAGGATTATGAATGAATTTGCAGAAAGTCTGCATCGACCTCTAAAGCCTGCTGGCCAAAATGATACCATTCTTAAACTGCAGTTGTCGGCTGCACAAAATCACCCCGAGGGCCACAAATGGCCCTCGGGCTGCACTTTGGACACCCATGGGTTAAGCAGAGGTACCAAAGAAACACATGTGACCCCAGAGCCACAGGTTGCAGACCCCTGGTCCAGACAGTTAAAATGTTTACTCATAAAATGGCAACAAACTAAATGAAGGCAAAGCTGTAGAGATTTATTATTAGTTTCACATCCAGTTGCCATTTTTGAGAGTTGCTTTAAATACCTAAAAGTGATTTGAAACAAAGGGCCCTTTTTGGCTAGCTGTTAGCCTAGCCTGGACAAAACCTTTTTGGAACCGATGTCCCGGCTGTAAACAGACTAACTAGTGATAACTAATAGACAAAACCTCATCTCAAAGTTTTGGACAATCCCTTTAAAGTTCCTGTGACATGATTTTTTTGTTGTTGTTTGTTTTGTAATACATTTCAATGCATTTTTGGAAAGATAATATTAATTATGTATTGTAAATATCCTGATGCATGCTCAATAATCCAGGTAGAAAATCTAAAAAAGTTAAGTCTGGTCCTCTGGACATTCCCCCCCAAAATTAATAAATAAATAAATAAAATTTAAAAAGTAGAAACTTTTCGTCTTTCGTCCGACTGAGGAAGTCTTTCGGACGAAAGACGAAACGTTTCTACTTTTTTTTTTGTTTGTTTGTTTATTTTGTTTTAGTTGTTTTGGTTTGTTTTTGTTGAATGTCCAGAGGACCAGACTTAACTTTTTAAGATGTATTGGAAAATAAATTTCAAGTTGCTGAGATGAACAGTTGTTGAGATGATCATACACAGTAACAGGAAGTGATGTCAAAGATGAACACCTGCATGTAAACAGAGCATTGCTACTTTGACTGACAACAGGCAGCGGAGGAGAATCTGATGTTTATTTAGATTTTTTTGAGTTACGATCAGAAAGGTGAAGAGTCAGAGTTAAAATAATGTTTCAATAAACAAAAAACAGGAAATTCCTTTTTTTAAAGAGCTCCCCATTGATGTCACTTCCTGTTTCACTTTGGCCACACCAAGATCAAAGATAGTACATGGGTTATGTGACAAATTTCTCAAGATATTAAGGCATTTTCTTCCATTTTTTTGCATTTGTATGATAAGCATGTCACAGAAAGGTTAAACTCTTGTAAATGAGTCCTGGAGGCTCAATGAGATTAACTTAAAGGTTGAATGAATGAAAGTTAAAGGTAGATTTTCCGCACCAGATTGATCCTGTTGTGGGTCTCAAGGGCCAAAGCACATCTGAGCTGCCAAGAGGTCCAAACATGAAGCAATCGTGGCATCAAATAACACAAAAAGTTCACTTTTCACCTTTCAGAGGAAACCCAAGCATCCTAGGAGTGAGACGACGCAAACGTCACACACAAAGGTCAACGTTTGGCAGATCCAGACATGGTGGATGTAATCACATTGAGCCATGGAGACTCATTTACAAGTGAGACCTGTTTTAGACAGACAAAAGTCAGGTAAAGAGAAAACAAGAGTGGGAACATAATGACATCATAATACATTTATGCCTGAGGAGGCCGACAAGGGCAGTTAATTGTCCGTGGACTGACAGAAAGTTCCATAGTCCTGATAAAGATGGCACAGTGTCTATCAGCTGGTTCATCTCTGACACAGATCCACTGGTGTCCTTGTGAGAGGAACAATAGGGAAGGGGGGAGCAGAGCTTCTCATTCACATAAACAACCAGGAGAAGTTTGAGATAGCTGGCCAATTCAAGGCCAAGTGGGAAGCCAAATTCAGATAACGCAAACATTTTGGTCAGGCAGATTCTGGTTGAGTTCCATGTTTGCATTCAAAGTTCTGCTGGTGCATCTCACTGCCGATTTCAAACAAATTTTGTAATCACACTGCCAGACAGAGCTTGTAGCCTCCTCCAAGGTCGATTTCTTCCTACCAGTGAGTCCCAGGAGCTGCAAGTGGTCTGCAATTCTCAGATATCGCGTCCAGCTCACAACTCAGCTCATGCAGTGTTTGAGTCTGAGTGCTTATTGCTCAGTACATTCCGTCATACAAGCCGGGCAGCTTTACCAAGGCCAGAATGACTGCCAACATTTTCTGCATTTTTTGATAAACCAGGTAACCGCTGACTAAAGAGCAGAAATCTGGTTTTCATAAATCCAATTATGTACACGTCTTCAGCATCCTCAATGGACAATGCAGACAAACACACCATCTTCCACTGGCTCCAGGAATCCATAGTATATGTGCATGTGTTCCTTCAGGGTGTGAGGGCTCTCCTTCGCCCTGTTTTCTCTTTGAGAAAATATTATCAATTGCATTGAGAGACCAGCTGACCAGATCCATAATTTACAATTCAGATGATATGCAGTGAGAGGTTCTGATAGGAATCACAAGACAAAGAGCGAAACAGGAGAGAGAGGGAAAAGTGTACGTCCTCATCGAGAGCAATCAGAAAAGTGTTTGTGAACCCAAACATGTTTGGGTTAAACTACAAATTTTTCCACCAAAACTCACAACAGGTTTGACAGCTGACTGCAACATAACCATGACAAAATGCTTAAAGGAAAAATGGATAAATATTAGTGATTTTTTTTTTTCTTCTTTGTCTCTTCACATTCTTATTCACTCAGGGAATGTTCTTGTTGACCAGACTTCTACACTCTTCAGATTAATCTAAAAAGTATCACACAACTGACGTTTTTTAAAGCTTTGAAGCTACATGTTTATTTTTTATTAAATTTGGTCAAAAAGGTATTTGAATGTAAAAAGAGGAAACCAACACGAGACAGTAAGACAATACACCAGCAGAAAAGACTTTAAAAACAAACAATTGTTCTGAGAAATAAAATGAATCAAATTGTTTAGTTAGTTTTAAGACAGTGTGTTATTTTAAACTGAACACAAGCATGCAGGCAGAACATTAATCTGAAAAATTCAGGACTATTTTCATATACAAACAATGATAATCCCAGTAAGAAATCTGCATTAAAGCACTGAGGTCATACAGAAATATAGTCAACACACCACAAACATTTTATACACGGAGATGTGCTGAAAAGTTATTTTTACAAAAAGTAACTGGAATAAAACAAAACATTAATGATTTTTGATTAAAAAATAGAAAACATATTTAAATCATTTTAATGTGCCAAATTCTAACATAAAAATTCCTAAAATTACAGTCTTCTTGTGAAGCTCGGGTCCTTGGTTTCTACATGTCCATGAAGCATAAAGTGGGCATATTTTAACATTTTAATAAAGCTGCGTCTGTTTCATCGGCCTTAAGAGAAGTTTAGAAACAATAAAGTCTGGCTGTCTGCACATTTTGAAATGAGTTATTTCTCTTGTATCAAACTAAATGATTTATGAAGGTAAAATAATGAAAAACAATCTGTATTATCGCCTAAAAACAAACAAAACGAGACTTAAGATAAGATCACATTCAGATGCATTCTCCAACAAATCTTTATAAAAACAACAACATGAAGCAGCAATGGTTTTATTTGACCAAGATAACTCAGATCTTTCTTTTTATAAAGGTGCAAACAAATAAAAATAAATTTCTTGGTCACAGGATAAAAAAACCTGAACAATATTTACAGATTGTCTCTTTGAGCAGAGCCACATGCATATGTTCAGACATTCAAGGCATTTGACTAACAGTTTTCATTCATTCATTCAGCCTTTATTTATACAGGCTAGCCTCGTTGAGCCACGGGGACTCATTTACAAGAGGGACCTGTTGCACTCACACCTAGGGTCAATTTAGAGTTTTTGTTAGCTTTATTTAAAATCTTTATTTACAATTTCTACTTTTAAGCTGTTTATCAAGAATTTACTTTAAATGAATTCCAGATTTAATAGTCATAAGGCTTCAATTTGGCATCTAAAAAGAAATCAGTTAAGAGATGATATGACCTAACCCTAACCTTATTATTCTGTGGTAACCTGAGCCCACTAGAAGGTACAGGAGGGACAGTGAAGGTAACCTACGGGGATGATAACTAATAACGGCCATTTAATGGGTTGATAACATTTGAAGCGGGTGCTTTTTTTTTTTTTTTTACTCACACACATGTGCATGTACACACACATACAATAAACACTTATATCCATTTAAAACATCCAAAGTGCATTCCTGTATTAGCCCTATATATCAGAATAGATTAACAAAATATATCACATATATATTTTCTTGACATCAACAAAATGTTGGAGACATAAATGTTAAAAGTTCCTCCAGTGGCTGAAGAGAAATCTGCCAGTCCCAGATGGTTTTCTCTGCCAAGCTGTTGCGGCAGAAGTCAACGGTCCAAGTGCTTCTGAGTGCGATGAAGTGAGTAGTCTTGTCATCATACTTTTACGATTTCGAGTATTTGCTAACAGGCCAAGTCAACACCTGTAATGAGCTGAGTTGACGGTTTTCTTCAAAATTAATGCAACAATACTCCTGTTTTTGTGCATGTAGTAGAAAACAGTATAAAAAATGAGAAAATATATTATCAATTAGGAGTACTCAGCTGAAGCTTTACGCTGCGGCAAATGTAATAAAGACAAATATTTCACAAACTTTTTTTTTTTTAAATTTGGATACAATAACAATGTAGTATTGTTTTTGTTTTGTAAATTGGTGGCAAATGACCAAAAAATGAACTACACTGTTAGATACCAATAACTACATGAACACATGTGAAAGTAAAAAGAAAGTGTTAGAATTTGGACCATAGTGTGATCTTTATTATCATACAGCATATTGTAGATGTAAAACAATGTCTTTAAACAACTTTAAATAAGACAGTTAAAAAAATACTATATCTTTATATGTTTTTATTATACCCACTGTGGCCCTTGTCATGAAGACGTTTGTCTGGTGGATCACTACACTGACCTGCCAATATCTTTGGTTTTAGACCAACACAAAACACTGCCATCACAGCAATCTGGTTGTAGATACAAACTAGACTAGAATATTCTCTTTGCATAAAGCTAATAGCATAAAAATACAATAAAATAAAATAAAACCAAAACAACTGAACTTCTATTCTGTAGCTGAAGACATTTTGACTTCTTTTTGGATTATCTTAATCCATATAATGGAACGTTCTTTGGTCCTTTGTCGTGAGCAAGGAAAGGAAAAATGGTGGTTCAGAAGTGGAACATCTTTGGCTAATAGTTTGAAATTCATAGCAACATTAAATGCAATGTTTTGGGTGTTGTGCAACTAATAAAAAGGGCTACCACAAAGTTCGAAATCCTTTCCTTCTTTCACACCAGCAAGACTAAAGCAATGACTTAAAAAGCAACAAAATAAAGTAATGTGATTACTCTTGATCCCAGTTCATCAGTGACACAGACTAAGCTCTTTTCGCACCAGGCACTTTTTGCACTGAACAACACAACACCAATGGAAACGACACAAGCAGTTCTCCTCGAACACCACCGTCTCTTCCCTGTAGCCTCGCTCGCAGCACAACAAGTCGCAGCCGCTGATGTCCATGGCCGTGCTGTTGCACATGCGGCCCCGCGTTCCCAGGGAGCCCGTTTTTCGATTTGGGAGGCAAAAATCTGGAGACTCGTCTGAGTAGATCAAATCCTGCCTGTCTGGGGGCTTTATGTTCTGGCCCACAGGGATCAGGGTCTTCCCATCGTTGCCACCCATCACCTTGGAGGCACCGTTGAACCGGTCCAGCAGGCG
Organism: Hypsolebias antenori; assembly: GCA_031762315.1. NCBI lineage: Eukaryota > Metazoa > Chordata > Actinopteri > Cyprinodontiformes > Rivulidae > Hypsolebias > Hypsolebias antenori. Next base: position 31,605,089 of record JARVGS010000472.1, on the reverse strand, counting down.
GTCGCCCACCTCACGGAAATGAGGCATCTTTTTCCAGCACGTACGCAACGTGCACGAGCCCGACAGTCCGTGGCACTTGCACTCAGTCCTCATGTACAGCTTCACTGCCTAACAGCGGAAAATTAAAAAAAAAAAAAGGAGGGGTTGGTGGCGGAGAGAGAAGAGAGGGAGGTGAAAGAGGTCAACGAGGGTGAAAAAAAATAGAAAAGATTGAACATAAAAATCTCAACTTTTACCAAAGCGAAGCAATGATTTAAAAAAATGTTAAGTAAACTAAAGAACAATAATGGTATTGTGCACTCATAATACTTTACAGCCAAAGCAAGTGTATCACATGTGTATCCCTCTTTACACTCACACACACTAACACTAACTGATAGATAGGTAAGATAAAAGCAGACGCTATTTCGAAGGAATTTTCCCCCAACCCCCCCTTTCCATCCATGTTGCCTCTGGCCTTCCTACGTCTAACAAGCCTTGACAACAGATCATTCACTTATACTGCGCATAATTAACCCATCACACACAAACACACACTCACCTGTCCATTTCAGACAGACACACAAACTAGCAAAGCAGGCGAAGGAGTACACATGCATGTGTGCACACAAACAGAAACAAGAGCACATCACAGCACGTTTATTTCTCAGCCTCTAGGAGTTTGTAAGCTTTTTTTTTTTTTTTTTTTTTGGTGTTCAGAATCGTTTGTCACTAATGCTACAATTGGACTACATCCCAAAAATCCTCCTCTCCTCTTTTCCTATCCACCTTCCTTTGACCCGAGCTAAAATGAACTTAATAACTGATTGTGGTGGTTGTGCAACATCTCTCAAAGTCAACAGCAACACGTTTAGACAGAAAAAGACGCACATTTGAAGCAAATTAAAGGTGATTTGATGATCTATGTTTTTATGATATCCTAAACAGTTAATTGTTTCCAGAATTTGCTGACCTTTGGCAGCAAATAAAGAGTTAAAGCCCCTTAAAAGACTGTGCAAAAAGTTAAAAATGACCTGCCTTGAAGGCTTTAAAAACAAAACATGCTCCTTTTCTTTCCTTTAAGAAACCTCATTCTTGAAAGACTATCAGTTTACGGTACTGCACATATTTAGCTAAAGGCAACATCTTGCTTTTTTTCCATGTTGATGGAATGAAGGAATAGTTCCAAAAAAACAAGCAACAACTTTCAAACATACAAGCTGAAACACAATTGGGGGGGGGGATACATTTATTCTGTTGTTATTTCATTTTAAACGTACTCATAGCAAAGTATGAAATCAAACATAAAAAAATTATCCCTCAAATAATGCAGCTTGAACAAGTTTCATGCACTAGGTTTCCAGATATATTGAATGCAATTCTGAATGAACACTCAGTGTAAACAAGGCACTTGGTTGAATCCACCAACGACCACACAGGAGTTTGAGTCACATGATTGACCTACAGTAGCTGGCCTTAGTCAGTGTACGTAAAACAACTATGGTAGGCAAGCTAATTATTTTTGAGAAGACGGTGGAAATAAAAGAATAAATCTGCTGGCAAATGCAAAACGAAGAGATCAAGTAAGATGAGTGTCAATAATAAAATATTGGAGCTCAACAAATAAAGTCAGAGGTCAGCTTCAAACACACGTCTTCTGCTAGACCAGTAAGTTTATCGATGGACCTCTTCAGTCACATATTGCTCCCTTCATAAGTAAACAAATGCACATGGTACTGGTAGTTAACATCTCTTTCTTTTCTTAGTCCTCTTTTTTTCTACTTTCGGCTGCTCGTTGCGTTAGGGGTTGCCACAGCTAATTACTGTAAGTCACATGAAGACAGAATTATTTCTACAAAACTTGAGTCTGGTACTCTGGACCTTCAAAAAATAAAATAAAATAAATAAAACAACATAGAAACTTTTCGTCTTTCGTCCAAAAGACTTACTCAGTCTGAGATGCTGTATTCAGCTCAGTCTTATAAATAGCACCCTCTCACAGTGGATCAACCAGTTTGCTGATGA
>JARVGS010000472.1:31574974-31585957 GCA_031762315.1 Hypsolebias antenori | reverse complement strand
AAACTACTACTAAAATACTCAAAACATACTAAAACTACTACTAAAATACTCAAAACATACTAAAACTACTACTAAAACACTAAAAACAAGGCGCCAAAGTTGGAAAAAGAAATGCATCTACAGTGATGTTCTTTCAGCATCATGGCTCTGTTCTGTTAGCGGCGTGGTCTTGTGAGCAGCTCAGATCTTGTTAGCAGGTCCAGTCAGCAGCTTGATGGTAATAAGGACCGCAGCGGCTGCCCTCATGGACCGCAGTCCAGAACCGGGTCCAGCAGACAGAACACCCCAGGTTTCCCTGCGTAACCGAACGGGTCCGTCCTGCATGTCCCAGCAGATGGAGGATCTTGTTAGCAGCGTTAGCACGCACGAGAACATGCACCAAAACTCACGCATGCACAAAGACATGAAAACTCCACGCAGAATGGCCCTCGGACCGGGATTCGAACCAGCGACCTTCTTGCTGAGAGTCAGCAGCTTTACCAACTGCACCACCGTGCTCCCCTGCTATATAATACAATGTATTAAAAACAATGTTATTTAAATACATTGTTTTAGTTTGAGCACCATTCTCACACTTCCTTCCCCAACATGTAGACAACTGTCAGTGTCATGGAAGGACACGCCTCCTATCTAGCAACATGCATTCTGATTGGTCAGCTCAGCCCAGGTAAGTTTGTGCATTAATGCAGCTCAGTCAGAGGATGACGGTAAATGAGCAACGTCATGCAGCAATTACAAAATCTTCTGCTGAACTGAACAAGGTAAAGGACGAGTGGCTGTTCGGATTCATCGACCCGTTTGAAATAAACCTGCAGTGACTAAACATTTAGGAGCTGCTTTTGGATTTTGATTAGAAGCTTCACAGAAACAGCTGATATCTCCGTTTCTATGGTGACGTTTGAGATAACATCACCGGAGATGAGTGAGGGTTCGTCGTCAACTTTGAGCAACAGAAACGTTTAAACTCAAGCAGTCTGCTGAAACTCCTCAAGCCCAGATGAGTTTCCAAGAGGAGACAGTCTTTCAGCTGCAACGTCTTGCTGAATTCATCCATGCTGTAAGTGGGTGCTGGTTGTTCGGCTGTTTGGATCAGGCAGCCTGAAACGGCTCTTCAGATTCGAACAGCTCTTAAAAACTGTTGCAGAAAATGAAAGTGATGTGAAACCCTGTGGCTGGAAGGTAAAAGAATAAAACCTAAAATCAAGTCCGGTCGTAAAAATGGGGCAATAAAGGCTAAAAGTGAAATTTAGCATGAAGGACTCCATCCTCTGAGTCACCACTCATTATTTTATCAACCTTTATTTAATCAGGCAAATCCCATTGAGATCACAGATCTCTTTTGCAAGGGAGGCCTGGACCTGAAGGCAGACCAACATGCATGTTTTTAAAACCCACACAAGCACGCAGAGAACATGCAAACTCCACTCAGAAAGACCCCAGGTCCAACCGGGGACTGAACCCAGGACCTTCTTGCTGTGACTCTACAGTGCTAACCACTGATCCAAATCATAAAAATATTAAATATGAATAATTTATATATTTAAAAAGTTTGGTTGGGCTGAAAAGGTTAATTACTGAAAGTAGTAAAAAAAATGTCTACAGTTGTTTTGTGCAAACATCTGTCCATAATAAAAATGTTCGTCCTTTGTAATTTAACGTGTTGCTATTGTCAACAGCCGTTCAATATTAATGACATTTAAAAAAAACTGGACAGAAATGAATTAAAAACACTTAGTTGTTCTGTGAACACAGCAGGAGTTGTGTTTGCTCAGTCAGCTGTGAAAGTTTTGTGTAAATCTGCTCTGGACCAGGTCGTCCTCTAAGCAGCTGCTTGACCCCCACATGAGCGTTTCTCTGATTTGTCGCACAGAGTTCACTCTGACTGCTGTCGTCTGCAGGTAAGACGCTGACTACACAGAAGAAAACTCAAAAAGATCCCCGGAATAAAATTTGGCTCTAATCCATGAAAGGGGGATCTTTCAGAGAAGTGAACGTTTTCAGTGAATTAAATATTCACTGAGATAATTTTTAGAGTGGTCTGGTCCTCTAACATCGCTGCTCAACATAAACTGTTTGCATGCCTAAGTGCAAATCAATTACTGTTGATCAGGTTGAAAGTGTGGCTGATTTTTCCACCTGTGGCTGAAGAAATGACTTTGTTTGGCCGGTCTGAGACATAACGTCCTTAATAAACGCTCACATTTAACTCGGATTTGTTTTTCATCATGTCTTTTCTCGCTTGCTCCTAAAATAACCCAGTGGCTAACATTACCGTAGTTTTCAGACTATAAGGTGCACTGGATCATAAGGTGCACTATGCGAAACTAAACAGTCAGATAAGGCAAAATTTTATCCAGCTCATTCACGATAACCACATAAAATCAGTTTGAGGTCAGTACCACCAGAATTAATACATAAGGCGCACTGTTGATTTTTGATAAAAATTAAAGGATTTTAAGTGCGCCTTATAGTCTGAAAAATACGGTACAGTAATTATTTTTGCAAAGTTATCGCATCTTTCCTCTCTTGTCGAATCTTCTTGTGGTTGTTTAAGAGGCTGGACCCAAGAATTCAGACCAGAAAAAAGAGCTTGAATAAAAATAAAACTGAACTTTAAATAATGTGACGTGGCAGCAAAACATGTCATCAGCTGACCGCATGATGTTGATCACTTGTAAATCTAAATCTGATAACTAACAGACAGTACTGACTGCAGTTAATGACAAAGACGTGCAAGGAGCCGTGCTCGTGTCTTGGGGATGATGCTCAGATACTAAACATTATCTTCAAAATGAAGTCAATTTCATGTTTGAGGTTGCTTTGTGTCCCAGAAGTTAGTTGTAGATGTTCATCCAGACATTGCTGCTCGTTTCAGTACAATCCATGTGCTTCACGAGATATTTTACTAACACCATAGGAAAACAAAATGTCCCACACTTTTATATCTGGGCCATATTTCTCCTTCCAGCTTTAAATTTAGACACAGGCAAATAAAAACAAACACGTGTAAATTGTAATTAGTAACGTTTTAGAGAAAACAGTGAACATTTATGCTAATTAATCCTCACAGTTTGTGTTTTCATTGTGTAACCACTTCAGGAAAGAGTCCAGATTTTTTTAATTTTTATTTTTTATTTTTTACTTTACAAGAGTTAATCTGCTGGGAAACGATAAACACGCAGCTGAACATTTTAAAAGGTGCCAGAGGAGACGGCGTCAGATTGATGTGCTTGTGAAACTTTTGGAGCGCCCTGATGATCAATGACTCCATCACAGTGTGGAATGTCAGAAATCTCCCCTGACTTCCTGTTTGTGTGCGAGTTCATCTCGGTCACACGCTGCTTCTCATTACGAATCCTCACGTGGCTTCGTGCAATTAGCGGCCGTGCTCTGCAGCCTTTAGTAAAACAGTCAGGAGAAGCCGCCTCCGTCTGACTCCTCTGCTCTCCATCACCTCTCCTCCGGGTCAGCTGATCTTTGTCTTTCTACCATTTCCAGGGACACAACCCCAACTGCAAACGCTCATAATTAGCCAAGAGCGACTGGACTTGTGCTCCTTGTGTGAATGGCAGTGATTCTCTCAGGAAGACGACGTCTAATCTCTCTCGGCTGCTTGGAATAGAAAGGAAATTTAAGAATGCAAAATGAGAGCCCACAGAGGTACTTCTAATCCCCGGGCCGCAGCCGTCAGCGCTAAAGGGCAAATGGCTGATTAGATTGCTGAAACGGAGGCGAGGCGTCCTGCAGTAATAATCCTGCCTGCAAGTGGGAGTAGATTGTCAAGATAATGTCTGATGCCCGTCTGACTTCGCTAACAAAGCTGCTACTGATTCATATGTATCTTGACAAGATGTATACATCTGAATCAATGCCTGGATGGCTGCTTTATTGGTCAGTGCAGCAGAGATGATGTTTTCCTATTAATAAACGCATGCACTCTCAGAGTTGCTGGCACCAAAAGACTAATCTTCTCAAGTGTCAGTCTGGACTGTGGGGGCACAGCAGGTCTGCTACTCCTGCTGTGGGTGTTTGCCTCCAAATCCACAGCTTACTTCCTGCCTTGGGCAACATCTGCCACAGCTCGGTGACTCCTCTTGAGATGGTCACTAAAAACCCTCTGTTTGTCCATCAATTTGTGCATGAAGACTTAAAAATCAAGTGAGAAACCAACTTCTGTTTTGGTGTGTTGCTACATAAGAAAAGTTCCTTTAAAAAATTGGGCTGCCGTGTCAAAATCCAAGATGGCTGCTGTCATATATGCATATGCAAACCTTGTGATAACTTGAACATACAGCAACCTGCAGACTTCCATTTTGGTGTGTTGCTGCATCGAGACATAAAAAGGTCCCTATCAAAGACTGGGTTGTCCGGTCAGAATGTGAAATGAAATATAATCCGGCCGCCCCAGTCATTTTAGGAAATTATGCTTTTCTATTTTTATATTGCTTAAAAGCATATCCTCAAATGGTTGGATAAAAAATAAGCAACATGTCAACTTTCACTTTGGTGTGTGGCGGCATCTAGGTCACTGTCGACAATCATCCTTTCTCTTTTTTATACAGCTTAAAATTACAGTTTCAATTATTCGGGTGGTTCTTGGGGTGGCCCAAGATTATTTTGTGGTGACCAAGACCACCATTGGCCACCCCTTGGCTCTGCCGTTGCTCCAGGTTGAAGATAACATTTCTCCCTCCTCTTTCCTCCACTCACACTGCCTCACACAAGCAAAAAATAAATTAAAATGCTTTTCTTATACACACTGTAACTCCTGATAGATTTATCTTATTCTTATTGCATTAAATATTCCAACTGGGTGCCATTTTCACGGCAAAGTTTTCTGATTAAATGTGCAAAGAATTGGGTTTTGGCATCAACTTCCCAGAATCCTTCACATTGGCAGCATATGTTGCGACAGAACCTTTATTATTATTATTATTGGTACCTTTATAAATATGTATACTGTACACTACAAAAACTAATAGACTCCAAAAACATCATGCTGCACTCAAAATGTGCAGAAAACGAGCTTGAAGGTTCCTCTGTTTTTAGCCCAGTGTGTGCAGCAACCATCTAAAAAGGTCTGCAACTCTTTTCTTGTCTCTTTAAATAAGTAAAGCTTTTTATTTGTAGATGGCTCATGATGCGTGCCTTTATTTAATATATATAAAACTTTAAAATAGATAAAACTTTAAAATTCCTTGTCATCTAATCAGAAAAATATTATGCATTTATGTCTGAAGTAACATTTTCCTTAAATACCATCATTTTTTTCTCTTGGTGTCATTTTCTGCTCAACCTGTTTGAGCTCAGCTTGTTTTGATTTTAAATTTTAAAAGAACGCAGCAGCTGTTGACATCGACAGGTTTTTCAGCTTTTCACCTCCACCTCATTTTTAACAGGAAGCAGGTTTGTGCCAAGACAAGCTGGTTGAGTCAGAAGCTACTTAGAAGGAAATGTCTGTAATGAAATGTTCTTGAGTAAAGAAAACACATGACAGGTTTTCTGTCCAAACACCAAACAGAAGTTTAAATGTAAAAATCATTAGCTGCCAAAAGAGTCATTTTAGCCATTTCAAACCAACATGGGCAGCAACAGCAGCAATAGTTCAGTTTATTTTTGTGCCAGTTGAGAAAATAGCCCACCAATTATCTTGAGACAATCTTTTCTCAGGCAGATCTGTTGGACTGTTGCAGCAGCATGAGTGCAGAGGAACACGTTAATACACAAAATGTGCGATTTACGGATACGGCTTCTTGATGCTGCTGTAAGAAAACACAATGCGTTTCTTTTTCTCAGTCCATCTGAGCAGACTGAGACGAGGTGTGCATGCAGATTTAATCTTGAATATCGTCACCATGCATGGAAAGAAATCTACTTTTATAGTGGAGTCAATCTTTTTTATTTTTTTGAGTCAAGTGACACTACAACAAAATAGCCCTAACTCTTTACCATTTTATTCTCCCACAAAGAAACATGTTTAAAATAACAACGACAGCATTAATCTCAGGGACTAACTGAAAACGACTAAATCGAATGAGGGGAAATTAGTGTTAAATGAGAAAAATACATGATTTTTACTGTAAAAATGCACTTGTGGTGGTCGTGCTCACACGCTGCAACACTTCATTCGGTCTCGTTTCACTTCCTTGACATCGTTCATCTAAAAACACTAGAATCTCTTTCCAGCAGTGATCAAAGTAACAGTTCTCCTCGAAAACAGTAACAGGACGGAGCCTAACGAGCACTGTCGTATCTGCTCAGCAGCCCCTTTCCATCTGCATCAACATGGCTTTTCTCTCGCGCCTCGTCTCCATCGCGTCGTCGTGCTCTTTCAGGAAATTAATTCCACTTTAATTCCCTGGACCAGACCGCGTTTCCACTATCGCAGCTTCCGCATGTCCAGAGGGCGAGTCCAATTTGCCGTCGTTTCCAAACACAAATAAGCAAACAGCTTATTAAAAAAAAAATAAAAAAAAAAACAGAAAAAGAATCCAAAGCATTCGTTTCCACAGTGCGTTGATTCTCCGTTCTCACTCGTGTACTGTGCAAAAATTAAAGATGCACACAAAAAGAACCAATAAATATACTTCTCTTTTATATACTTCTGTTTGATGTATGTACATATACACTGCATATCTTCGGAAGCTGGGCTTCTACATGAGTATACAGCTCTTGGCGCGGTCCTTCCTAATGGCCGGGGCCTGGTCCATTTGCTCAGTCCGACCCGGCAGAGGTGGCAGAGGGAGCTGCGACACTCGCTTCAGACCTCGGCGGGAACTGCTGCGTTTCAGCTGCGGCTTGTGCGGCCGCTGCACCGACGCCAGGGTGGTGATGTGGAACACGTCCCGAACGCTGTTCTCAGAAACCTTCGAGGTGCACTCGACGTAGGCCACTGCCCCCATCTGACGGGCTATTGTGCTTCCCTGGAACACCAATGGAGACAAAAGGGAATTTAACAGTACTAACCACTGCGTCACCACTCCCCAAGTCTCCCCAAGTATAAGTCGCATCAGTCAAAAAAGCATCATGAAGAGGAAACAAACACATATAAGTCGCATTTATTATGCATCAGTTGTGTTTATTATGCATTTATTTAATGGTCAAAACAGTTTCATTTTGCCTGGGCGGCGTGGCGCCATCCATCCATCCATCCATCCATCCATCACGGCCAGGGCTGCTAGCACTCCAGCATTCCTCCGCCTGCACCAGGTGAGTGAAGCGAGCGCACACGGGAGGACTTGCTGTTTCAGTTCTTCGAAATCTAAAGCGTCAGTCAGAAATTGCGTTACGAATATGGAACAAAATTAAAAGTCGCTTTGGCGTATAAGTCGCAGGACTGACAAATCTATGCAAAACACTGTGACTTATACGCCCGAGAATACGGTATATTACCGCATTAGACAGTAGCCAGAATAATATAAGTTAAGCTGACAGCTACTCAAAAGTTTAAATGAATGTAATATTTTTTGTAGCTTTATACTTTGTCAATTTTGTATATAATTTTATTTTTAAGTTGTTGCTATTTTGCCAAACGCACAATGTTTTTTGTTGTTATACATAATATAAGGGTGTGTATTGAATGTGTCCAGCCTATTGTTATAAATAAAGATAAGCCAAGTGACTCCAGGAACATTCGTTGTCCAACATTGAAGACAAAATGTCCATTTTTTTGGTGGTGGGCGGGGACTGTACCATCAATAAAAATGTCTTACACACCCTCCCAGGCTTTTTCACAAGGCAGCTCGGGCTGGGACGTAGACGCCTTCTGGTGGCTCCTGTGTGACTTCTAGGAGGGTTGAAGCCAATGCGTCCCTGATGCGCGATGTCTTACAAAACGAGGTAGTAACAGAGCCAAAACGGCCGATGTGGAAAAAGTACGGTGGTGCAGTGGATCAAAATTGTAATGAAGTGATTATTTATGGTGTGCGGAACCAGCCAGTAGCCAGATTAAACAGATTCATTACAACAGGAACTATGGATGAGGTGCAATAACTTCAAATGGAGTTTTTAAAATGAGTTCACCACACAGAATAGCTAAACTGAGTTAATTCATCGTGTTTTGTAAAAGTCACGAGGCAGACGTCCGTCACACATTTGATGTGTTGCTCTTCATGTTGGCCCATCTGAGTTCTGCTCCACACCTCCATTGGTTCCACCATTCTTGTTTCGTTTCTGCACGCTCAGGAATGTGGTCGGCTCCATCTCCGCGGTGGTGGGCACGGTTCTGCTAATCCGAAATTAGCAGAGCTAACGTTCGAAAACTTCGAAAAACTTTAGTGGGATTTGCTCCAGCTAAATTTTAAATCCGGTAAATTAAAGTCCAATAATTGTTTTGATCTGTTTAGTGATTTAGCGTTAGCGAAGCAAATTTTTGTAGTTAGCGAATTAGTGGTTAGCAAAGCAAACTTTTTGAACAGCTGTGCACACCACTGCATCTCTGATTAATGAGCAGCTGGAGGCAGCAAAGAGATGGTCTGGTCTGTACAGCCATTTACTTAACTGTTTTATGAAGGAGCATAGTGTGTCATGACTCTTTTTAATGCTTTTAAAGCCTCAAATAGCTAACCAAAGCTAAACGTTTAAGAAAATATGCATAAGTAAACATACAGTAGCAACATAACAATTCATGAGAAATAACTGAATTTAATACCAGAAAAAAGCACTTGAATTAAATTTTTCTTGTCAGGAAAATATTTTGTTTTCATGTAATGTGTGGCTTAAAAATCATACTGCTGCCAGCCTCAAGCCAACAGGGGGCATGTTATTTTATTTGCTTCAACTTCCAGCTCCTGGTCGCTTCTCTACTAATTATGTATTTTAATGATCTGATCATTGATACCTCACACTTTAGCTGCTCTTGTCTCGAAACATCTATTGTATTTTCCGCTGTAAACATTGCACTGCCCTATATGTTGCAACAGTCCAAATATGTCTAAATAAAGTGGAAAAATCCATAAAAATGTCACTTCATCATATACGTCGCATCTATTATGTGTCACCGCTGACAACCCGGAAATGCTCGTGTTGTGCCAAAAATTGACTGGCTGCCAAATGGTGGCCAAGGGGGTGTACACAGGAGGCCTTTAACAAGGATTTAACTAGATTAACACTTAAAAACAATTTGTTTGCTCAAAATTATAGTAAAGGTGTGTCTCAGTCTACCTTTTCCTTGATAAATGCACTTTGATGGTCAAAGCAGCTGCATTTCAAAAGCAGATACGCGGAAACATGAACGCGCAGAGGGCGACTTGTGCATTTCTTCAAAATGTAACAAGATAAGCACCTAAAACGATTATTTGTTTGCTCGACATTATAGTAAAGTGTGTCTCAGTTGAACTTTTACTTAATAAATGCACTTCAATGGTCAAATTAGCTGCATTTCGCTGGAGCGGCGCAGTGAAATGAAGATGATTTGACGATTGCTCCAGGCAGGCGACGTATCAGACTATGGCAAGCCGATTGTGTGAATAATAGCCACTTTTACATCTTACGACACAACGGCATGACGTACTACTCGAGTGTCATCTAGCGGCTGAAAATGGTGTGTTCAATATTTTCAGTCAGAATGAATGAAAACAGTCAAATCTCAGCCAAAAATTAATTTATAAATATGGAAAAAAATCCATAAATACGTCACTTCAGCGTTTTATTCGCAGGGCATGCAAATTATGAGAAAATCCGCGACTTAAGAGTGAAAAATATGGTAAATATAACATATATACTGTGTACCCACATATACATATACAGTACATTTAAGAAACTATAAACAGGGAAACAATCATGAATGCTGACTTAGCATTTAGTCTATTAAATTATGTCTGAGTGTACCTTTGCAGGGTTTTCTCTCAACGTCCGAATGCTAAATGTTGCTAAAAGGCGTTCAGCACATCTCTGACAAAGACAAACCCTGTAGTGTCTACACATCTGGAGGTAAATGAAACTTTTGAGTGTGAGGCATGAAGAATGCGCTCACTCTGTGGTGACGGAGGGATCAGAGCAACACAGATCCAACAGAGCTGGTGTTGACACGCTGAGATAAGAGAATGAGCTCGAGCAGAAGTGCTCCAGCTCACCCCTGAGTAATGCAACAATATACCCAGATAATTAAGACTGTAAACTGTTTGCTCACAATCAAATCAAGCAAATGTAATTTAATTTTTAAAACTCCCGTGGCTCTCCCCTTTGCTACATGGTCTGATGTCGTGTCATGCTTTTAATTCACGCAGGATTTATCGCGTGCGGATGTTGGAACAGATGAAGCAGAACTGCGTTTCTAACAAACCTAAACCCAGTCGTGGAGAAAGCTTTTCATCCGCGGTGATGCGGTTTGATTTCTATCGCTCTCGTGAGCCGAGGCGTGTGTCAGGAACAGCCCTCGTTAGGTGGAACAGCGGTTTTAGATTCAGCTGTGGGGGCTGCAGCAGAGATTGTGGCGACAACAGGAAAACCTGGATTAAATCTCGGGCAGATTAGAGCAGAAGTATCGGGGGTTCACCCAGTGGTCAATTTCATTCGCAACTTTTTGGCTCTGCGGGAATTCAATTTAAGACCAACAATGAGATAACACAGGCTGCTGGATTAGAGCACACAAAGATTTTTACTGTTTACTTCATATTTTCTGGGCATCACGGAGAACCAAACATGAATAAAACGTCTCATTGTAGGCCTGCTTAGACGGCTTTGTCACATTTTTGTTTATTTTACTTGTCTGGTTTACTTGTTTTGGGAGAATTAAAAGCATTTCTTGAAGGAACGCATTATTCTCGCTACGATTCACAACATTATTTTAAATTAAACTCGTCTGATCTTGATAGAAGTTTTAAATCTCAGAGTCAAACCTTGAGAGTAGTCCCTCGCTACTTTGCGGTTTGTTTTTATTATTATTACTATTATTATTATTATTATTATTATTATTATTATTATTATTATTATTATTATTATTTAGCACCTCCTGCACCTTTGTGCAGCCCATACTGAAGGATA
>JARVGS010000472.1:31447137-31458747 GCA_031762315.1 Hypsolebias antenori | reverse complement strand
CTGAAAACTCGCGTATACGGCCGCCATGTGCTTTCTGTTTCGGTATCCGGCTAAATCGGTATCCGGCCGGGCCGTTACAACGGAACTAGGCCGGAAACCGAGGATCACCTGTATTTATTTACGATTAGTTTTTTTAAAATGTTTTGATGTTGCAAAGCGTACTTTTAGGGTGCATTCACACCAGCCCTGGTTGATCTGCTTTAATTGAACTCTAGTCCGTTTGCCTAGAAAGTCCGGATCGTTTGGGGAGGTGTGAATGCGCAGCCGAACTCTGATGTGGACCAAAAAAGTGAACTCTGGTCCGCCTAAAATCCTAGGTCTCGGTCGGGTTGAAGTGAACTCTAGCGCGATTTGAATGCAAGCGGACCAGAGACCGCTCCAAAAGCAGGAAGTGGACTAACAATCGCACATTTCTCTTACCTCATACGGAGCTGTCTCAGCCGCCTTGTGTGAAAAACATTGTCCATGGTCTTCGCCTCATCTTCTGCTCATGCTGAGTCCATTGAGAAACGACTAAAACTAAAATTTGACGCCACTTCATTATTGTTTTTACTTCCAGAAGAAGAAGAAGCGTCTTCTTCAGAGGTTTTTGGTCATTTCCTTCAGTAGTTCTTGGTGCAGCGCCACCACAGGCGAGGGGGGGGGACAGGTTGACTGACAGTGCAGCGTGAATGTGAACCGCACCAGATGAAAATGTTCCAAACCTTCTGAATATTGGTCCCCGATCGAACCGAGTCCACCGGACCATCAGGTGTTTAAACACGAGAGCTCCCTGCCTGCCTGCCTGTCTCTGGGTCCAGCTTCACTGTTAAGACTCAGAAGGTGACTAGTGACTTTGTTAAAAAACAAAAAAAAAGTTTTAAAAAAAGAGAAAAGGAATTAAAAAAAAGTTGTTGTGTCAGCATGAGTGGCCTCCTCTTGTGCTGTGTGTGGTGTGCCATTGTGTGTGAAGATGTGTGTGTCCTCAGGTCGTTTGTCAGGTTTTAAACCCCCCCCCCCCCACCACCACCACCACATCCCCACCTTACACTACTCTGCTACAGGCCCAAGTAGCTCTGACCCATCCGTCCCTCCGTCCTGTCTGATGAGGCCTGTGTTACGAGGACAGTTGGTATTTAGTATTTTGCACTCTGCTCGCTAATTTCAAGGCACTGGCAAGCCTGGCAGGCGCACTCCAGCCCCCCCCCCCCCCCCAGTCTTTGATTGAGCCGCAGCCTGCCCCTCCTCATCCTCATACCTGCCGAAGCAGCACAGGTGGCACAAACACATGCTCCCCCTTCATCTTCAGCTTCTGCTGGAGCCAACTTTTCCCAGGCGGCAGCTGAAAATCAAAGCCTTTATCCGTCCTCGAAAGTGCGCGGAGTGAAACGTGGAGCGAGGGTGAGCTGGACTGGAGTGCGACGGCCACCCTGGTGTGGGGAGTGACTGTGTCCGTCAGCCTCTGGTTAGTGTTCTGTTCTAATCTGCTGGGCTCCCTTTGTGAACCTGTGGACGGTGCTTCTGTTCCGAGTGCCATGTGAGAAACAAATGCTTAAAAAAAAAAAAAAAAAAAAAAAGTTTTACTTACTATGTTGTTTTGATTTAACTTTTATATTTTCTTTTTGTTTTTGTTTATTCGTTCTCCAAGGGTTGAAAGTTCAAAGCTCATACAGTACTCTGATGTGGGGACCTGCTAACCTGCACTCCTTTTAAATGTGATGACGTTTTTTTTCTGTTGGTCCAAACCATGTGTGCCAAAATTGTATGTATATTCCTCTGTCAATGCTTTGAATATTAACAATGCATAAAAATATATATGAAAAAACAAAACAAAGAAATCTGCCTTCGGATGCATTTCGATCAACCTTGAAGGTGAAAACACGTTGTCAGTTTTGTATCCTAAACGCTCCAGTATTTATTTCCGGCAGTTTACAGAAGGTTTTGTGGCTTTTGATTGTTTGCAGCGTTACTCGACTTGAACTGTGCCCCATCTTCATCACTTTCAGCTTTTCACTCACTGAAATCTGAGCGACCGCTTCTACAAGTTTACATCCAGAATAGAGAGATTTGAAAGGAGCACTTAGGACTCGAAACCAAAAGACGTGCAGATTGACGAGCGTTCTGTGTTTTGTGCATGTTCCTGTCGGCGTGCTCGCAAACGCTCCGCGGATGCAGATGTTCTCCCACAGCTGTGCAGATGCCAATCCTGCAACGCCGCTCGGCTAAGCATCTCATTGGCCGATCGCAGCTCAGCCCTGCTTTGCCCCAGACACAACATTTCCGCTTTGCAGCTGCTCTCAGTTCACTTTCCTCGGCTGCATCTGCGATTCTTTCTGGCCCGTGCAAAAGTCTTGCAGCGAGCCAGGACTCCTCTCTCTCTCTCTCCACACACAAAATAAAACATGGCTTTGTGACATCTGGAATTTGAAGGCACATGCAAACATCTGCATGTGGGAGACAGATTAGTGCTTTTTTTTTCCTCCCATGGTTCTTCTTGATCTAATGCCCGTGCGATCTTAATCAGTGAGGCGGGTGCTTCGTGTCTCAGGCTGATCCTTTGGTTAAACTGAGGCCCACCCCTTCCTACTTTGGCCTGCTGTCTGAAAGCTTTTCCACTATGGTGAAGCTGGATTGCATGTCATCTTGAAGTGGTTTCCCAGTCATTCCAGACTCTTATGCAAGAGCAACTCGAGATGCAAGGAGAGAAAACAAAAAGTTGCAAAGTTAAAATAGGCAAATAATGGTATTTTTTGTGTCTACTTGTTTAGATTTGTCAGTACTAATTACCGCCCAGATCTTAAGAGTTTGTGCAAACACCGGGTTTAGTATTTCTGCAGCTTCTTTCTGTCTTGGCTGCCTCTTCACCCCGCTGTCAGGCTTCGAGGTAAAAGTTTGTCTCGGCTCGTTCTGTTCCACTGACTCTCGTGGATTTTAATGCACAGTACGCATGTTTGATGCACAGCCCCGGTTCTAAAATCGTCGGGATTTGTGTAATGCGATGAGTTGCCAATCACATAAACCCGTACTTTATTCACAGTAAACACAGCAGGAACTCCAGCAGTGACCCAGGACTGCCGAACAGAATCCTACGCCACGCCTCCAAAAACTGATCTCAGATCTTAAAACATTTACAGACTTGTTCAATAAGTTACTGTTGGATAAATAAATGTCCTTTCATCGTCTACTTGCTCCAATAAGCCACTCCGAGGACACGAGAAGATTTTGAACCGGTCTTTTAGAGTTCACAACAGGTCAAGTCACAGCCTTGTCAGTGAGAATGTGCACCGGACAGTGAGGCAGGAAGTGTTTTACAACACGTGCTTATCGGACAGAGGCGAGGTCAAGACCACCTCGACTTTCCAGCTTCCAGACGAGGAGAAGGCCTTGGAGTTATCAGGTGCTCCTCTCTGAGCAGACAAGACTGACCTCACTCACTTGGTTCAACAGTAATTTAACATTAGTGACACCCTGACAGTTTATTTTTCTTGAATTGAGCATTTGCTGTTTTCACCGTGTTCCAGTGAGAAAATCTGGGGTGTGAAGATTTGAGAATCACTACAATCTGTTTTTTTTTTTTTTTTTAATCTGTATTTTAAACCAAGTTGCAACATTTTCAGACTCTGGGCTGTGAGAGGGTCCATCAGAGGTTTACGCTCCAGCTCAGAGCCACTCGTCCACCCTGAGAACCCAAACATCTGCCTGCGGCTGTTTATTTTCCGAGCAGCCGCTTTAAATGTGCGACAGCGAAGAAGCGCTGAGGAGACGCTAAGGAAAACAATCTGCTTGGTCTTGCTGTGTACAGAACTGAACATGCATGAGTGTGGCTTGCTTGTGATGGGTGGGGGTGGTGAGGTGGAAGGACCCCTGCCTCCAGCTGCCTCCAGCTGCAGCACGGGCACAGCCGAGGCCTGCATCTTAACCTGCAGCATCTCTTGGAATGATCAGAAACCAGCTTCTCTCCTCCACGAGAGTTCTCTTGTCCGTCAGACGCCCATCAGGCGAGTCCTTCTGACAGTTCAGAGCTCCTGGCTGCAAACGCACCTCTCACCTCTACTTTGTGTTTTAAACCCTTTGAACTGATGCTGCTTCTGTGTTTGACTTTGGGTTTAGTGCGTGGAGGCCATGTTGTCCACATGGCCTTTAGAGCTTGTAACGCTTCAGTGTGTGATGTTACCATATGCCTTACATGTTTTCCAGGACTAATAAAAAAGCATAACAAAAGTCAGGAAATGTGCTCTTTTATTTTGGTGCCTGACTTTAATAGCTTTATTGCCCAATATGACTGGAACTGCTCCTTTACTGGATGATGATTAAAACCTTGCAAAGTGTATGTTTTTACAGTTCAGTGCAACTTTAGTAATAAAACAATAATTTTCAGTAGAAACATGTTGGAGATGCTGTCTGAAATAAAGCAAACAATGGAGGATCAATAAAAACACATTGCAAAACTGAATTATTATAATTAATAATACCGGTAATAATAAAACAAGAAACGAAAATATGCACGATTTGCATTAGCGTGCGTCCACTCCCTGAGGATTCAGTTACTGTGTGGATAAATAATCTGATTTTTAATTTTACAAAGGAGCAAAATAACCTGAATGTAATGAAATGACAGAGAAACTGGTGACCTGTGCAGGGTGCACCGCTGGAAATCTAGGTACCAACTTCCTGTACTTCTGCACGAAAAAGCAGGTCAAGAAAATTAAAGGACGGATAATCAAATGACAATCAATATGCCGTTCAATAACCAGAAAAAATATATAAAATAGACGAATTCCTTCTCTGCTGACGGCTAATCAATCCCATGTGAGCTCAAGACGTCAGACAACCGCGTCAAGTAGTTGGAGTCTGGGTACCCCTTCCTGCGAGGGACATCAAAGAAGATAATTCAGCTCAGATCACGACCTTTGGTTCTGCAGGTCGTTAAAACTCGGTTCACTCACTGTGCTTTGCCGCCCTGCAAGCTAGTTTTGTGTGGGATGCAGTCCCAGGTGACCTGGGCCTCCGAACCTTTTCCTCTCACTGTGAAGGTGAGTCCCCCCCTGAAGGCTCTCTCCAGCCTGGGCAGCAGCTTCTTTGCTTTCTCAGTGTCGGGGAGGAAAGCCTCGAATATCCCTCCTCTAAACGGTTTTCCAGGAGATGGATGACCCTCCTAGTGAGACATAAAACTCAGATTCACAGGGCGTCGTGTAGATGTTACACCCTGCAGTGAGGAAATGAATGTGTAAGCATAAACAGTACAAAGTATTAGTTTAATTTTGAGTCTTATACTGCTAATATTATTAAATCAAGCTATAAATACTGTTTGCTATAACTCAGATGAAACTATATGTAGATAAGATTCGTCCTATACGGTAAATTAGCCAGGCACAGATTGGTCCAATGAAGGGTAAAATGATAAAAATAACCGTAGAGGTCATTATTCTATTTAAAGGTGAAAGTACCACAGACACAGCCAGATACAAATAAAAGTCCTACATCAGATACGATGTGAGCTACTCACCCCCTGGATACCATCAGGAATGCGGTAAGTGATCTTGATAACGCCGTCCTTGTTGTGACCCGGTAAACTCCAGTGAAGTCTGGATTTCTTCATTTCGCCCAGGATTCCCCGAGGTGTTTGCTCCGTCTCGGTACAAACTCTACAGAGGACATGCCTTGTTTCCAAGCACTTGGGGCACATGGTAACCCCACAGTTTGTTCTCACCAGTGACACCCCATCCTCCCCACAAACACAGTTGCAAACCTGGCCTCCCTGATCGGACCTGGGTTCGTCTGGAGCGCTCTGGATCTCCGTTTGTCTTGGTCCTGTCTGGGTAGCATGTAAGGTTCTCTCTCTGTCAGCGTACCGGTCACCATTTTCCAAACTCTTATCGCTACCAGCTAACAAGTGATTGTCAAATCTGTCAGCCTTGAGTCCGTCTTCCTCTACAGTACCTGTAGTTTTCACTTTCGCCTGATCAAAGAGGTCTTTTCCCGTGGATGATTGGCTATAAGATCCATTAACACCACCCTTCTCACCAAAGTCTCTTCCATAGGTCGTTTTCCATTGCTGATGGGCCGTTTGGCCTGTTTGAGTCCCCAGCGCTGACTGGGAGTTGTTCAGATGGAGACTTTGGGGAACGCTGAACTGTGAAGAAGTGGCTGATTTAGACGTAGACGGACTCGACAGGCCGTGTTGTTCCAGTTGTCCAGAAAATACCTCCCGCAGTGTAGCGGCAACCTGAGAGCACAACCCTGCTGGTCCAACGACATACAGGCTCTTCTTTATGATGTGGATGGTGACCTTCTTGAAGCCGCTTCGCACCTCAGAGCAACAAGCCTGCAAAGTTTCGTTCTCAGAGTCAGCAATGCCCAGTTCTGACAAACGCAGCTCCTGCACCGAGAAGTCAACGCTAACAGAGGCAACAAGATTCTGCAAACGCTCCCGACACAGTTTCACTTTGGCTGAGTCGTCTCCTTTTAGAATAACAGTCAGATCCCGACTGCCCTCCGAGAAGCTCTCGTCCATCTGGACCTCAGTGGTCAGGGCTTTCACCCGGGGGCTGTAGGCTTCCTTTATGTACTGCCATACAACTTTGGGAACTGGGATCTCTGCCTTGTGGACTTCCTGTTTGTCTTTTGCAGCTTGGCTACTGAAGCTCGAGGA
This sequence comes from Hypsolebias antenori, assembly GCA_031762315.1. Classification (NCBI taxonomy): domain Eukaryota; kingdom Metazoa; phylum Chordata; class Actinopteri; order Cyprinodontiformes; family Rivulidae; genus Hypsolebias; species Hypsolebias antenori. The sequence goes on along the minus strand of JARVGS010000472.1, from coordinate 31,452,116 downwards.
TCTCCCCCTGGTTCTGACTGTGGACTTGTTGGAATCATCTTGACTCTTCAGGTTCACAACTTGAGCTTTCTGCTGAGGCGTTCCCGAGAAACTATTGGCCCGTTTCAAAGTGGATCCAGATCCAAAAGGGGGAAGTGCAGTGCTTTCTGAAAAACTGGAAGGAGTAGGGCCAAAAGGGGACGTCAAATTCTTGAGGTGAGTATCAGTCGTATCTGCGTCCAGAGAGGTTTTACTCTGCGTGGACGCAGATGATGATACATGCGTGCCATTGAACAGGATGTCCCCTCCTGTGTTTTGGGCTCTGGAAACTGCTTTCCCAGAAATCCCTGCTGTTTCTGACAACACATCGTGGCCCAGCACTGGCCCGTGGCGAGTTTGCCTACTGGGCGCTGAGTTTGTTCGAAAGTTGAAGTCAGCTGGCCGACTGCCTAATCCACTCAGCCATGATTCTTTAAACCGAGCAGCTAGTTTGTACTTTGTGGCTCCTTCGGCTCTTAGCTCATCTTCTTCTGACCTCAGCATTGGATCTACCCCTTCATCCAAAGAGCTTGCAGTGAAGGGCGGAGTCAGGAGGACTTTATCTCCCACCTCTTCATGGTCCAGAAGCAGAGCACCCTTAGCTTCAGACACGTCTCTGCTGTTACCAATAATGTATATGTTTTGCTCATCTTCATTTAGAAGGATCTTGGGAAATCTGATACTTAAATTATCCATTGCTCTTTGTAGTCCTCCTCTGGGGTGCAGGATCAGCTTAGGGAGCTGGTCTCGACGGATCTTTGTCTCATTCTCCTGGTACAGACCACTTATTGCCCTTCTAGCCAGCTTCAGGCGCTCCTGCCTGTCTTCCATCATTTCTGCATCTGCAACTTTCAGAAACAAAGTGGTCAAGCCCTGATTTGTTTCGGTGACGACCTCGACGCCATACTGGCTGAGGATATGCTCGTACTCCTTCTTGCAGTGTTTCTGCAAATACTGGAACATGTCTGCGTCCACCATCAGGGAGAAGTCCTCCATGAATGTAGCAGGAGACTGCGACGCTGCGTTGACTGCGCTGGCTTCCCAGCCGTTTCCTCCTGGTGCCAGATTTCTTTTTGAACTTGAGTTCTCCTCATCCGGTGACTGAGCATTGTCTGTTTTTTTAGGTTTTCTGCTCTGTTCCTCTGAAACTCGAGACTTTTGTGACGCTTGAACGTCAACTTGACTCGAGATGTGGTTTCCTGCTCGCTCTGGACCCCCAGGATGGCCAAGCAGTTTCGTCAAAGCGGCCTGCACATGCGAGTAGGAGCCGCACAATTTACAACATGCCTCAGAAATTGTGCTTATCTGGACCTCTAGATGGCTTTTCCTGAGGCCGATCACAGCCTCGAATCCCCCAGGGAGCTGACTGTAGTCAACCATCGCCGATAAACGTAAAATTACCTAAAATAATGGAAAACAATGTGATTTGTACCAAAATTGATTACCATATTTTCCACTGTACACATCACACCGCCCTATAAGTTGCATCTGTCCAAATTAGAGTTGTCATTTCTAACCCGAACCCCAGCCCGGCCCAACCCGGATTAGGGCCAGGCCATTATAATGTGATTAATGGGTGGGCTGGGCCAGTCTCGGGCTTTTAATTAGGTCAGGATCAGCCGTGATCCAGTTATATGATAACATGGCCTGCCATACATCCACGGCCATTTCACCACGAGCTGACCGGCCTTGAAAGAGGTCAAATGTTCAGTTAAGCTTCAGATGGGACTATACTGCCAGGCAGTGAGCCATCGCCCAAACGGACGTTCATTCTGCCGCTGCACTCAAAAGACGCGCGCGACCGATGACCCAAACAGGTGAGATCCCAAAGCAGACACGTGTGTCAGAGCTGTCCGTGTGTCTCAGTAATTCAGAAGAATGCAGGCAGAAACAGGGTTTAGATGCTTTTTTATGGCCATGAAAGGACAAACACCTCTCAGCTCCGAATCTTCTGCCGCTTTTATTCAGCTGCGTGTCCCCGACCGTTAATAATTAATTAAAAATGTCGGGGGTTTCCCAGGTTTGGACCTGTAATTACTGTTAATTCGTCAGGTCGGGTAGGGTTCGGAAATTAGTAATGTGCACTGGGGCCGGGTCAGATCAGATTTTTTGGGCCCGAATGCAACTCTAGTCCAAATGTGTCTAATAAAGTGGAAAAATCCATAAACATGTCACTTTGCCATATACGTCGCATCTGTTATGTGTCACCACTCACAACCCGGAAATGTGGGACGGTGTTGTGCCAAAAATCGATTAGCTGCCAAATGGAGGACATGGTAGCATGCACGGGAGGACTTTAACAAGAGTTTAACAAGATTAACACTGAAAAACTATTTGTTTGTTCAAAATTATTGCAAAGGTGTGTCTCGGTCTAATTTTTCCTTAATAAATGCACTTCAATGGTCAAATCAGCTGCATTTCAAAAGCCGATACATGTAAGTATGAACACGCAGAGGGACGAGTCGCTGTGCATTTCTTCAAAATTTAACAAGATACACAACTAAGAACAATTATTTGTTTGCTTGACTTTATAGTAAAGGTGTGTCTCAGTTGAACTTTTACTTAACTGCAGGTTATGGCAAGCCGATTGTGTCATCAATAGCCACTTTTACATGTTACATGATACAACGGCATGCCATACTTTTCTGGTTCCATCTAGCGGCTGAAAATGTAGTGTTCAATATTTTCAGTCAGAATTAATAAAAATGGTCATATCTTAGCCAAACATTGGTTTATAAATATGGGGAAAAAAACATCAATATGTCGCTTCAGCAGATAAGTCACAGGGCATGTAAATTGTGCAAAAAATCGCAACTTATAGGGCGAAAAATGCAGTATTCATTGGAAAATTGTGCAGAACTATGGGTAAACACACTTGGTCAGGGTCCAAACTTTCTTGATGTTTCGTTGCGGTGAGTTTGTACTCCTTCCCGTCGACTTCCAGGATGTGTCGGCTGTGTTGGATCACTCTTTGTGCCACTGTGTGAGAGGAGTCATCGGAAAGAAATCAATCAGTCTGAAAAGCATCCTGACCAAGCGTTTTCAGCCCCTGGCTGCTGCGTTGCCTTGCAGGCGAGCCTTCCAGCTCAGAGTAAATCACAGCTGACAGCAGACCGACCGCAGTCCCTCACTAATTCTATGTAAATGGAAGCGCTTTGAATTTTGGAAGCTACGAGGCTTTTCAGTTGTGCTGAGACCTGAGCAGACAGAATTTTCATAAAGTTAGAAGTTTGTTCTACCAGCGTGACCCCCACTGACCTGAGCTGTCCTCAAAGGTGATGAGCGCAGACTGAGACGCTGCCGTGGAGATGTCCACAGACTCGATTTCCCCTCCTCCATTTCTGGCTCGTAGAAAGTGAATTAATAACTTGTCTTTCAGCTTGTTCTTCTCCACGTCTTGGGGCAGACCACTCACCCTCACAGTCCTGCCCGGCTCTGCCATCTGCTGGAGAAATACAGCGGGTGCTGAGTGGGAGATCACAACTCCAACACTAAGATCCGGGCCAGGGGTGTCAAACCCACTTACAACAGGGGCCAAAATTCAAACCTTTTTCAAACTAAGGGTCAATTTCAGAATCTACATCAACTCAAATCAGATACCCAGCATCTTTTCTTGGTCACAGGTTTCTCAACAAGAGTTTGACTGGTCTCATTTGATGTTCTGCTGTGCTTTCTACATCATAATCAAAGATTACTGATAATAATTCAAGAGTTCGAAGTATTTTACGTTTCACATATCATCTTGGGGGCCAGAGAAGACGTCAACGAGGGCCACATTTTAGTTGGACTTTGTAGCACTTTGAGATTTTTGTTAATGAAAAATGCATTACAAATTAAATTCATTAGTATTATCATCATTACATTTGGCCCCCGGGCCTGGAGTTTATCACATATGAAGGGCCTCATGAGTCAACAATGAGTACCACAAAGGTTGGGGTTATATGACTCCGTTTGGTTTTCTGAACTTAAGGTACAAAGTATATGAAATATGATGTTTTTTTCACGCGTTTGAGCATTTATTGGTTGAATTTAAACAAAGAAACTAAACCACATTTTCACCTTTTTACACTACATACATAGGAGCGGCTCCAACCCACACTGTATTAAAGATGTTATTTTGCTCCATCTAGACTTTAAAAAATAAACAAGAATGCCACATGAAATCATAGTTGCATCTTTTTAAACGGAGGCGTGTCAGCAGAGGAGTCTCGTGGTTCTAGAATTGCGCCGCTCGGGGCGGCTGCATGTCGGAGCAGCTCTACTTTCATTCTGAGTTATTGCTTTTGAAAACTTTAATTCCTCTTTTTTCTGGATGTAAATCGCTTTTTTTCAGATGATTATTTACTCTGGTATCGGATGCTGTGCAGCTGGAAGGATTTTTATACTGAAACCTTTTTAATTTTGTGCATTTGTTATGATGTGTAACCATGGCAACAAGTTTTTTTTTATTTTTTTAACAACCAGGAGCAGCTGATTAGCATCTCAAAAGCTCAAATATCTCAACTACAGCCCCCAAATCCCAAAAGAGTTGAAAAGGAGGCGCCATGGATGCATTCCCGTCTGAGTACCTGACCGCCAAGATCGTGGAGCTGGTGGGAAGCTCGGCTCGTGACAACGGGAGGACCGGGATCACATCCTGGCACCTTCAGCTGTCTGTCCGTGACGACACGGAGCTTTTGGGAAGTCCTCTGCCTAGAAGGACCGAGAGGCCCATCGGCTCTGACAGCAAGCTGGATCCAGGTGGACAGACTGGTATCTACGGCCAGATTCTTCAGATTCGCTGCAGGAGATCCTTCCAGCTATCAGCATCTAACTCTTGAATGAAACCAGGATGATGAGCTACAACACTTAAGTTCCATTTGCGATTAATTAAGTTTTTTTTTTTTTTTACGTCAGATGTCCTTCCTGACACAACCACAGACCACCGAGCTACCACAGCCCTCTGTGTGGAGCAGAGAGCT
>JARVGS010000472.1:31425219-31439963 GCA_031762315.1 Hypsolebias antenori | reverse complement strand
GAACACTTAAAACAGCGACTAGGCCAACCAAAGTGCTGTAAAAACAAATAAACAACAGGCAACACATAGGCACCATACAAAATGAAGTACAAAAAATAGACATAAAAATGTCGCAGAAATAAATATAACGACCAAACACAGATAATCTGGTGTTGAAAGCAACAGAATAGTATTGAGTCTTTAAACGGGATTTGAAAACGGAGAGGGAGGGGGCCTGTTGGAAAACTACCGGAGGAAACCCTTTCAAACTGCAACACTTGCTACAGCTGAAGACAACTTTTTATATATTTGAGTTTATTAAAACGTGGACAAATACTTGTTGATTAATCTAAAAATGTCAGCGTTTGTGTTTGAAAGAAAGAAAAAATAAATAGAGACTCAGCCGGAATAATCGACCGGATCTCCAATTTCTGCGCAGGCAATGGTTCCCAGCTGGACAAGCTGTCTTCTACTGGACATTCACTGGGTTTGACTGCTCTGTCTTCAACACAGTATCATAAAGAGAAAAGCTCTTCCTCACCGGCGATGTCCCACAGCTGCAGCCGGACCACGGTCTGCTGGTCCCACTTCAGGACCTTCAGGGCGAAGTCCACTCCGATGGTGGCCCGGTAGTGCTGGGAGAACACCTGGTGCACGTAGCGCTTGATGATGGACGTTTTGCCCACCCCCAGGTCCCCGATGACCAGGATTTTGAGCAGGCGCTCGCGCTGCATGTCAGGGGTCAGGCGGTGGCGGCTCCTTGTTGTGGAGCGAGAGCGCGCAGGGTCAGTCAGGGTCTCAGGAGCAGAAGACACGAAGAAGAAGAAGTGTTTGTGTTCGGACTGAGTGAGGAGGAAGACACAAACAGACTGGTCAGCACTTTGACCCGGATAATCACGCCCACCACAATGAGTGTGTTGTGTGTGTGTGCGCGCGCGCGGGGGTGGCGGAGGGGGTGGTGTCACTGTGCGTATGAGAATGTGATCCAGGTGGATCTAACCAGGTTGAGGATTCTTCTTTGGTGAAATGTTTTCGACTTTTATCCAAAGGACTTCTTCAGTCTGCAACAAACTCAGTTTTAAAACCAGAACCTTCTCACAGTGGATCAACCTGGAAACAGCCAAAATGTACAAACAAGGAGAACCACCATCAACCTGACCCAACAGTGTTCAATTTTTTATTTTTATTATTTTATTTTTGAAAATTGTTGGATTGTATACCTGGATTATTGATCATGGACTTTGTTGGCTAATTGATCGTTAGCACCTTGATGGTCACTAGTGATACTAGCAATAACAGCATTGTAAGAGGGGGACAGTTGGACGCCTCCGTCATGGACGAGTTATTTTCACAAAGACTTAGTTTTCTTTTTCAAACAATAAAACAAATATTTCCTTTTCTTCCTCTCTAAAAACAAAGTTCCTCATCCCTGACAGAGCCAGGGACGCATCATTAGCTCCAGTGGTGTAGTCTACATTTTTGTAGTGGGTACACTGTGCACTGTTAGTACAATGTAATTGCTAATTTATTTTGATTTTTAAGCATAATGAATATTTCAAAATTTCTCTGATGCTTTTATTTGAATAAACGTACAACAATGTACAACAGTTGGCTTTATATTAAAAACGTAGAATATAGGGATGCACCGATTTATCGGCCCCGATTTCCTTAATTTTGGGAAATCGGAAATCGGCCAACGCCTGCATGAGAAACCGATTTTACCGATTTCTTTAGTTTTAACAACAATTGTCAAAACTTCATTTATATTTCAGAGCACTACCTTGTGACCAGTTAAAACAAGTTTGTATTGTTTCTAGAATATTGTTCAAGGGTCTGTTTTTCAACAAAATAAGATTGAAATTTGAAGGCGCATTGTGACCTTACAACATCTAACAGTGTTGCTTATAAAACAAAATCGGTATCGGCCAAAATCGGAATCGGCAAGTCAGACTTTGTAGAAATTGGTGATCGGCCAAAAAACTGCAATCGGTGCACCCCTAATATATATATACAGTATATGTATATGTGTGTAACCTAAGCATCATTGGTGTTATGATTAGTGAGGTAAACACTACACTGAATAGAATGAGCACTTTTAAGATGTGAGAAAAACCTTTAAACTATCCACAGTGTGTTTAAAAGGCTGTTCTTTCCTTTACAGTTGATGCAGGGCACCAGGCTGTTATATTCGACAGGTTTCGGGGAGTACAAGAGGCCGTTGTTGGTGAAGGAACTCACTTCCTCATCCCCTGGGTTCAAAAACCCATCATCTTTGACTGCCGATCCCGCCCACGCAACGTGCCTGTCATCACAGGCAGCAAAGGTACAGTAATCTAAAAAATAAAGACTGCTTGTGAATGTCTGGGTTTGTCAAAGGTCAGCAGGTTTTATTGGATCCACGACTGCAACTTGTCTCTTTTGTTTATTTAAAAATGAATTGTTTTAAAAATGCACTTGGTGTTTAAATAAAGCTGTGCATCATATATGACTTTGAAACCATTCACCTTGCAGATCTACAGAATGTTAACATCACACTGCGTATCCTCTTCCGACCGGTGACGACTCAGCTGCCACGAATTTTCACCAGCATTGGTGAAGACTATGATGAGAGGGTGCTACCATCTATCACCACAGAGGTCTTAAAGTCTGTTGTTGTAAGTATGAAGCCTGTAAATGTATATATTTTTTAATAGTTAAAATGTTGAAGAACTGACTGAAATGACTGCATGTTGTTTCTCCCAGGCTAGGTTTGATGCTGGTGAGCTGATCACTCAGAGAGAGCTCGTGTCCCGGCAGGTCAGTGAGGACCTCACAGAAAGAGCGTCCACCTTCGGCCTCATCTTGGACGATGTATCTCTGGTATGAAGCTGCTTGTAATCAACAATCCCCGTCTTTCTTTCTGTTTTTCATTAAGTCCTAACTTAGATAAACATTTTCTTTTAGACACATTTGACCTTTGGCAAAGAATTCACAGAGGCTGTTGAGATGAAACAGGTGGCCCAGCAGGAGGCAGAGAGAGCTCGCTTTGTTGTGGAAAAGGTATCATTTTAAACTAAACGTTTGTGCCAGAGTCTCCGATGGGAAAAGTCAAAGTCTAATTCAGTAATTTTTTGTTTTATTCTTTTAGGCAGAGCAACAGAAGCAGGCGGCGATCATCTCAGCAGAGGGAGATTCTCAGGCTGCTTTGCTCATTGCCAACTCTCTGATGGAGGCTGGTGATGGTTTGGTCGAGCTCCGTAAGCTGGAAGCAGCGGAGGAAATCGCCCAACAGCTCTCACGCTCCCGGAACATCACTTACCTGCCCCCTGGACAGGGCACGTTGCTACAGCTGCCCCAGTGATCACTTCCCGTTTTGTCCCACTCTCACCGTAACCAGCTATAACACGGGCCTTGGAGGTGCGTGCTGGAAGATTCAATAGCTATTTTCAGTCTTCACATACATTCCTCTCACTCTTTGTCAAACCAACACCAGACTGGGCTCAGCTGATGGCAGCACAGTGAGAGATAAGAGTGTGAGGTTTGTGATGAAAACATTTATGAAGTCCACCCTCGTGTATGGAAGTGGAGGGGTTAATGTCCCGTCTTTAAATACTTATGTTGATGTAGTTCGTACTTTAAGAATAATCTCCAGAGCAGCATTGCTTCAGAATAAGAGCATGAGTGTGAAAACAAAAGATGTATGATTCCTGTGAGAAACATCAGTAAGTTGTGCTGGAAAGTGTAAGAATTGTCACATGTGAAGTCAAAGATTATTTCTTGGTTTTACTTTTCATAATAATTTCTTTATGAGTAACGTTGCCATCCTGTATTAATTGGAATGTGCCTTTCTGACAGTAGAGGATAACTTCTTTAAAGATGCTCTCTTTATGTTCTGACATCATAAGCTTCAGGATTCAGAAATGGCTAAACTTAATAAAAATCTCTCTCTACCTTCCAGCGGATTGTCTCATCAATGATTGCGCAAACTCTTGAGTCATCTCCCATTTGTTTTGTTTCTTGCTTAAAAGGGATCCAGAAACTTAAATCAGTTCTGCAGGTTGACTGAAGATATTGAATGGTAAATAGATTGCACTTATAGTTCCTTTCTATCTTGTCAAGATACTAAAAGTGCTTTAAACTACAACATGTGCCTTCATTTATCCATTCATACAGCACTCTACCAGATCTACAATAATCAGTGTTTTATCACATTCATACACTGATGGGACACCATTGGAGGCAATGAGATGTTCAATGTCTTGCCCAGGGGCACTTCAACATGCGACTGTTGGTGGAGTCAAACCCCCAACTCGCATTGGAGGACAACTGCCCTTGTGTTGAAAAATGGACTTAAGCTTATTCCCTCATTTTCTGTTCAGTTCAATACCTGATCACTTTGTTTTCTGTTCATCTGCTTCTGATAACGGAAGCAACATAATCCAAGCTCATTAGTCATTTAGCCGTTTGGTACAAGGACTGAAAATGTGGGGGTGGACTATAAGACCAAGACCCTCAGACTCGCAAACTTGATGTCCTGTGTGTGGGTGTTTTTATTTAGAGTTGTTTCATATTTCTCGTCATTAATGTTAGTTTGGTTTAAATCTGTTCCTTTAGTTTCATATTACATTGTATCTCATTTAAGTAGCGGCTCTATGGGGTTGCACAGAGGGGCAGCTGCCCTTTTTGTCGCCCCAATCTTCTTTCGGCTGCTCCCTTCTTCAGGGGTCACCACAGTGAATTACGGTAACTCGCATGAAGACTTGTCAATTGCTTTAACACCAGATAACCGTCCTGTGTGGAGCAGAGAGCTGCCATCTAGGGTGCCCAGAGGAGCAGGTGGTGGGGTTTAGGGCCCAGAGTGGAGGCAAGTGTGATGCTTCACCTATCCCACTCATATTTTTATGTTTTTGTTGCGAGGATTCAAACCAGCGACCTTCCAATCACAGGTCTCTCTAACCTCTGCACCACCACTCCCCATTTTGTCACCCTAATCATGTCAGTAATTTATTTTTGCAATGCTGAACGTCAGTAATCTCCACATGCACGAACCTCTTGAATTTCTGTTTTTTTCTATCTGGAAATCTCACCGACAGAGATGGTTTCATTAAACCAACGTGTCAGTGCAATGAAACAACTGCTTGGGTTTATTGAATCTGGGGGAAATTAAGTTGTTGACGAACCCAGACAGTTAAGTTTTATGTCATTTATACAGTATTCAAATAGGGATGCACAATATTGGATTTTTGGCAGATATCCGATGTGTTAAAACTTATTTGCCCAATACTGATATTTTTCCCTAGACCTACTTACAGAGACTACACAATTTTCTCTGCTGTGGAATGAAAATACATTATTCTGCATGGTTTTTGTCAGTTTGGTCTGCTACCAAATGCAAATGTCAGAAAGGGGCTGAAAATGATACAACACTTCAACTTGGATTATGTTTAATGTCAAATGTATTCATGACATTTACTCTCTCTTGACACAATGACAACACTTAAACAGTGCAAATTTGTAAATTTTCACAAACCTGTTCACAAGTGAAAAGTGCATAAGTTGCAGTGCATTAGTAGATGTACTGTACTTGACAGTTTTCTTAAATCAAAAAGTGAGTTATTTTGATGGAACGGCTGATGTCCAATATTTAACTTGTCGCTATCGGCCAATACCACACCAGTTTATTTATAGAGCACTTAAAACAGCAACAAGGTCAACCAAAGTGCTGTACAATAGAAACAAACAAGCACAACAGACAGGAAAACATGAGATAAAAATATAGATACAAATAGCAGCAGATAATAACTAAATGGCCAACACTGTAGAATACAGACAGGATCAAAACAAATCACACTGTGTCAAAGGCAAGGGAATAAAAGTGGGTTTTTAAGCGAGACTGTGGGAGCCTGACACTCAGTGGCAACTCATTCCACAGTCTTAGACTGGCAACTGAGAAAGCCCTGTCACCTCTGAGCTTACGACGGGTTTCTGGAACTGAAAGAAGCATCTGGTCTGCTGACCTCAGAGAGCGCGGTGAGACATATGGCTGCAGAAGGTCAGAAGATATATGATATATACCTCCTCGATGGCGGCAGTCTGCACTGATTGTAACACATTTTCCTATTTCGAACTGTAGCAGGGCATGAAACAGGGGGTTCAGCTTGCGCCACTTCTATTTGCATTGGCAAGAGAACCATTGGCTATAGTTTTAAGACATAACTCCATCATTAAGTGGCTAAATCAAAAGGAAAACTGCTAAAATTAGTAAGAAAAAAAATCAATTTTATCTGTGTAATCAAAGCTTGAAAGAGCAGCTACAGAAGGACTAAAGAGTCACTGGTTGCAGACCCTCTGTTCTAGACCATCTAAATATGTAGTTTCTATAATGGGCTGATCAACAAAAAGGCAAAGAGACCACTGAAGACAACTGCCACCATAAATAGACACATACACTTAAGAAATATTGTAACACTAAATGACAAGAAGTATTAATTTAAGATCATAAATTTAAATTTACTGACAGAAAAAGGCCTGGGATGTTTCATTGTCCATGATCCATATTATTACATATGTACGACAATTTCTTCTTATTATTATTATTAATATTTTGATTGTTATTATATTTATAATAAACATGCCCTTATTTCCGTCATGAAAGCAAATCTAACACAATGAACGTGTGCAGTTTTATCAATGCAGACATGAATGTGAACTCATCACTGGCTAAATATGGTTTGCTCAGCATGTGTTTGAAACATGATGGTTTTATTATGAAAATTTCTTTTCATCTTTGTCAAGAGAACTCATTTTAATAATGAGCCTATGGCTGAGTTATAATTGACAACTGCCAAAGACCAGGTGTCTCCCTGTATTTGATATTCAAAACCGTGTTGGAAAGATGTTTGCTCAAAGCATGTATTCAAATGCTGAGTATGTCAAGATGAAGGACCAGCTTTGGCACCAGCTGCCTGGCACCATGGAGACCCTGAATACTGCACCGGGGGGGGGCGACATGTCAGCTTGAAATACTACGTTCTGGGTTAGCATGTTTTGAGGCCAGCAGTTTCAGTAAAAATCCCAGCTCATCATGACTTTGTTCAGTGGTGGGGAATAGACGAAGTAGAGACTTCAAATGAAGCAATCCCAGGCAAGGGCATCTGCAAAGCCAATAAATAATGGGTTATATAAGGAGCCGGTGTGATGGCTAGCTGCATTTAGTCTCAGCTTTTCTTCACAACTCAGTGAATATGGTGTTTTCCTTCTTTTCAAACTATCTTGTCTGCAGAGGGACAATTAAAAAAAAGTCCATGCCCACTACTAGTCTCGGTGAATGATTATGGAATACTGATGAGAGGTGATGCCCAGCCAGTCATAACAAAGTTTTACTGCAAAGGCCTGCATTGATTTGTTTCTGCCCTGTTTTCTTTTTTGACTGGTTGAGAAAAAGCCTCACAGCTTTATGGAAAATAGAAAAAACGAATAATATATTCGGTTGTGACTGTTCTGACCTAGTGGATAAAAAATACAGTTTTGTGTTGAGGTATTTTAGTACTGGAAGCAGCATGAACATACATTTTACATTATGTTTCGCCGTATTAGCGCCACTGCTGTAATATCTGCATTTACTGAAGCTGGAAACAGACAGCCTTATAGCTCAGGGTCGAAAGGCACAAGTTATTCATTATGGAATGTTAATTTGATCAATTTGATGTCATCATGCCTAATTTAAGTACATGCTGAACCACCATCAATAATCATCTTGTAGCTTTGAACCAAGGAACTTTAACGTGTACAGCACCTATAATAAGTCTTGACTTTAGACTACATTCAATGACCAACTTTGATTTTACAATTTCATTTTCTGAAAATGTTTTCAAAATAAGGTTAAGCAATAAAGAAAAGAAACATTTAATGTCCAGTCATCCGTTTCTCCCTTTGGCCTTCCCTCATCTGTGGTTGAGTTGTAGAGGTAACAGGTCCAGAAGGAAAGCCCTGACATCCCCCTCTACAGTTATGCTGTCCAGTAGGGTTGTGAAGCTTAACCCATTTTACTTAGATGTACACCTGCACAAAGCAGTGCTTTTTCAAGACTTATTGGTTTATAACATAATTGTAAAATAAAATTAAATAATTTTAACTGTGTAAAAACTCCAAGCAAATTTGTTTCTACAGACATCCACATATGTTCTAGAATTACGCCACTTGGAGTGGCTGCATGTTGGAGTAGCTGCATGTTGGAGTAGTTCTGTTACATTCATTCTGAGGTTTTTTTGTTTTTGTTTTGTTTTGTTTTAAGTTTAATTTCTCTTTTCCTGGATGTAAATCACTTTTTTGGCTGATTGTTTCCTCTGGTATCAGATGCTGTGCAGCTGGAAAGATTTTTACCAAAACTTGTTTTTAGTTTTGGACATATGTTATGATGCATAACCATAACAACAAGGTGCTTTTTTACCACTGGGAGCAGCTGATTAACATCTCAAATGCTCAAATAATATCTCAACTACAGCTCCAAATCTCAAATGAGTTGAAAAGGAGGCGCTATGGATGCATTCCCATCTCCCTGCAGGCTGTGCTCATGTGCCTGATCACTGAGATCCTGAAAATGGCAAGAAACATGGCTAATGACAGGGATTGTCAGGGATTGTCCCCGACACCTGCAGCTGGCTGTCCGCAGTGACAAGGAGCTCTGCAGGCTGCTGGGAGGAGTTCAGTCCAGCATTTGGGCAGTCCTGCAGCCCGGGGGAACCAAGAGGCCAGTCAAGTCTGGGTAGACAGATCGGAAGGCATCTGCGGCCAGTTTCATCAGATCTGCTTTGACCTTTAAAAAAGACCCTTCCTGCCACAGCCATCAGCATCTGTAACATCTCTTAATGAAACGAGGATATTGAGTTACAACAACATTTATTTTCCCTTGAGATTAATAGTTTTTGAATTGAATTGAATTGAATTAAATAAAAGTAGCAGAAAACTGAATAGTGTAGTGCATTCACAGTAAGTCTTGTTTTGGTTGAAATCTTATTTTCCAGGGACATTTCTGTTGTTTAGGTGTTGTTCTCTTATCAGACACAATACTATCAAAGAGAACTGCAACACCTGCGTAAGCAGCAACATGCACTAAAAGTGTGCTTCAACCTGGTCATATGGTTCAACTAATATTTCAAGAAAAAAGTGTGTTGGTGTTGGGGATCTTTCTTTTATCAGGGTGGAACAAACACAGAGACTTCCCTTCTTTCTTGGCCAGCTGGGGGGATTTTATTCAGATACATTACAATACAGCCGACAGAGAGATTGCTCACATAGCCTGATCCGATCCGAGCAAATCTAAATCTAAACATAGCTCACATCTTATCTTATACTAAATGTGATGTCATGAGTTACATAATTAGGGCGGTCTAATTCCCGTAAGGGAATGTAAACTGAGTTGAGATTAATTATCTTGTTTTTACAGGAAGTTCTACCAGATGTTTTCCAACCTTTTGTCCTGACCCTTTGCACTGATGTTGTACTGACATTTTATTCTGGGACTGAATTCTGGGACTGAACTGCTCCAGCAAGGTGAGGGCATGAAGAGGAGCAGAGATAAGACTTACCCTTTATGAATTTACGGTAGAAGTTGGCAAACCCCAAAAATCTCTGTTATCATTTCTTATCCTTGGGTGCAGGCCAGTCCAAAACTGCTGAAACCTTGTTAATGTCCATTGTTGTTTTGTTAGGTGAGATAACAAAACCCAGGAAGGAGGTAGAAGATTGATGGAACTCACACTTTTCAGATTTAACAAACAGGTTGTTCTTGTAGCAGTCTTAATAGTACAGATCTAACGTTTTTTGTGAGAGTTAAGATCTTTGGAGAAAATGAGGATGTCATCTAAATAAATAAACACAAATTGGTTAACCATGTCTCTGAGAACATCATTGACTAATGCTTGGAAAATGGCAGGAGCATTGGTGAGTCCAAAAGGCATAAGGTATTCATAGTGTCCAGTAGGGGTGTTACAGGCAGTTCTATTTCGTGTAAGCTCTGCCCTTTAAAGCTGTCGCTATTGGGTTTATCCGCACTTCGCGCCTAGACACTGAAGACTTCTAGTCCAGGTCCACCTGTTGTGGGCCCCGCCCGGTCCACTATAAAACCGCACCTGGACCGGCGCTCGGCTCCCATTTTTTCTTCACCTACGACACGAGAAGATTTTCTACAGTCTTTCATCATCATGCCTTCCAAGAAAACCTTCAGGTCCTGCCAAGGATGTGACTCAGGCTTCATCCTGTCAATGGACTTGCACCCACTTTGTGAAGGATGCCTTGGGGCTTCTCACGCTCACCAAGCCACAGACCAACATTCCTCCTGCCTGGCCTGCTCACGCTTGATGGAAGAGGAAAAGCGACGCCGGTTCGACCTCTTCTCCACCACGGACATAGAGTGTCAGCCGAGGGAAGACGTGGCACCCTGCGCGTGGTTCGAGGAGCTAGCAAGGTACACGTCTTCAGAGGCAGCTAGCGGAGGCGGCCCGTCCCCCTCTGGGGGCTCGGAACCGACCTCGCCCTTCCCCCTCCTCTCGGAGGGAGCTAGCAGCCGTGTCCCACCCTGCCCATTTGGGATGTGCGGGACTGACTTTGCCTTCCACTGAGGGAGCCGAGTTAACTTGTGTACGTGGTCCAACCTGCCTGTCTGGGGGGTCTTGACCTAGCGCCCCCTCCACGCTCTGAAGCCGGGTTGACCAGCAGCCGCGCACAATCACCGGTGGCCGGGAACATGACGACGCCCTCGGCTGATGCACCGAGCACGTCAAACTCTCACCCCACCTTACTCCACGTCCTCCCCGGGATCATCAGGTGGGCTGCGGACACATGCGAGCTGAAGGTCCCTGAAGGTATCACCCAGACCGCATCTTCGCTCCTGGTGGGAAAGTTTGCCGCCAATCATGGTGGACAGGCGGAACCGGTCTGGCCCTGTGTCTCGGATGTGGTCTCCCTCCTGCAGAGCGCGGCCAACCAGCCCTTAAAATTGAGAGCCCCCGTGTCATCATTTGTGCCCATCACAAGGGTCCATGGGCTCACGGATCAGACCTTTCCCGCGGTTCCTCCATTGGAACCCAGCTTGTCAGCGGTTTTTGGGGTGAGACCAGCTAAACACGTCGGCAAGCGGATTTCACCACTAGCACCCAGTGACCAGCTCACTGCCAAACTTCAGGACAAGATCTACAAGTGTGTGTCTCAGGTCGGTGCAGCCTCAAATAATATTGCGCTTTTGGCACTCAGTATTTGGCGCGACCCGAAACACAACATGGTTGGAGACGCAGCGGGCACAATCACTAACATGTGCACAGTACTCGCAATGTGCGTAGCTCGTATATCGGCCTGGTCAACTGTTCTCCAGAGATAACTATGGCTAAAACTGTCAACGTCTATTCCTGAAGACGTTAAGAAGGAACTTCTCAAGAGACCAATCTCATCGAAATGACTCTTTGGTGCACACTATCATTCGGTGTTCGATCAGCTAAGATTGTCTTCTGAGGTGCTCAAACAGGTGCGCAAGCACGTCATCCCCCCCGGCCGGACCCCTGCCCTACACGCGAGCCTGTCCATCTGCATGATCAGAGCAAAGCTTTTCGACAACAGCATCGTCGCTCAGAATCCGCCTTTATGTTTGCGGTGCCGCCCCCACTGGTCCCACTAAATGGACACCCGCCTTAGACTTTCAGACCCAGGGCTGCTAGGGGCAGGAGTCGCTATCAGCCTCCATGGACCAGCTAGCACCAGGACACCAAAAAAATTCATTACAAGAAAAGATGGTCTGCCAGAAGTGTGTGTGCTGATGTCAGTGTGTTTAATGAGCAAAATAAAGGAATTGTCTTAAAAAACAGTCTTTCATTCAGACATGCTGAACCTCCTCTCTCCGGGGTATGTAAATACACCTCCTAAATCGAAGAAAGAAGGTGACATGGAGCATTCTTCCAAAGGTAAACAGAAAAGTGTGACCTTTCACTGTGATCAGACAGAGAGCAGGGCTGCAGGTGCGAGCAGAGACCTTTCTGTGAACCCTCCAGCCCCGCCTCCCCACACCGCGGTGGGGGCCCGCCCTCTTAGCTGTCATCAGACGCAGAGTGGTGAATCATTCAGACGAATTAGTAAAGTTCCTGCTCTCACAAATGTGGTTAAAACACATGAGCCTGGTCTTGAAACAACTTCTTCAACCAGGACCTTTTCGCCTATTCCTTCCATTTAGTCGATCAGATTCAGGTACAGTCAGCGAACTACCTCGAAAGAGGCATTTGTCATGCCTACATGAGTCAAACGGGTCAGTACAGAAGTTGTGATGCGGCGTCTGGTAAACGCCCCTTTCCAAAAGAGTCTCCCATGGGCCAATGCGGACACTGCCCGCTTGGTGGCGGTAGAGGCTCAGCTATTTTCTCTCGTGAGGCAGAGCACTCAGGCCTCTCCTTTGACAACACGCAACGCTGCCTGGATGAAGACCTGCTTGTTGAACAAATGGTTAAGTCGACTGATTTCCAAGGGTTACACCCTGCAATTTTCAGGAGCACCACCAAAATTCAACGGGATGCTGGAAATGAAACTCACATACATGGAGCAAGGCACAGCTCTTCATTCAGATCTGAAGGAGCATTTACAAAAAACATTATCTCCAAAGTCCCCCCAGGGGAGGAGGAGACCGGTTTTTACTCCAAATATTTCCTGGTCCCAAAGAAATCAGGCGGACTCAGACCCATTTTGGATCTGTCAATTTTCAACAAATCTATCATGAGTCGCCCCTTTCACATGCTCTCGATAAAACGTGCTCTCGAATATGTAACGAGGGGGAGTGGTTTGTGTCGATCGATCTGAAGGACGCATATTTTCACATCCCAATAATAAACAAACACAGGAAATTTCTCAGGTTTGCTTTTTAGGGAGTTTGTTACCAGTACAACCGCCTTCCGTTCGGTTACGCGCTCACCCCCCACACCTTTTTGAAGTGCATCGAGGCGGTGCTAAACCCACTGCGAACGAAAGGCATGAGAATATTATATTATCTGGACGATCTTCTGCTCTTATCCCGTTCCAGGGAGGAAGCAGAAACACAAACAGTTATGTTGGTGAATCACTTGTCCCACCTAGGTTTCACCATAAACTGGGAGAAGAGCTCTGTGACCCCATCTCAACAGATCACATTTCAGGGGGTGAAACTATGCTCAAACAGCATGACAGCTGTCTTGTCGGACCAGAGGAGAGAATTTCTGACATCACTGCTTCAGTCCATCCAGCCCCACAGGATAGTGTCAGCGTTAACAATAATGAAATTGTTGGGAGTAACGGCCACAGCACACAGTAGTCCAGTTAGGACTATTACACATGCGTTGGCTGTAAAGATGGTTCAACCATCTGAAGATGACCCAGTTTGTCACAAACAGCGCTGGGTTGTGGTTCCATCGTCTTTGAGGATGGATCTAATCTACTGGGAGAATCCCATGTTCTTATCAGAAGGGGTTCCACTGGGCAAAGTGATGATGTTCACGTCGGTATTCACAGACGCGTCCCTCTCCGCATGGGGCGGAACCTGTCTGTCACAATCAATGGGGGGGAGGGGGGGCGTGGCTGCCCGGCACGTCTCGCCACATAAATGTTCTGAAGGTCCTGACAGTTCACAAAGTCCTCAGACACTTTGTCCACCTGATCTGGGATCAACATGTGTTGGTTCATACAGACAACAGGGCAGCAGCAGCGTACATAAATCTCCAGGGTGGTGTACGATCAGCTCAGCTACTGAACACAGCCAGAGAACTGCTCTGTTGGGCACGCACACACTTGAAATCACTAAGAGCGATTTATTTGTGGGGGAGTGGTGGCGCAGTGGTTAGATGGTGGGCCTGTGATTGGAGGATCGCCGGTTCAAGCCCTGGTACCGACAACATCAAAAAATGTGGGTGGAAAATGGTGAAACACTCACACCTGCCTCCACCCTCATTCGTCCCACTCTGGGCCCTTGAACAAGGCCCTCATCCCCCACCATCTGCTCCCTAAAACAGGTCTCTCTTGAAAATGAGTTCTCGTGGCTCAATGAGACTAACCTGGAAAAATAAAGGGTAAATAAAAAAAAATTAAAATAAAATATTCCCGGCGTGCTAAACAAAGGAGCAGATATTATGTCGAGAGGAGGGCCGCTGGACAGAGACTGGACTCTTCACCTGGACCTGGTCTCGCAAATCTGGAACAGGTTCGGAAGAGCGGAAATGGATCTGATGGCCACTCGAGAGAACTCTCAGTGCCCTCTGTTCTTCTCCTTGAACCCTCAGGACACTCCCCCGCTGGGAGTGAATGCGTTTGCGTGCAAACCATGGCCCATAACGTTGATTTATGCCTTCCCCCCAGTTCCTCTGCTGCCAGCTCTATTAGAGAGAGTAAAGGCTCCCCCATAGTTCTGCGTACGTCCGTACGCGTGTCAGTACGCGCGTACTATACGCAGTGAGTTCAGCCCCACACTTTTGCGTACGTTCTCGCGTATATTCTCGTGTTTTCGCGTGGAATTATTGACGTTATTTCCTTAATTTTGTCTGGTTCGGACAGCTCCACAGACAAGGAGCGTTTACCTACAGGACAAATTGTCGCTGATTGGTCATTTGCTGACACACCTACTGAATTGATTGACGGTCGGGGGAAAAAAAGGCGAGCGCTGCAGCGAGAGCTGGCAGCTCCAGCTGCAGCGGTGTTCTGTTTATATGTTGCTTATAAAAAGTTCTAAAAAATAAAAAAAACACAGGGAGCGCTGGTCCTGCAGCTCTCTCACACATCAGACCAGC
>JARVGS010000472.1:31402180-31413827 GCA_031762315.1 Hypsolebias antenori | reverse complement strand
TTAGTGAGAGCATTTGGCCTCCGTTTAGGGCATCCCTTACTGGATTCCCTATAAGTGCCACAAGCTCCAAACTTTTTGTGGGCTAGGTCCTTGAACAGTGTGGGACTGGTGTAAAGATTGTCCATGTAAATATGGTAGCCGGTGCCAAGATAAGATGGCTGAATAAGGTTCATTACCACGTCATAAGACAGTCCGTGCTCACTTGCAGTGTGAGTCTTCCCAGTGTACAAGGAAAAACTCACAGTGTAGCCACTGCTCGACTCGGCCAACACAAAAAGCTTTAGTCCCCATCTAGCCGGCTTGTCTTTCATATACAGTACTGGGTCATGCCAGTTTTTGCCATTGTTGGCACTATCCTTTCATCAACTGCAAGCTCCCTCTTTGGATGGTAGTAAGCCTGGCAGGCATTGAGGACGTCATCATAAACAGGCCGCAGTTTAAATAATTGGTCGTAGCCTGGGGTTCCCTTCTTCTTGTCATTTTTGACGTCCTCCTCAGGATTACTTGGGTGTAAGTTCCACATAATGGTCCTGAACCTGTCTCTTGTCATGATCTTGGCTGGAGTTGCAACAGACAAAAAATTGTTTTTTCTCCAGTAGTCCACGGCACTTGGTAGTTGCACCAAGGACATATAGATCAAGAGACCAAAGAACTTATACAGCTCATCTGTGACTATTTCAGCCCATTTATATTTTTTTCCGTTTGCTTGATTTTTTGCAGCATATCTGTTTGTGTTGTCACAGATGGTCTGGACTGTATCGGCTGCAAAAAACAACAAAAAAAGGTCTCTTGGACTGTGGTTGGACATCAGGTCAATCTGTGGTCCTGGTGGTCTCCTGGGTTGAAAGCGGCTCACATGAGGGGCTACATCTGCGTCCTCCTCAGTGTTCCACTGCCCAGCCTGTGTTTCTGCTGCTGCCTCAGCCAGAGGAGATCTGGATCTTGTCCGAGTTTGCTGCTCTCTCTGTTGTGTGGGCCTCAACTGGACAGAGCACGTGGCCGTTTCCTCCTCCTCCTCCTCACTGAAGAGAACGGCGGGATCACCAACCTGGAGAGGGAAATTAGCATATAATCTGGTTTAGTGTGCATCTACTCCGATTATAATAATTTACTGTACATATTCCATGCCAAGTAAAACAAAAAACAAACCTCATCATCGAAATCAAACTCCGAGTCAGACTCGTTCGACAGCGCGCCATCGTCCTCTTCACACTCGAAGTGCTCTCCATTCATGTAGCGACGGCTCATTCTGACAAACAGACTAAAAACGGACTACAAACTCTGCACACGCACTAACACACGTATAGTCACAAATTTTAATCCAAAACACTACCTGCAAATTCCAAAATGACAACAGCACAGCACCGTTCTCCAACGTTACCAAAACGCGCTCATCGAGCTGCTTCAAATCAAAATGGCCGAAATGCTTTCTGATTGGTTGTTGCTTCAGAACTGTGGTGGGTTGGTGAAAATCGGAAAAATGGGTTTCATGTTGCATTCATTCACTTTTTAGTCATAAAACATCCACTGACTGCACTCCACATGCGTAAAATGCGCACAAAACTATGGCGAAAATGAACGATCATATTTCTGGTTTTATTTGGAAGTAAATATAAAACAAAATTAATATAAAAACACTACTTTTATAAAGTTTGAAGTCTCTTCACTTGCCGTCTTATTTTTTTAATGCATGACGTCAAGCCCGCTCCAGAGTGGGCAAAGATGTTATTTTCGAACAGAAATGGAAGTAAAATGATTTTGTAACGTGAAGTTAATGACATTCTGTATATTTTGCCTCTTTTATTTTGCCATTAAAGTACGTGACGCGAGACGTGACTAGGACTCTTATTTTGAAATGTTTAAACTCGGTAATTCCGCTTCCGTGTAAAATGACTTGTTCTTTCGTGATACTTGGGTTTAACGGTAAAATGTCGGGCAGTTCCGTGTTTTACTCAGAGGTAAAGTCCATAATAGAGACGCTCATAGAGGCTGTAGTCGATGTGGCCGGAGGTTCGGACAAGAACACCGTCAAAAAGAAACGGGACCGCGGGGTGAGTAACGGCTCCGCCTCTGTTCGGTTCGGTCACCCGATCAGAAACTGTGTTTGAAGAAGATTGTCCCGCGGGAAGAAACCGAGCGGGGTGGAGACACGACAACAAACATGGCGGGCGCCTCGGCCGGACCAACCTTTAAAAATAAAAAGAGTGTTGACTCATATGTTACTGTAGGATTTCTAGTTACAACATTCTACATTTATTTACAAATAACTTAGGGAATGTACCAGTAGGAAACTATTTAAAGTCTGTATTTTGTGACCATCACATATTGTATTTTGACTCCGCTACGCAAATGACGTACGTTAATGGGATTGGAACAGAGCGATAAACATCACGCTAAATTTAATTTTGTGCGTTTAAAAGTGTATTTTTGCGGTTAGAAATTGTTATTGATAATAGTTATATTTATTCCATTAAAAAAAGTATGAAGAAATTTAGTGAAAACCTGTATTACATTTTTTGATTAAATTTTAAATACATTTAAATGAAGACTCAACACGTCTGCTGGCTTCCTTCTTTAGATAGATAACTTTATAATTTATAATGTAAATATTTTTTGTTCTGTGACCTGAGATAACCTATGTTGTGACTTGGCTTACGTACGCTTTTTTGCGTAGCATTGTCCAATTTTAAGGGTTCAACAGCGCCCCCTGTAGTCACAGCATATTAATGTCATGGCAACAACTTTTTACAATAGAATACATTTTTTTAAAAACAGTACAATTATTCTTTCAGCTGTTCCCGTCTCCACAGCAAGTCCTCCATCTCATTCTGTCCTCTTGGACAAGCCAAACTTGTGGCTTGGGACCAGAACCAGGCACACTGTTGGCTTGTGCTCCTGGTGACCAGTTTAAGCAGAACAAAATTATCTATTGTCACTTTATTTATTTTAAAAAATCTGTGCATCCTCATTGAGTTTCCTTATTATTGTGCAAGAATCTTGGTTCCAGCACTTTTCTCCACACTTTTTCAAGAGCCATCCTTTTCTATTGTCATGTTTTAGTGGTCTTATTTAATGTTGCTTTTTGCTTTGGTTGCTTTTTAACTCAGTGTCTGCTGACAGATTTGTTTTATTTTTATTTAATGCATAATTTAGTTACTTTCCATCCATTTATTTCATAACTCAGCAGAATATCCACCAGGGCTTTATTTCTACTTTGAAGACCAGAAACATCAGGATGATTAACACATTGATTAACAGAAGGAACATTCATATCATGGTGCCTTTCCCCTCATTTATTCTGACGACTTCATGTTTTTTCTTTTGAAATGTTTGCAGCCAGATTTTGGCAGCATGGTGGATCTGTTGACACGCGAGGCGACCAGAAAGATCAGCAGCGTTTTCGCTCCGCTGCTGCTCGCTGAGAACTCCTCTCTGAAGGCCCGGGTGGGACGGCTGGAGAACGAGCTGAAGGCCGTCAGAGAAAGCTTGGAGAACTCCAACCTGTGGAGGGAGAACGTCCTGAGCGGCTGCCCGGTGCTGTTCCAGGAGAGCGGGCTCATCTTCAGCCTGAAGCCGCTCGGAAAGTTGTCGATGAAACCAAAAGAGGGAGAGGACGACCCGCCGCCTGCTGCCGAGCAGGACAGATGTGAGGATCAGCAGGAACAAGCACTCACTGAAAGTCGTTGCTCTTTCTGCAAAACTAAACAGTTCCAAAAAACTCTTGATGAGAACATCTCATTTATTAGCAGTTATTACCGTTAATACAATTTTAATCCAGAAAAAAAAATGGTATTTTCATCCAGTTTTGACCCAACAGCACAAAATATCACCCTGAGTCGAACTTTAGCTGCTTTTTTTTTTTTTTTTTTTACTGATACCAGCTTTGAAATATTTTAATTTTCACTTCTCATTTAGATGGAGAAACTGTTGAGCAAGTGTCTTCATCTCCACCAAATGGACGAGGTGAGACTCAAAATGTTAAATATGGAAATAACCAACGTTGTTGCACAGGAAGTCACCATTTATTGGAGTGAAAGGTTGGTTTGTTTAAACCATCAAATTATCACAACTGCTAAACAATACTTGTTATAGTGTTACTGATAATTACTGAAACATACCTGTCTGTGTTGGTATGTCTGTTAGCAAAATACCTCTTGAACCACCAGATCAATTTTATTGAAACTCTTAGAAATTAATCACTGGATGCTCGTAGCTGAGTCAATTCAAGATGGCCACCGCAGGCAGCTAAAATATGTAAAAATGGTCATAACTCTGTCAACTTTACAGATATTGAGCTCAAGCTTGGTGTGGTAGTAGCTGAGTGTCCTTCACAACACACCCTGCATTATTTTCAAGGTTTGACCAAAGCGTAAGGTTGCGGGTGATATGCATTCCTTTCAGGGAAGCTAGTTTTTTATTTAAACGTTTGATAAGTTTGACTTTTACCTTTTCTCCTCCTGTTTAGATTCGCCACGGGATTTTGCTGCCACGAACACCTCGGAGCTCCAGAGCCCGTGTGAACCTGTGGTCAGAACGAAAGCGAAGGTGTTTGTTTGTGAAGTTTGTGAGAAGAGTTTTAACCGTCACGCTCACCTGCTGAAGCACATGAACACCCACAGAGAACGGCGGACGTTCACCTGCGACCAGTGCCCCCGAAAATTCAGGAGCGCAGAGACCTTCGAGTTCCACGTGCTGCGACACGAAGAGAAGAAATGCACGTCCTTCCAGTGCCAAATCTGCGAGAAGACGTTCAAAACCAAAATGTGCCTGAAGACTCACCAGCTCGTGCACACGGACACGCGGCCGTTCAGCTGCTCCGCCTGCAGGAAGGCCTTCAAAACCAAACGCCACCTGCAGGCTCACCGGGCGGTGCACCTGGTGGAGAAGCCGCACAAATGCGCCGAGTGCGGGGAGAGTTTCCGTCACGCCGTCAGCCTGCAGTGTCACCGGCGCGTCCACACCGGAGAGCGTCCGTACGGCTGTTCGGTGTGCGGGAAAACCTTCACGGGGAGGCGATCGCTCAGAACGCACCAGGCTGTCCACAGAGGGAAACAGTTTTCCTGCGAGACGTGTGGAGCCGGCTTCACCCTCCGGCAGAACCTAAGAAGACACATCCGCATCCACACCGGGGAAACACCGTTCGGCTGTAAGGTCTGCGGGAAGAGCTTCATGCAGGACAACAAGCTGAAGGCTCACATGCTTCTTCACGGAGCTACGAAGGCGTTCATGTGCGACCTCTGCGGAAAGACTTTTCTGTACAACTGCCAGCTGAAGAAACACCAGAACGTAACTCATGATGAGAAGCGGGGCTTCAGGAGGCGAACTGGAGAGCGAGGCGACCGCAGAGTTATCTACCGACGGGACAAAACAACCGTCGACGTGACGCCGCTCAGCTGCGGCCTCTGCCACAAAGGCTTCGACTCGGCAGCTTCGCTGAAGAGACACGAGTTGATCCACAGAGGCGACATGAAGCACACCTGCAGCCAGTGTGGCAGGTCCTTTTTCTACAAAGCCACCTACGAATACCACCTCCGGGTCCATTCGGGAGAACGGCCGTTCGCCTGTGACGTCTGCGGAGAAAGATTTATCATCCGTCAGGCGCTCGTGTCCCACAGACTGCAGCACTCGGGAGAAAAACCGCACAAGTGTGAGCAGTGCGGGAAGACCTTCAGGCTCTACACAAACTACCTGCGGCACCGGCGGATCCACACGGGGGAGAAGCCGTACGAGTGCGAGGTCTGCGGCGTTTGCTTCCGGCAGCTCGGACACGTCAAGTTTCACATGCAGGTCCACACGGGGGAAAGGCCGCACTCCTGCAGCAGCTGCGGACTCGGGTTCTCCGACTCCAGGCTGCTCAGGAGGCACAAGTGCAGCGAGAAATATGACAAAACGTTGCCGAACGCGCTCGAAGAGTCCTGATATTATCCCATCTGCTGCAGTCACCTCCAACAGACTAAACCCGATATTGAGGGTTGATTTTATAAAACCCTCCTAAATCACATTTACGTTTAGATTATTTAATAAATATTTACAAAACAAACTAAAGCCAATATTTTAAACAAAATCTGGTATGTTGAAAAATGACAGAATAAAAGAATGTTAATGACATGAGTGTTTTGTGCTATGGATGACCCTCAGCAGCCACCATACCTTGTGTTTGCTAATGATCAGCTTTGGGAGCCATCATGGATTTATTTATTTGTTTATTCATTTTATACAATTTTATACAATACAGTAATTAAATACAACAATTACATGTTTGTATTTTTTTTAATTATTTCAATTCAAATACAATTATAGGAATGTGGAAAAAAAAGATAAAAAAACAAGGGACAAGATAACAAGAACAAGGAACAATAAAAACCAAAATTAACTATGCCAGGAGGGTGCCAGGTTTCTACAGCGAGTACATTAAAAAAAGATTATACATTAAATACATTCAAAGAGCTACAGCATTCAAACGTGTTTATAGCTTTTTTGTTGTTACTTTTAGAAATGGTGCATAAATATAACTCTATTTCTTTAATTAAGCCTGGAAAAAAGGGCGAAGATTATGAAGATTTACATTTGTGAATATGGTATTTGCCAAATATAATTAAATTAATTGCTAGTTTTTTTTATATTAATTTTTTTTCATGAAAACCAAAAATAATGTGTTCATATCTTAATGAAAATTTTGAATCAATATTACAAATGATAAAATTATTACAATAAATAATCTTTGACTAACGCACATCTTCAGCAAGTTCTGTTGATGTTTCTTTCCAGCAGGGGGCGCTAGTGTATAATAATGCACGTGTAGATTATGTTAGAAGACATCCAACAATTCTTTTAAGTTTGTATTTGTTTGCTCCTCAGTGCGTCTCCTGCAACAAGTCCTTTAAGAAGTTGTGGTCGCTCCACGAGCACATTAAGATCGTCCACGGCTACGCAGAGAAGAAGTTCTCCTGTGAAATCTGTGAGAAGAAGTTCTACACCATGGCTCATGTTCGGAAGCACATGGTTGGTGAGTTGGACTTTTTTAAATCTCCCTTTCATCACGTTGACGTGTAAAGAGTCACGCAGCTTTAAACCACACGATATGAATAAATGTTTCACCTGGCGTGCTTTATTTAAAAACTGTCACATGTTTACATCTCATTGTGCAGCGCTGGTCTTGTCATGCAGGTGTTTCCTGTTTAAAAGATGTTTAAAAACACTCTTCTTTTTCCAATCCCTTCCTCTCAACTGCAGCTCACACCAAGGACATGCCGTTCACCTGTGAGACGTGTGGGAAGTCGTTCAAACGCAGCATGTCGTTGAAAGTCCACTCGCTCCAGCACTCTGGGGAGAAACCCTTCCGCTGTGAGGTAAGGTGCACGTGTTGCTGTGACGTCGTGTCGCACTGAGACGTCTTCAGGCATTTCGTGGGCACTAAACAAACCAAACTGTTCGAGTTTATAGAAGCCATGCCAAAAAAAACGACACCGAATGTTTTAGAGGTTTTGTGTTTGCACGGAGAATGAATGTAAACAGGGTGGAGGGGGTTTAAAGCAGAGTGCACGTGAGCTAATAACGGCATGTAATTAGGCGAATACGCAGGTTATTAAATGTGTGATTGTACATGGAAAATTATATTAAGCAAATTAATGAATGTTTGTGCTTCATCGAAGTTGCTTAGTAATTGGATGATAACGTGAATAATAATTAAAAAAAAGGCTTTTGATTGACTCGACTCTCAGGTCGCAGGCTGGTTTTATGTACAACGTGGATGTTTTTCCAAACTGATTCAAGTATAGATATATAAAAATAAAAGCATGACCACAGCACAACTATTTAATGTAAAGATTGAGTATTTGTTCTTGCCTGTTTAAAAATGGCCAGAATGTTGACTGAGAAATAGGCAAATTTGAGTCCAAGTGTTGTTTTGAAATGTAAAAATGTGTTGAACGTGTGGTTTGTTCGTGGCGTTCAGGTGCTGGAGCGTCGTCTGCTTAATTTTGACCTCAGCCGAGGAGAATTATCCATCGTTAAAGCCCAGTTTGTTTAAAGCCTATATTTGATTCAGGAATCACGACGACCCTTCTCTCATGTTCCTTAATGTGAACTCTCCAAATGCACCTGATTTAACGAGAGCTGAACGTGTCCTAATAAAATCCACGGTGATTTTCAGTAACGTTTCTGTGGCGGCAGTCCAACCCATCGACACCGACGCATTACAGATCACGTCACCGGGCAGATTTACAGGCAGTGGGTCTGAATTTGTCTCTTTGTGCGTTTCAAAGAAATCCCAACAGATGGCGTCGTGAAATAAGGAAACTTGTTTCCTTAATGTAGAAAAAACAGAGACCTTCTCAAAATGGCATCTCCTTAACCACCCAGAGTTCCTTAAAAATTACAGATAGTTCCTGTTCTCGTGGCTTTATTTAATTTCCTGTTCATAACCGGGTTAGAATCCATAAGATATAACGGGGACATGCAGGATTGATGGAGAACCTGGGACATTTTTAATAAACAAACCTAAATGTCTTCTTCTTTCTTGCTTGATCTAATGTATTTATTTTGGGCAGCTATGGCTGAGTGGTTACTGGCAGTCGTCCTCCAGTGGGAGGGTTGGGGGTTCGATTCCACCAACAGTCACATGCTGAAGTGTCCTTGGGCAGGATGTGTGTCCCATCAGTGTATGAATGTGATAAAGCTCTGATTATCTTTGTAAAGATCTAGTAGATGATGTGTGAACGGGTACATGAGGCACAGATTGTTGTGTAGAGAGCTTTGAGTATCTTGAGAAGATAGAAAGGAACTACGTATATAAGTGCAGTCCATTTACCGTTTTAAGCTCAACGCAGTAAGACTGAACATCACAGTCCTTATTTATTTATTTATTTGATTTTTTTATTAATAAAGCTGTTGTTTCAAAAAGCAAACTGTAGTTTTTACGGGTTTGAGTTCATGTGTTATGTGGTTTGTGGCCACTTTGAAAATATTCTGTTTATTATTCTACACTTTGGTTGGTCTCTTCCATAAGTTTTAAACATTCAGATGAGGGTTTAGTCTAGAGCCCGACCGATATGGAAATTTAAGCGATCCCCAATATCGATATTGGGTACCAATATATTACCGATACAGTGTTTCCCCTACACCAGCTCCGTTGGCGGGGCGCTCATGGTATTTAATAATTTTTTAATCATGTGTGTGTGACTAGCTTAGCGCTACGTTGCTACTGGTTTTTACTGACTACTGGGTGGTGGGGAGTCGCATGCGTGTTGCCCGCCCACTAGCTTAGCCCTACGTTTGCTGGTGCATTTGTGTTGCACCCCATGCTACATCAATACTGACAGTTGTTGAGGGGAAGGGGGAGTTCGGTAGACAGCGCGTTCAGTTTTGTTGAGGGTGCGGGGAGCCCCACTTGTATAAAAGTAGGAGAAACACTGTCGATATTTTACTAAATATGCTACACACAGTATTGCTCCCTGCTACGTCTGTGCTAAATGTGAAAGTGAAACTTAAAAGTGAACGGTCATGATTTGAATGTAGTCGTCATGCGCCCTCTGCTGGATACGTTGTACAGTTACAGCTGGTTCACAGCATTTTCAGGGTAAACGTTAGAAATGCTCATATTGGCGCATAGTGGGACAGTTATCACCGATAACGAAATGTCCCCAAACGTCTATATCGGCCCTGCCAATATATTGGTCGGGCTCTATTTTTGTCATGAGACACGTTCAGAGAAGTTGAAGTCCGCTCATATATTAGAAAACTGCTAACTAACTGGAGAGTGAGCTACATGTAGGCAAAACTAACTTAATGTTTAGAATAAACTACCGATGTCTCTTTTAAAATGTTTTTCTTTATCACACTGTGGGACATTAACGACAATAAACCAACTTGAACTCAATGTTGATGAGTTTATTTCTGCTCTGTGGTGTTTGATTGTTAATTATTTTAGCAATTTGACTTTTATTAATACGACGGTTCAGAGTTTCTCATGTCTTCCTCAGGCCCACACAGAGAATGTTTCTAAAGAGTGGAGTTTCTTTGATTAAATGTGTAAAGTTAACCTGCACTGCAGGGTGTCATTACATGCTTATTAAGTGGATGCAATGTATAGACCATTATCATTAGTGGGAGACCTTGAAGGCCAATATGGCTAGTCTGCACTTCTACACACACACACACACACACACACACACACACACACACACACACACACACAGTTATTTAGTGAGGTGGTGCCACTAGGATTATAAATACCTCACCTCTGGAAAAAGCCTCACCAAGAAAGTCTCGTAGTGCAAATATGTTGATTTAGACCTCAGTAAATGTAACCGTGTGTATTTACAGTCTAAATCTTTATGCTAATTATTTCCTTAATCAGTAGTTTAACATGTTACATTTTAAATATGTGCATAAGGAAGACGTTTACCATTTTTCCAAATCTTTATGCAGATAAGTGAATGTACTGAGTCAACAACAGCTAAAAGATAATTCAAATTATTGAAGCAGTGTTTGTAGCTCTGTCTGAAACTTTTATTTTAACATCCACATTAAAAGGTTAAATATTTTAGTGGATTTTTTAATATACTCCCATGTTTTGCACGGTGCTGTTCCAGCACGCTGGGTTTAGATCAGAAATGACAAAATAATGTTTTTAATTTATTATTAGTTCTTTTTTTTTTTAACCTGATTTTTGACGGGCGGTCTCTTCTCAGGCTGTCAGATACACACGTTAAACAAAAGTTTAGATTTGACAGAAATTCTTCAGCTTTCACTGTTATTTTTTTTTCCTCAAGTTGTCGATAAAGAGAGCGCATGAGACAGATGTTTGCTCTGTTTAGGTTTTTGTGTATCTGCTCGTTCGTCCGAGTGTGTTTTGCGCTCTGAAATCGTTTTCTCGCCCCGCCTCAGAACTGTGACGAGCGGTTCCAGTACAAGTACCAGCTGCGCTCCCACATGAGCATCCACATCGGCCACAAGCAGTTCATGTGCCAGTGGTGCGGCAAAGACTTCAACATGAAACAGTATTTTGACGAGCACATGAAAACACACACAGGTGAGGACTGAACGCTCCATGCACGCCGAGGTGAACTAACTGTTGTTCCACAAGTCCTCGCTGCGGGGCATCACTTCTGGTTTTTACAAATATTTAGACCGCAGAATAATTTTAATGAGTATGAAGCATTTTAAGAAACTAGAGGCTTCTACAAAAACACCCCATTAATTGAGAAATGATAATTTCCAACTACAGATATTGCATTTCCTGCAAAAATGCAATGTGGATGCTTATTGCAGAAGAACCTGCTGAAAAACAGCTGAAATTAGCTTTAAAAAAATACTGAAATGGAAGAACAAACCTAGGTTAGTAGAAGAAAACTGAAAGAACATGTAATTACTGAATTAGGTTTAAATAAACAGAAATAAGCACAGAAATTAGAAAATTGGCACAAAAAAAGCTGAAATTAGCAAAAAAAATGGCTGAAAGGCAAAAAGAAGCTTAAACTACCAGAAAGAAGTGGAAAGAGTTGAAATAAGCTCAAAAATGTGGATTTAGCAGAAAAGGCTAAAATTTGCATAAACAGCTAAATAGTAGCTGAAATACAGGTAACCCCCGGTTTACGGCCGAGTTCCGTTATAACGGCCCGGCCGGATACCGATTTAGCCGGATACC
>JARVGS010000472.1:31367878-31383779 GCA_031762315.1 Hypsolebias antenori | reverse complement strand
ATCAATTCATATACTGGATTCATATGCATACATGTATCACATACGTATATCACAAACCCTAACAGAGTAACAAAGGGTTAGTGACAGTGATGTGTTTGTCCGACAGGGGGAGATAGATCTCCAAATAAAAACCATAGAAGAAGAATATCCCTAAGTTTCTCCGTAGAAGAAGAAAGTCGTCCGCTTGCCAGTGTTATCTCATGCGCATGGCGCTATATGAATGAATATTCGTCATTGTAACGTCAGCTTTTTATAATTTGGATTTTATATTTATTCGTCAATTTCATCTCATATTAAAGGTACGTGTTTAGCAACATATAATTAATAGCTTTGTGCAAAATAGTAAGCTATAAAATGTGAACAACAACAACGTAACTCTGACGTCCGTTTCTTTCCCTTTTAGCATGCTAGCATCCTAGTTTGTGGCAAAATAAAATATTAACTCAAGAAAAGCATTTTCTATTTGTATTAAAGTTTTAAGTTTCCTCTATTTTCAGTTAATTCGTAAATGAAAATACGAATTTATTCGTGTCTGCGATATTCAGGGTTAGCATTAGCTTTGTGCTAACAGCACTAATAAACCATTTTGCGTTGCATAAAACGTGTTCTGCTGAGGTGCATAAAATTTCAAAGAGTTGTAGCAGAATTTATACCACAAATGCACATGTTTGGCTGTTAAATTAAATGTGAATGAATCATGTAGTCATAGATTCATCATCATCCTTCTGGCTTAATTTCTTAAACTTTAAGAAAGCCTTGATTAACAACAATTAACAACTAAAAACAAAAGCAGAAGACGAGTCAAACAAATTTAACCTTTAAGTTAAAGATTAAATTTGTTTGACTCTTCTTCTGCTTTTGTTTTTAGTAAAACAAAAACATAGAATAAAACTAATCACATGTGCATTTCTATAGGATGGAGGCTGATTTGTACGATGAGTTTGGGAACTACATTGGTCCAGAGCTGGACTCTGAAGATGACGAAGATGAACTGGATGCAGAGGACAGAGATGTAGATGAGGTATTCCACAAACATACGACACAGCCTTGCACCGTTTTATTTTAAAATTATTGCCCCATGCATAATCCTGGTGTTTACTTTGTGCAGGGGGATGAAGATGATGATGACGAGCCTGCAGATGCTGATGAGGATGTCCCTGGCATGGAAGTGGTCCTGCATGAGGACAAGAAGTACTATCCCACAGCAGAGGAGGTTTATGGGCCAGAGGTGGAAACTATTGTTCAGGAAGAAGACACACAACCTCTCACAGGTGAGAGATGTTTAAATGTTGATATGCAAATTAAAATGTTGTAGATTTGGCTTGATCAATGAATTAAAGTCATGACTTGCCAAAATCACAAATGTACTGTAGTTTTGACTCTGAAACAGGTTCTACTTTTCTGCATATATTAATAATATGCATAATATTGAGCATGCATCAGGGTACTTTTCTGCACATTCACATTCCAGTTGAATTCAGTTCAGAGCTAACATTGCTTTTAAAACCAGTTCTGAAGTGAGTTTGTTTAATCCATTTAATCCAGTGCTGCTTTCCCAACAATTAACATGTGCTGTCGGTTCTTTCTTTAATTAAATTTCTGTTACATATAATTAGCAAATAATATTTTCTTTTTCAATCTAGCTCAGTTCTTCAGCTTAATTTGTAAACTGTCCCTTAGGCCAGCAGGATACTGTTGTCTTTGTGGATACTGTTGTCTTTGTAGAAGTAATACTATAAAAAAGTGCTAGTAGATTCATTCCAGTGCGCTGTGGTTTTTAACATACCTTAATGTTTGTATTGTTTTCTGTTTGTACAATTTAGAGCCTATCATTAAGCCTGTGAGGCACAAACAGTTCACTTTAATGGAACAGGAGTTACCGTCCACAGTTTATGAAATGGAGTGAGTACCCTGTGTTTAAACCTGGAGGTTAACTTCTGTAGAAGTACTGGCAAAATGATGCTAATCCAGTTGACTGGTGTGTTTTTAGGTTGTGACATCTTTTTATCTCCCCCTTTTTTTTTAAAATAGATTTCTTGCAGATCTGATGGACAGTCCTGAGCTGATTCGTAACATCACCCTTTGTGGTCACCTTCATCATGGCAAGGTTGGCATTATTGTTGCCTCTAATTTAAGCTCATTACTTTTTATTCCTATTTGGGTCATGTCCTGGCCATTCTCCCTGAGAAGACACAATGAATAGTTTGATCATAGGCTTCTAACATGACTGTGCTGTAGACTCATCAGCAGCTCACTGGAATCTAATAATGGTTTGTTTTTTTTCCCATTCAGACCTGTTTTGTGGATTGCCTGATTGAGCAGACACACCCAGAAATCAGAAAAAGAGATGATGCTGATGTGAGTGTGTTAACACTAATTCAACATATTCACATTTTATATTTTAAAGTAATGACGACTGATGTAATTTTGAACCTTTTCAGCTCCGGTATACAGACATCCTTTTTACAGAGCAGGAGGTGAGTGGTGTGATCAAACTTTGGAACCATGAAAAGTGATTTACTTCACTCAGTTTCAATTCCTCCTATGATTTTGCTTTCTTGATTGTGTGTGGTTTATATTTCTATAGAGGGGGGTTGGCATCAAAAGCACTCCTGTCACAATGGTCCTGCCTGACTCCAGAGGAAAATCTTACCTTTTCAACATCATGGATACCCCAGGTGTGTTTGTGTGTTGTTTTGCAGCAACCCATATCTTCAACTGTCCAACCTTGTCCTCTACTCTTCTTGTCTGGCCATTTTGTAACATCACATAGTCTGATTAGGAGCAGGAGCAGATGGGCAACTTGGATGTTTACAGAGCTTGATGGTTTATGTTGCTATTCACTTTGATTGTATATATGAAAGACAAAAAAAAATGACAGCAGATGTTCATTTTCCTGAAAGGCCACGTAAACTTCTCTGATGAGGTCACGTCCAGCATGAGGCTGTCTGATGGGGTTGTCCTTTTCATTGATGCAGCAGAAGGAGTGAGTTGCCTTCAACTTTTTCCACTGCCCTTGTATCGTTGCTCTTAATTCATCCACTTGACACAGATTTTTTTCTTGTCTCTGTTTAGGTGATGCTCAACACTGAGCGTCTGATCAAACATGCCGTTCAGGAACGCATGGCCATCACTATCTGCATCAACAAGGTGGATCGACTCATCGTTGAGCTCAAATTGCCTCCAACGGACGCTTATTACAAGCTTCGCCACATTGTGGATGAAGTCAATGGTTTGCTCAGGTAATTTGAGAAATATGGCTTGTTTTAGTGTTCAGAGAAGCTGAAATGTTATTATATAATAATGTACAAACAATTCAGTTTGAAAAGGAAAAAACATCAGGTGAAACAGCAGGCAGAAACTATTTATTGAACTTTTTGTTCAAAAGATGGCATTTGGGTCACTTTTGCACAAATTTTTCCCTAGTCATTCAGCCATGCCTGAAAAAGTTAAAGAGGAAACCGCAGTGTGCATGCAGTATTGTCCATTTGCATACTATTGATGGAAAATCCAGTAAGGAATGTCACAGTTGTGTGAAATTACTCACAATGTGTTGTGTTGCTGTTTTCTCTCACAACACGACACATTTTCATTATTTCTGTAAGCATGCTGAATTCACAGTTGCTACATAAATCATACCGGTTGTGGATACAAGCCGCTGAAAATATAACTTTTCTAAATTTTTTAAAGCTGAAACCATCGGTGTTCATCTCATCCCAGCACAACTTTAACAGTGCAGTTGTCAAAGTAAAACAAAGGATGTAGTTGTCTAAACCGTCATTGCCGTTTTACAAATGAACATATCCATCCATCCATTATCTTCTGCTTGTTCCGAAGTCGGGTCGCGGGGGCAGCAGCTTTACCCAGAGTACCATAGGTGAGTGTAGGAACGTAGACTGACCGGTAAACAGAGAGCTTTGCCTCGCAGCTCAGCTCTCTTCACCACAATGGACCGGTACAGAGTCCGCAATACTGCAGACGCTGCACCAAGCCATCTGTCAATCTTGAACATATCATCATGCAGAAATTTTAAGTTCTTATTGTTAGTTTATTCCTAACATGTTTTTTTTAACCATAAAAGTTATAAGGTAATAAGTAGGCCTGTCACAATAAACAATAAATCAATTAATTACATGATAAATGAAAATTATCCACTTCATTTTCATTTATCGGCTTTATCCTTTCTTTGTGTCTCTTTCTAGTAAAGACACCGGATGACAAACGGCTTAACTCTGGTGCTCTTCACCGACCCCTCCCTTTCTCTTTTCTCTTTAAAATCCATTTAACCGTCCAAAAGCATGTTTTTGAATCATTAAAAGCAGCTAAGCTACGAGCTAAGCTAACAGGCGACCTCAAGGGAAAAAAAGTCTAGTCAACGCTCCAAAATTCAGGGTTGAAACCCGTGCCTTTGTCTAAAAAGTTTTTCTCTGCAAAAAAAAAAAAAAGCTGAGAACTTGTTTTCTGATTTTTTTTTTTTTTTTAATTTTGTTGTGTGAAAAATGCTATGCTAAAGAGCTCAAACCACACAGTGTCTGCCATTCTGAGAACTGAAAAAGGAAGGAGAGACAGCCCATGTCCCTTCAAGGGGCCTCCCTCCCATTTTTCTTTAAAGAGACACGCTGCTCGCTCCCTCACTATCCATCCTTTGGTTCAAACTGTCTTATTCTGCCATCCGGTGGTTGAAAAAAGGTACTACACACAAAACAAATTAACAAACATTTCTTCTTAAATTTGACAATAATTACTAATTATTGTCAAATTTCAAACCATTTTATCATTTATCGCAATAATTTCTGAGAAAATTAATCACCCAGCAAAATTTGTTTTCGTGACAGACCTAGTAACACACAGTGTATTTGGGATGTAAGAACATCATTATATCTCTGTCCATAATGTAAAAAAAGAATCTTCCTGAAGCGTCCTTTCAGTTGAAGCGCCTGGTGAATCATGGTACAGTCATCATGCCTTAAAGAGGGAACCATGTTCATTCTGTAGTCGGTTACTTTCTGTTCTCTTGGCACGTAATGTTGCTGAAAAGATGTTTTCTGTTGTTGGGTTTTCGTTGGTTCCGTTTTTACTAAACTTTAAAAGATCGGAGATCAAGACAATTAAAGATTTAGAACCCCCCGTGGATTACTGGTTACTTAGCACTGATGCCTCACAGCAAGAAGTTCCCCGGGTATGCTTGAGTTTTTCTGAGTGGCATTTGCATGTTCTCCTCGTGTTTACACCTGGTTTCCTTCCACAGTCCAGTAAATGTCATTGTGTTGCCTTCAGGCTCAGGCCTCTGTCATAAAAGAGTCTGTGTTCTTAGAGTTACCTGGTTAAAAAAAAAATGAATATAAAAGTTCCCAAACTTTTACTGCTTGGTTCTTATTTTGTGTGCTTCAAGTTTATTTTTGTGTTTTTCACAACCTAAAAGCATTTTTTTTTTTTTATGAAAAGGCACCAAGCTGTTAGTTAGGACATTCAAATAACTCACATTGTGAACACGTTGGACGTCTGAAAGCTCTGACTCGCTGTGAAGAGTCTGGTTGGTGACCGGGCATCTCTTCCTTTTCAGCACGTATTCCACGGACGAGAACGTGGTGGTGTCTCCTCTCCTCGGAAATGTTTGCTTTGCCAGCTCTCAGTACAGCATCTGTTTCACCCTGGGATCATTCGCAAAGATCTACTCTGACACCTACGGTGAGCTGACCCGTCTGTCGCGACGGCAGTGTCGTTTTCACGGCACCGACCTGACGCTGTCTCCTGTTTGCGTCTGTAGGTGATATTAACTACAACGAGTTTGCAAAGCGGCTCTGGGGAGACATTTACTTTAACCCCAAAACGTGAGTAGCCATTCTTTTTCAGCAACATGAAAGTTCTCTTTACTTACTTTTTATTTTTTTCTTCTGTTTAGTCGCAAGTTCACCAAAAAAGCCCCTAGCAGTAACTCTCAGCGCAGCTTTGTGGAATTTGTCCTGGAGCCTCTCTACAAGATCCTCTCACAGGTTTACCACGCCTTTAGCAACTGATGAAACTGCCAAAGCTGCTCAGTGTGTAATCCTTCCCTAAATCCTGTTTGTGTCCAGGTGGTCGGGGACGTGGACACGTCTCTCCCCAGAGTTCTGGATGAGCTTGGGATCCACCTGACCAAAGAGGAACTGAAACTGAACATCAGACCTCTGCTTCGACTGGTCTGTAACCGCTTCTTTGGGGAGTTCACTGGTATGACTTGATTTGTATTTTAGTTATACTTGAAATATTGTCTTTATTTTTATATAATTTTGTTTTATTTGTCTTCAAGATTGTCTTGGAGGTCTTTGTTTACCTAAAAATTAGGTTTCATTTGTGACAATTTTTTTTTAATGATTTAGAATATTTGTGGCTATGTTCATGTCTTGACTTGGATTTAAAAAAAAAAATTTCCCTGTAAAACCAAAATTTGACTTCTCAGTAGAAAAGAAAAATATTAAACACAGTTTGCTTTTAGCATTAGAATGGTTTCTTTCTTATCTGAGTGACAGGAGATTTTGTGTTTAATGGTGTATCTGCTTCAGTGCCTCTTTCCTGTGAGGTTCCGCAGGGGTCGATTCTTGGACTCCTTTTGGTTTCACTCATCTGTTTGTTTTTTTGGGGGGGGGTCTCTCCTGAGGAAACATGGTCTTTCTTTTCACTGCTATGCTGATGACTGTCAGATTTATCTGCCGTTAAAACCCAGTAGTTCTTGCTCCATTCATCTTTTGTAAAAATGTCTTGATGACATCAAGGCATGATGGCTTCAAATTTCTCAAGTTTTAATGATCAGAAAACTGAAGTGATTGTGTTTAGCCCTAGCTCTACTGCTGTCTCTGTTCCTGTAAATCTTTGGCTCTTGAGCCATATCTTAAGCAGTCGGTTAGAAACCTTTAGATGGTTTTAGACTCTGACTTTAAGTTTAATAAACATATCAACTGTGTTCTGCAGAAAAGCTTCTTCCACTTAAGGCAAATAGCAGTGTTGACCTGATGTGACCTTGAAAAGTTAGTCATTGCCTTCATTACAACCTGACTAGATTACTGTAACATGCTTTGTCAGTCACTTCTCCATTTCACATGTTCAGCTCGTCCAAAATGCTGCAGCTCAGCTCTTAACAGGAACTTGTACATTTGAGCATATTTCACCAGTTTTGTCCTCCCTTCACTGGCTCTCTGTGCATGTCAGAATTGATTTTAAAATTCTCCTGTTCACCTTTAAGTGCTTAAATGGCCTTGCACCCTCATACATCTGACCTACTTCATCTATTATGTTCCTTCTCGAGCACTGAGATCATCTGATCAGCTGCTTTTGGTTGTACCAAAAACCAGTCTGAAGCTCATTAATTTTCAGTACTAGGATTAATTTTATTTTAAATTTTTCCATTAAATTACTTCCATTGTTTTTTTATTTTATTTTTATTGTTAAGCACTTTGGTAACAGCCACTGTTTTAAAAGTGGCTTTATAAATAAAGTTGACTTTACTTTACTTGAACAGACCATAAAATCAATCATAATATGAAGATATCTGGTCATGTTTTTGCACTTTCTGTAATTTGCCTCATAAACTGACAGTTTTTGTTTTCTGCAGGCCTGGTGGACATGTGTGTGCAACACGTCCCTTCACCACAAGATGGCGCTAAGACTAAGATAGAGCACACCTACACTGGAGGTCTTGACTCAGAATTGGGAGAGGTCATGTCAGAGTGTGATCCTGAAGTGAGTAAAGCGGTGGTTAAACTGCTCACAGCTGCAGTCTTTCTGTGAAAGGCTGCAAATCAAACCAAAAAGATTCACTGAATAAAGACGACGTAAGGTTTTCTGTGTCACTCGGCTTCTTTTTTCTGCATATTTCTCGTCCGCAGGGTCCGTTGATGTGCCACACCACAAAGATGTACAGCACGGAGGACGGGGTGCAGTTCCATGCGTTCGGCCGGGTGCTGAGCGGCACCATTCAGGCAGGCCAGCCGGTGAAAGTGCTCGGAGAGAACTACTCGCTGGAAGACGAGGAGGACTCTCAGGTTTGCACCGTGGGTCGTCTCTGGATTTCTGTTGCCAGGTACGCTTCCAGTTTTATTCACATTCAGTGGAGCCACAAACTGCTGATAGTTTAGTAAAATCTATCGTATCACTGTTGAAGATACCAAATCGAGGTGAACCGAGTGCCTGCGGGCAACTGGGTGCTGATTGAAGGCTGTGACCAGCCAATCGTGAAGACAGCCACAATCACGGAGCCCAGAGGGAATGAAGAGGTGAGATCAATGAAAGATACAGCTCTTACATCTTTAGCATT
Organism: Hypsolebias antenori; assembly: GCA_031762315.1. Lineage (NCBI taxonomy): Eukaryota > Metazoa > Chordata > Actinopteri > Cyprinodontiformes > Rivulidae > Hypsolebias > Hypsolebias antenori. Next base: position 31,375,489 of record JARVGS010000472.1, on the reverse strand, counting down.
ATAACCCAAAATAAATAAATAAAAAACTCTTCCAGGCTCAAATTTTCAGGCCTTTGAAGTTCAACACAGCGTCAGTAATTAAAATCGCAGTGGAGCCAGTTAACCCATCAGAGCTGCCGAAAATGTTAGATGGTCTGAGGAAGGTGAACAAGAGCTATCCTTCTCTAACCACTAAGGTACGTCCCCAGCCCGGGCCAGCTCAGCCGCTCCAGTAACTCTCTAAACGTTTGTTTCATTAGTTCAGTGTTTTGTCTTTCAGGTTGAGGAGTCTGGAGAACACGTCATCCTGGGAACAGGGGAGCTCTACCTGGACTGTGTCATGCATGATTTGCGGAAGATGTACTCCGAGATTGACATTAAAGTAAGTGAAGTTGCTCTTTGTAACTACACGATTACTTACGAGAGTGAATAAAGCAACATATCTGTACATCACATCAACTACGTTTGTTCTGAAAGGCAGTAAAAGTAATTGTGTTAGTCAGAGGAGTCATCTTTGTCTTTTACCTCGTCCTTCTACCAACATTCCCACTGTCTCTCTGCACGTCCAAATAAACAAAATCACATAAAATGCAACTTTTACAAAAGATTTCCACAAGGAAAACATTCAGATATTATTTAAAAACTTTGTTCTCTGAAAACTTTCACAATCTTACTGGTAACCTTTTTTGATTCTGGTTTTTCTTGTGCTCCGTTTAGTCTTTAGCTGCTATCTTGCCAGTTTTAGCTGTGATTTAGTTTTGTTACAATAAACTTTTGGCTGCAATTGCTAATTTTAGTCTTCAGTTTTACTTATTATAGCTACAAATGGTTTTACTATTTTTAGATTTTTTTTAGCAGCAGCTTTGCTGATTTTAGACTTTTGGCTATTTTGCTCATTTTGGCTTTTGTCCAGCTTGTTTTAAAAATTAATTCTTAGACACATTTCAGCAAAGTCCTTCAGCTTTCACGATAGGTCTTTACAGAAAACATGGGGAGCGGTGGCGCAGAGGTTAGAGAGGGTGGGCCTGTGATCGGAGTGTCGCCGGTCGACTCCCCGGACCGTCTACATCAAAATGTGGTTGGAAAAAGTGAAACACCCACACCTGCCTCCACCATTTGCCCCAGTCTGGGCCCATGAGCAAGGCACGTACCCCTCCCGCAGCTGCTCCCCGGGTGCCATAGATGGCAGCTCTCTGCTTCACATGTGCAACGAGAAAAATGCAGAGAATTAATTCCCCCATTGGGAATTAATGGAGCACAATTAAAAATTTAAAAAAATTCTGTTTCTAGTTTAGGTCTGCTGAAGAAATTAATTTATCTTCAGCTTCTCTTTCAACACTATAATGCTATAAAGATTTTTACCTACCTATTAAATAATAATAATAAAAAATGCTCAAATCCAGTGTTCTCAGATCAAGCTGTTTGTTTACTTGCAGGTTGCTGATCCAGTTGTTACTTTTTGTGAAACGGTCGTGGAGACGTCGTCACTGAAGTGTTTTGCTGAGACGCCCAACAAAAAGTGAGTTTTTTTTAAAAAGTTGTTCTCCAATGAATTCAATTCAGTTTATTTTTATAGCGCCAACTCACAACAGAAGTCACCTCAGGGCACTGCGCTGAAAAATCGATGTATATAAATTTAAGTTAATAATATTATTTATTTGAGGAGAGACGCAGTGAAAACTGTACAGTCTGAGCAAACATTACAGGAGAGTTGCTGCTACTCAGCAGCTCGAAGTGTGTGTTTTGTTTAGGAGGTTCTGATTCTGTCCTTCCCTGCAGCTGAGCTTCTTTCTAATGCACATCGAGTGATTGACAGCTACACTGTGTGATTGACAGGAATAAGATCACGATGATTGCCGAGCCCCTGGAGAAGGGACTTGCCGAGGACATAGAGAACGAGGTGGTGCAGATCACGTGGAACAGGTGATGAACGAACTGATCCGCATTAAGTCTGTCTTCCTAATTAACCGACGTGATTTAGTGCGCCTTTCGTGTCAGACGGGCACATTTAACTTTGATGTCTGCTAAATAATTTCTCCACTTTCCTTCCTCTCTGACCGTTTTTCCTCATTTCATCCTTTGCAGAGATTAATGCGCGGACATTCATGAATGAGGATTGGCTCATTAATTAAATGCTCTAATAGCAGATAATATAGGAAACCATGAGACTGAAAATGTGCAGCTCTTTAATTTTGTGTGTGTGTGTGCATTTCTCTGACATAAACAAAGTTGTGATCTGCAGCCACACATGACCACAAACACCTCATTAAGTTAACGCACCTTGGCACCTTGATTCATTTTCTTCCTGTAATTAAATTAAGCACTCAAAGCAGACGTGCATTTTCCTCTTGTATGAAAAGCATGCTTGATTGCACGTTTTGCTGGAGAGAAGCTTCCTATCTGCGAGGCCATCTGGACCCAGTTGTGGCAGCATGAAGCTGCAGCACCACACACACTTCACACACACACACCCTCTTCTCCCATTAACCCCTTTGTCCCCCAAATAAAGCGACCTCTTTAACGTTCCAGCTGACACGCAGACCTCGCCTCCTCCCAACACGTGACTGTCCTGATTTGTTGAACAGGAAGAAGCTTGGAGAGTTTTTCCAGACAAAATACGACTGGGATCTGCTGGCTGCCAGGTCCATTTGGGCCTTCGGACCCGACACAACAGGACCAAACATCCTCGTAGATGATACTCTGCCTTCAGAGGTGGGTTTTGATGCATCTAAACAGCCGTCTGCGAGAGGGTAGATGATTGTGGATAAACCGCTGAAACATTCTGAAGTTTATTTAACTAAGAAGGGTCATGTTGTAAAAATTGTGTCATTTTGTGCCATCTGGGCCTGTCATGATAACAAATTCTGCTGGGCGATTAATTGTCTCAGAAATTATTGCGATAAACGATAATATTGTTTGACATTTGACAATAATTAGAAATTATTGTCAAATTTAAGAAGAAATGTTAATTCGTGTGTAATACCATTTTTAACCACTGGATGTCATTATAAGACTGAACTGAAGGATGGATAGTGAGGGAGTGAGCAGTGTCTTTAAGAAAAATGGGAGGGAGGCCTCTTGACGTGACATGGGCTGTCTCATTCCTTTTCTTCAGTTCTCAAAATGGCGGACGCTCGGTGTGGTTTGAGCTCTTTACCATTTTTAACACAAAACTTTAAATACAAAATCAGTAAACAAGTTCTCAGCTTCTTTCTGCAGAGAAAAACAACTTTAACAAAACGACACGAGTTTCAACCATGAATTTCAGAGCTTCGACAAGACGGAGGTTTTTTCCCCGAGGTCAGCCTGTTAGCTTAGCTCGTAGCTTAGCTTCTCAGCTTTAGCTGCTTTTAACGATCCAAAAACGTGATTTTGGACGGTTAAAACAGATTTTAAAGAGAAAGGGAGGGTCAGTGAAGAGCACCGGAGATGAGCTTTTTGTCATCCAGTGTCTTCAGTAGAAAGAGACGAAGAAACGATGAAGCCGATAAATGTCATGTTACATTAGTTGGAAAAGTTGGAATTACTTAAATGTGATTAATATTTCTTTATGGTGAATATGTTGTAACATGCACCTGCAGTTGTCAGAACAGACTCAGTCTGCTGCAGATAACAAAGTTAACTGAACTTTAATTAGTTGTTTACTAGCAGACACTGTAATAAAACTAATGTTGTGTGATTTTTGTAATCCTGCTGGAAACAGAACTGATCTTTCGTAAACTTAAACGATCGTAGTTCACTTGAACTTCTCACGGCTCATTTTACACATTTATTTTCCATGAAATCATTGATCTGATTCAATACTTGGCCAAGAATTTGTTAAACGGTCCTGAAGACTAACTTTGTTTTCATTTGGAAACATAAAAAACATGACAAAAAGTAATTTTAATGTTAAATGACATTGTTCTGTCTGTTTTAGTTCTTGTTTGTTTTTTTCTTTTATATCGGCAAACAAGAAAAATGGCTGCTGAATTTTTGTAAATATATGAGAAATGCATTTTGCTTTAAATCTGTACATGTTTAAGTCTAATTATGCCTGAAGTTAAATATGTGTTAAAATAATGGTTGAGTCTCTGCTTCCCAGCAGATTGAGGTGTTTAACTGGAGAATGTTTTGTGTGCAGGTGGACAAGGCGCTGCTGGGTTCTGTCAAAGACAGCATCGTTCAGGGCTTCCAGTGGGGCACCAGGGAGGGGCCTCTCTGTGACGAGCGTACGTCTTTACCTCTAATCTGGTTACTGAAAACAAACCTCGAGGCTTCTAACTTCTCCACACCAAAGTGTTGCTTGGTGCAGATGTTGTCCATGCGGGGAAAGGAAAATGTTTTAGTCTGAGTGTTTTTGCTGCTTTCAGCCATTCGAAATGTGAAGTTTAAGATCCTGGATGCTGTGATCGCTCAGGAGCCTCTTCACAGAGGAGGGGGTCAGGTCATCCCGACAGCCAGGAGGGTGGTGTACTCCGCTTTCCTCATGGTGAGCCCAGTCTTCCCGGCACCAAACCTCCTTTAAACCCTTCAGCTTTCACTGCGATCCACAGGTTTTGATTCAGTTTTGCTCACGCTGCTTGTTTTTTTTTTTGTTTTTGAATCAAACGTTTTGAACCCTTTTGCCTCAGCTGTCATCATGAAGACGAGAGCACCGTGATCATTTCTACTCTGCTTCACATTCCAGGCCACGCCGAGGTTGATGGAGCCCTATTACTTTGTAGAGGTCCAGGCTCCAGCTGATTGTGTGTCTGCGGTCTACACAGTGCTGGCTCGGAGGAGGTTCGTCTGTCAGTCCAGACAGAAACTTTAATTCAGACAATTCTTCAAATGATGTGTTAATGTTTAAATATTTGGTGTTTTTAATCCAACAGGGGTCATGTCACTCAGGATGCTCCCATCCCTGGTTCTCCTCTTTACACAATCAAAGCTTTTATCCCGGCTATAGACTCCTTTGGCTTTGAGACCGACCTGCGCACCCACACTCAGGGTCAGGCCTTTGCTCTCTCCGTCTTCCACCACTGGCAGGTGAGAACGTGGATGCGAGCGTGCTCAAAGAGTCGACGATAAACGTGATGAGCGTTAAAATATTACCAAGTATTTATAGTTTTTGTGAACGTACTTCTCCAAGCGGTGAAACCGGAACTCCCTGACGTTGGAGGTGCGGCGTGAGCAGGAAACGTTAAAACGACAAACTGCTGTCGTGTCACTCGTGCGCTCACTTACTCGCATGAATACCGCAGCACGTTTCCCTGCTCCGTTTCACACTCTTAAGTGGCCAACCTCGTGCGCACGTCTGCCACTTCGCTTACACCGCTTTTGATCCAGAGCACAGTGGAGTGTTGAGTCATTACTTTTTAATATTTGTTAGCCCGTCTGTCTGCTCTTTCTGACGTGTTTGTGTCTGCGCCCCGCAGAGCCGTGTCAGTGGAAATTAGCTCCACTTAGGTTAGGTTAATATTTCACTGCAAAGACGTTAATCTGCGAGCAAATGTTAGATATTTTCCCTTCCGAGCAATTTAAGTTTTATCATCCAAACTAATGCTTTATCCCCATGAGGTGAGACTGAAAGTGTCTGACATGGAACTGGACATGAATTATTTATGCTCACACTGGAAAGTCCATGCATTCTTGTTGTAATCCTACGGAGATGAGCTAAATTAAAGCCGACTGATTTAGGTTCTTCTTTATTAACAGCATTTCTTATACTGTCAGATTATTTCTGAAGTTTAACATCAACCAAACTTATTGGGGACGGCGAAGTAAGAGGCAGCACCTATTATTATCCACCAACAAAAGGATTCTTAACCTTTTTATTTTATTTCTTACTCTTGCGTCAACTTTAATGCGGCCAGAAGCGCAACGTGTAACCCCACAAATGTTATATCAAAACGCCGGCTTGGCACCGTGATGCATGATATTACTTTCTTTGGTGTTTTGAGTTACCACAGCGACGTGATTAGCAAACAAAGACGCCATTTTTCCCATTCAAAACGCCTGATGGAACTCAACAGATTCTAAGATTCTTCCTTCAGTCATTCTTTAAGATATTGAGCTGAAATTTGCTCTGAGAGTGAGTTTTCATGCATTCCAAAAGCAAATCAAAAATCCAAGATGGCCACCTGAGCTAAAAAGGAAAAAAAATACTATAAATAATCAAATTTTAGAGATATTGAGTTAATTTTTTTGTGGTGGTAGCAAGAACATTTCCCATCACATACTGAATTCAAATCAAAAACCCAAGATGGCCACCAAAGCTACATTGAAATGGCTTTAATTCAGTTATTTTTACACATTTAGAGCTGAAATTTGGTGTAGTTGTAGCTAGGCCTGTCACGATAACAAATTTTGCTGGGCGAAATTATTGCGATAAATGATAATATTGTTTGGCAATAATTAGTAATTATTGTCAAATTTAAGAAGGAATGTTAGTTAATTTTTGAGTGTAATACTATTTTTAACCACTGGATGGAAGTATAAGACTGTTTGAACTGAAGGATGGATAGTGAGAGAGAGAGCAGCGTGTCTTAAAATGGGAGGGAGGCCCCCTTGACGTCACATGGGCTGTCTCTCTGTCCTTTATTCGGTTCTCAAAATGGTGGACGCTCGGTGTGGTTTGAGCTCTTTAGCATTTTCCACGCAAAGTTTTTTATTAAAAAAAAACGGTAAACACATTCTCAGCTTCTTTTTGCAGAGAAAAACAACTTTTTACACGAAGGCACGGGTTTCAACCGTGAATTTTGGAGCTTCGACAAGACAGGTTTTTTCCCAGAGGTCGGCCTGTTAGCTTAGCTCGTAGCTTAGCTTCTCAGCTTAGCTGCTTTTAACGATCTAAAAACTCGATTCTGGATGGTTAAAACAAATTTTAAAGAGAAAGGTAGGGGTCAGTGAAGAGCAACAGAGTTGAGCCTTTTATCATCCAGTGTCGTCAGTAGAAAGAGAGAGACATGAAGAAACGATAAATGAAAATGAGGTCTATAATTTTAATTTATCATACGATCAATTGATTTATTGTTTATCACGACAGGCCTAGTTATTATAGTTGAGATCGTTCCCCATCACATACTGCCTTAGCTTAAAGGAGAAAAATATGATAACTATTGACATTTTTGGAACTGTTCAGCTTACATTTTGCATATTGTTATCTGAGAGTGAACCCCCACACACAGTACTGTCCAATCAGTATCTTAAATTGGCAGCATTGTGGCCGTCACCGTCAGAGTTTCTCGAGCAACTTTCTATTGGTTTAGCTCAATATTTCCTGTAACTTCATTGCAGAAGATAAATCTACATTTTCTTTATTAAAAAAAAAAAAAAAACTTGTTCAAGCCTTTTCGTCGTTGTCATCAGGACCATCTGTGTAGATGTTTTTCTTCAAAGATCAGAGCCACAGCATCTAGAGTGGAAACAATGTTCTGGATCTTTGGTTTGTAGCACATATTGATTTAGTTTACCTACTTAATAAGAATAACACAGAAGTCCCTGAACTGCATTGTTTGGCCCATTAAACACAAGAGGTCAGACTGGCCCCCTCCCCATTACCGGTACTTTGATCATGTATCAGCATCTGCTCTCATCCGTCTGTTGACTGGACTTTAGCCACTCCACTGATTATATTTTCCTTTTCCTATGCTGTATAATTGGCGGGGG
>JARVGS010000472.1:31294451-31305492 GCA_031762315.1 Hypsolebias antenori | reverse complement strand
CGGTTTACGGGCAAAATCTGGACTAACGATCGCCACGTGCGATCAATTCCGGTTTACGTTCAAATCGGGTTACGTTCGGCCCGTTAGAACGGAACTCGTTCGTAAACCGAGGACTACCTGTATTGGAGTTATAGCCCCCCTGGTGGAAATTCCACCTGCCGCCACTGATCATGAGATTGGATCTTATTGCTTGTTGAAAGTGCAAACTCAGAAACAAAGCAAAGTTTCACCAGTAGCTGCACCCAAAATACTGAAATAAAACCAGTGAAGATGAACAATTGTTACTCTGGTTTCAGATCATCAGTAGAGCACAGCGCTCTGATTTTTCCTGCTGATCAGCTGGGAGTTCTCAGAGTTTCTGTTAAATGGCGAGGGCGCCCGCGCTGCACAGTTCTGGTAAAGTCAACCCCCAGGAGGCGTTTTGTTTTGCTTTCTGAGACCTGACTGGAGGCCTGAACGCCGCTCCCGGGGCCTGCGAGGGCCCGAGCAGCTGTGAGCGGAAAACAAACAGTATCGATTCTGCCGGACTCGGCAGAGGGATCAATCATTATGATGTCACTGAGGACCTGCTGGACTCTGGGTTTGAAGGAGATCCATGTCATAATTTAGCAGGTTGAAAACAACGTCATGCTTTTTTGTGTTTGTTGATGTTGACCTGAAAAAACACCTGCAGGAAAACAAAATGTGAAATTTAAAACCTATAAACTGCAATGTGGCAAAACTGAACTGAACTTCATCAGAGGGGCACATAACTCATAACTGTTCGAATAAAACAAGAAAAAATTACTAAAATGTTATTGTTTTTCATTCTCCTGAAAACAAAAATCCACCTTGAGGAGCTTTACAGACAAGAAGAGCTGAGTTTGTTTCCAACTAAATACATTTCTACAACAGAATCAGAATAAGCTTTATTGTCATTGTACCGAAAACAGTGAGATTGTATTCATGCAGTCATCTGAAGGATGGGCGGAGTGCACGTGGCTGCTGCTCCTAAGAGCGCAGCCCCTTATTCTTTTGATAAAAAGGGAGAAAAGGGCATGAGGATAGTGGCTTGTCCTTGTCAGGACATGGTTTGAGAAATCAAAAAACTCTACCAGCAGCACATTTATAGAAACATTACATCTGCATTTGATGACAAGATGGTGAGATTTGTCCATGAAGCTCTTCCAGATAGCACCATAGTCCTGAGAAGATGTTGGTGTCAGCCGGTACAGCTCTGATGAACGCGTTCACAGAAGTTCTGTGGGCGAAGGGGGTTGCACAGGGGCTGGATAGAGCAGAGCCTTCTTAGCTTACCGGTAAACACATGCCAGGAGAAATTTGCTAAGTCGGCCTGTGTCAAGGCCAAACGGGGAAGAAGTCAGATTCAGATAAGCTGCAGTTGTTGTTTGTGCAGGCAGACTGTTAGTTCTCGTCAACCTTGAGTTCTGCTGGTACTTTCAATAGCCAAAATGGCCAGATGTGTGGCCTCTCCGCTGGTCCCTGCTTATAGCGTCTTCCAAGATCGATCCCAACATGCTGGTGAGTTCCAAAGCCTCAAGTGGCCTACGATTCTCATGAATCACTTACAGTTTAGCTCGTAAATCAGCTGAGTCTGAGAGCTCGAAGCACAAACTAATCCTTCACATAAGGTTGGCAGCTTTGCCATGGCTGAAGCTGCTGCCGCCGTCTTCCTTAATAGCTGATAACATAGGTGCCAAAGGGCAGAAACCTTGCCATTATAGATCCAGTGATCTTCGGCATCCTCCTGAGACAACACAGAAAGGCGTGACGTACCCTACCATGTGCGTCTCAGCGGGGCATGAGGGTTCTCCAGGACCCTGTCGATTGGTTGAAAAATTTTTTTTATCAATTGTGTTGAAAGTCCAGCTGACCAAATCCATAACAGTAATTTACGTTTCTGAAGATGTGTACATGGAAGCTATGATACACAAGACTGAGAGCAAAAAAACAGGAGGAAGGTAAGAGACGGAAGAAAAAAGTATCTGTTTTGCTCAAGAGCGAGTGAAGAAAAATATACGGTTTCCACTAAGATCACAGCCTCACCGGAAACGTGTAGAAATCTTCTGCAACGTTAGAAGCTTTGACCAACAACTTTGTTTTTCTCTGTTTCTTTTCAGAGTCTGTGAGCAAGTGATAGAGGGACACTGTCTGCCCCACTGTCCAGTGACACCATGAGCTGGAGCTTCCTCACACGGCTGCTGGAGGAGATCCACAACCACTCCACCTTCGTGGGGAAGCTGTGGCTCACCGTGCTCATCGTCTTCCGCATCGTTCTCACTGCCGTTGGGGGAGAGTCCATCTACTACGACGAACAGAGCAAGTTTGTTTGCAACTCCGGCCAGCCGGGCTGCGAGAACGTCTGCTACGACGCCTTCGCTCCTTTATCTCACGTCCGTTTCTGGGTCTTCCAGATCATCCTGGTGGCAATGCCCTCTCTCATTTACATGGGCTACGCTGTCAATAAGATTGCACGACTGGATGAAGCAAAAGGAGGAGCTGGATCTGTTGCTGTCAGAACAGGGGGAGGGAGCTACACGCACAGAAAACCCAGGAAAATCTGCTTTGGAGCCCGACAACACAAAGGTATCGAGGAGACAGAGGAGGACCAGGAGGATGATCCCATGATCTATGAGGTACCAGAAATCGAACCGCCAAAAAGGCCTCGAAATCCCCTGCAGCCAACACCCAGGCCTAAAATACGTCACGATGGACGTAGGCGTATCCGAGACGAAGGGCTGATGCGAGTTTATGTTTTGCAGCTGGTGACGAGGACAGTGCTAGAGGCAGGCTTCCTCACCGGCCAGTATCTGTTGTATGGGTTTCGTGTGAAACCAGTGTTTGTGTGTTCTGGAAAACCTTGCCCCCACAGCGTCGACTGTTTCGTGTCACGGCCTACAGAGAAAACCATCTTCTTGCGCATCATGTACGGCGTCACCGTCCTTTGCCTCACGCTCAACGTCTGGGAGATGCTCCACTTGGGCATCGGTTCCATCTGTGACATTATCCGCCGCCGCCGGAGTCCGCCTCAAGATGACGAGTTCCAACTGGGCCTGCTGGGCGCCAGCAGTGGTGCGGAGGGCTCTGTGGGGGGGACGGGGCCCGAGGCAGGCTCTGAAGGTGGTGTGGGCGGGGATGGTGCTGCAGATTACGTTGGGTACCCATTCTCGTGGAACACCCCATCAGCTCCACCCGGCTACAACATCGTGGTGAAGCCAGAACAGATTCCCTACACGGACCTTAGCAACGCTAAGATGGCATGCAAGCAGAACCGGGCCAACATTGCCCAGGAGGAGCAGCAGCAGTTTGGTAGCAACGAGGACAATTTCCCCACGGGAGGAGAAGCCCGCGTGGCTCTCAACAAAGACGTGATCCAGCAAGCTCACGAGCAACTGGAAGCAGCCATCCAGGCTTACAGCCAGCAGCACCAGGCCGAGGAACAGCTTGGAGACAGCCAAGACGACAAGCCTCAAAGCAACATCATCCAAGCCCAACCGCAGCCGCATCTTCACGCTCAGAGGGAGCGCAAGCACAGAGTCAAGCACGGGAAGGGAGGCAGCGGTGGAGGAGGCAGCAGCAGCAACAGCAGCAGCAGTAAATCAGCAGAGGGCAAGCCCTCCGTATGGATTTAAACAAATAGTGACTCGTACTGTAAAGACTGTAGCTATTACAGAGCGACCCGACACCACTGTGCCTTAAAGAATCCTGCAAGCTGGAGATTAAACGTGTTGGTGTCGATAGGCGTGCCAAAACACGATGATGTGAAGTTATTTTGTCTGGGCCGTCGCTGTCAGTCCTCAAACATCACACCATCTTTGTCGTTTACATGTCTCGTCCTAAAAGCAGGTCCTTGTCTTCCCCTCGTTTCCAGGAAGCCTCGTAGCGTCGCCGCGAGTGAAACAAAACCGGGATTCTTGAACTCGAAATAATGACGAGTTAAACGTGAACCAGGGGCAGCGCCTGAAGCAACGACTTTTTACCACAGAGGGTCTGTGGTCTTTAAAGTGTCTTTTTAAAGTGTTTTATGCACTCAGTTGTGTGTTTTGTTTGGAGGTTTGGTGCATTTTTTTATTTGTTTTTAATAAAAGCGCCACAGTAGTTGCTGCTCGGGAGCTACTGGGTACTTACTGCGGGTGCAACTTAAATTTACGTCAATTTGCTTTTAGCAAAGTGCATAAACAATCCATTTTTATATCTTATTCTTCCTCTCCTTGGCTGTTTGTTGTTGTTGGACAGAACAACTGAATGCTTCATTGTTGCTCCATCTGCCTTGCAGCTGACTGCCCCCTGGTGGTTTATTCATGACCAATGGAGAGAAGTTCATGCTACCTGCAACACCTTAACCAGCTACAGTGTTCCTTTTCTATTGACCAGACTTGTGTCACTTATGTCTTCCCACTACATGTTCAGTGTTCAATGCACAAGTCTGCAATAGTGTAATGGAAAGAGCTCAAAGCCATTACTATAAAATAAAGAGACCAAACACTGTTTGTGTGATGCAAGTGTCAGTGCCAAGATTTTACACCAGGCTGCTATGAAGCTCGGTGGTTTGTAACTTTGGAATATCGTGGCCATCCTGCTCCAGCCCTGGAACTGCGTCTACCCTTTTGTAACGGTCACCTTCTTTTTCTATCACTGTATGTGTATATTGCTTTTTTTTATTTTATTATTATTATTGTTTTTATTTTTATTATTTTATTTGGAATGGCATTTTGAAATAAAATTTAAAAAAAAAAAAAAAAAAAAAAAACTCCAAAGCAGCAGTTTTTAGGTTTAGACCAGTGTTTTATATGAAAACATTCAGGTTTTCAAAAAGTTTTTTTTAACGATTTAAAAAAGTGAAATCTTTTAAAAACGATAATCTGTATGAATATGTATGGTTCTTGTGATTTAAATTGCCTTCTGACTGTAAGAAATGTGAAATATGACATAGTATATTTTTCTATAACTTCGGCCGCCGAGACTAAAGAACAAAAATAGTCTGTTGTTTCCTCGTGTGTTGAAGTCTCTGTATTTAATGTATGTGGCAACCCTCTGGACTGAATTGTAATAAAACGTGTTTTCTCCTTTTTCATCATCGTTCTTAGCTCTGCTGGACAGTTGTGGACTCCTTCGGCTAATAAAAGACCACAAAGAGCCGAGTGAGGTCTGCCGATGCAAAACAACCTTTTTCTGCATTAATATAAACAAAAGAAATACATACATTGTGATTTTTTTAAAAACTGATTATGAAATATAAGGAGAACCGTGATTTAAAAAATGTTAAAGCTAGTGAAAGTAGCTCATTATCAGAGTCAGAGAGTCTTTATTGTCATTTGCACCACATGTGGTTCATGTGATGAAACGAAATTATGTACACAGGGTCCCATTTACATCCAGCAATAAAATGCAGAAGAAAACATTACTAAGATCTAAGATGTGAACAAAGAAAAACATCAACTAAAAATACACAATTATGGTGACTATAGTAGTACCGTATTTTTCAGACTATAAGGCGCACCGGATTATAAGGCGCATTAAGTGAAACAAAGCAGTCAGATAAGTCAAACTTTATTCAACTCATTCTCAATAACCACATAAACTCAGCTCAAGCAGACCCAGAATTTAAAACATAAGGTGCACCAGATTATAAGGCTCACTGTCAATTTTTGAGAAAATTAAAGGATTTAAAGTGCTGCACCTTATAGTCCAAAAAACACAGTAACCACACATCTGTGTCTGTCACTCCCTGAATAAAAACATAAGGCATAAGCCTTAAGCATCAATCAGTCTCTGTATGAAAACGGTCAAATTCTGCAAATTCTTAACCCGTGAGCAGCAGAAAACTGATGGTCATGTATGTCACGTTTTATGTCTTGAAAAGACCGTTCACTTCCAGTTTAGAAGAGATTATTTGAGCTGAGATGGAACTGGAAGCTTAGGTGAGCCCTCAAGCTATTCTGGGAGGATTTGAGAGAAAGCCATAAATCCTATAACAAAATCCCTACAATTTGATGTCTAACTTGTTTATGTACCAAATAAAGTTGTGAGGGTAAGAAGAGTTTATCTGATAAAGTTTAAACATTTTAGGCCATTTAAGTTTGTCACAGTATCAACGTTCAGATCCTGGAAAATCTGTAAAAATCACATTACTGTATTTTCTGCCGTACACATCGCTTCACCGTATAAGTCGCATCTATTACTCGCCGCTGACGTGTCGCGTTTGTTATGCGTCATCGCTGACAACCCGGAAATGTGATCCGATGTGCCAAAAACCGATTGGCTGCCAAATGGCGGCCGTGGGAGCGTGCATGGGAGGACTTTAACAAGAATGTAATAAGATTAACACTTAAAAACAATTATTGGTTTGCTTGAAATGATAGTAAAAGTGTCTCAGTTGAACTTTTCCTTAACAAATGCACTTTGACGTCAAATCAGCTGCATTTTCAAAAGCCGATTCACGGAAGAGGGAGTGAGCAGTGGGACAACTCGCTGTGCATTTCTTTAAAATTTAACACGATAAGCACCTAAAATAATTATTTGTGTGCTCAACTTTATAGCAAAGGTGTGTCTCAGTTGAACTTTTACTTAATAAATGCACTTCAGTAGTCAAATTAGCTGCATTTCACCGGGGCGGCGCAGCGAAATGAAGTTGATTTGACGTTTGCTCCAGGTGAGCTGGACGAAGGTGGCCAGCCTATTGTGTCATTAATAGCCACTTTTACCTATTACATGACACAACAGCATGCCATACAACTCGAATGCCATCTAGCGGCTGAAAATGGTAATGTTCAATATTTTCACTCAGAATGAATGAAAATGGTCATATCTCAGCCAAAAATTGGTTTATTAATATGGGGGGAAATCCATAAATAAGTCGCTTCAGCATATAAGTCGCAGGGACTGCAGATTATGCAACAAAAAAAGTGATTTATAGACCAGAAAATATGGTAATCAAACAGTAGTTAGATAAAAACCATTAAAGGTGTCAAAATGCCAGTTCAGACATGTAAAATCCAGCTTTCTGTGACCCATTAAAACTTGGATTGATGTTTTTAGTGTGAAATGTAGAACTCTGGAGCCCCAAAGAGGCCAGAGTTTCATGTGTTTCGCCAAAATACCAGAAATCACCATCGTTTTTTTATGTCCGGTCTTTTGTAAAGTTTGTCTATGTTGTATAATCTACTACTAGCCTAAACTTATGGCACACTATTCCCGATCAAGCTGCACATTTTGATATATAATTTGCCCATTTTATTTCAAAGCTGTGCATCGAGATACTTTGTACAAGACAATTCTCACCTGAAGAGTAAATAAGGGTGCGTCAGTGCCCCTAAATACTCAAACTATAAAAGAAGCTTTCCAAACAGACGTCTTTTACTAAGCTAAACTGGAGAAAAGGAGCAAACGTGAAGAAGAAGTGCTCATTCTGTTATCCTTGAAAGAGGTGAAGCTGTGAAAGTTTGAGGCTCTTCATTGTGACGTGACGTGGCTCCCTTTGCAGAAAAAAAGATGCTTAGGCAGAAGGACTCCTTCTAGTCAGCATCCGACAGACATAAAACACTTGAGCGCCCAGCTGGAGCACAGGTTTTAGGTGATTTACTGAATTTCTCTGTCGGTGTCAAGTCTCGTCCTTTAGAAGGCCAATCGACCTTCAAAGCCAAGTTCCTCCACGAAGGTATTTACTGCTGCTTCGAAGCAAAGACAACGGCTGCTGACTCTCAGCAGATGGGTTTGGCTGAGGCCACGAGAGACAAACGTCCTGTCAATGGAGGGAGCGCCTTGAGAAAGTGAAGAAAGGACAACGTGTAGAGGCGCTGGGAGGGTTAGAGACCCCACTTGTTCAATTCTGCATGACTGGCAGCTTTCACATGTTCGTACAGCCCAGACTCTGTTTCAGTGAGAAAATTAGGAATTTAGGCGGCTATGTGGGTCAGACATTTACCCTGAGGAACGGTTACGTTCTTGTCTGTTTTCTTTGGCGAGACTAAAGAAAAGAAAATGAGCGGGACAGAAAGTGCTCTCGCTTTTACTTTCGTCTGCTCTTTGTCTTTGCCCTGTGATAGCCGTGCTTTTAAAAGGTTACAAAGATGTCTCAGGATGAAAAAAAAGAAAAGTAGAACAAACGACCTGGCTTCTTAAAAGGCCAGTGTTCGTTTGGAGCATCAGCACAAGACATTTACAAGACAACGTGCACGAGTTTCAACCTCTTTGTGAGGAAAATCCTCAACTTTCAGACAAAAAAGTTACATGGTGCCGTTTGAAAGAGTCGAAAAGAGTTAATCCAGGAGTTTTTCCCGCTTATGCAACCGGAAAAGGAAGAAGCTGGTAAAGATAATGGATGGATGGATGGATGGATGGATGGATGGATGTTGATGTGCAGTTCTGAAATGCGGGTCCACGCTCAAAGTAAACAAAACACACAGCTAGACGAACTGAAATCCAGGTGGAGCGAGGCTTGAGTCACATGACTCACCTGCTGCACTTCAAGCAGGCTGTGCAGGTAAACAAATATGGTGGAATCGGACAAATGTAGAACGGCAGAGAAGACGTTAAGGTGGAAATACAGTAGTCCTTCGCTACTTCGAGGTTCAACTTTTGTGGACTCGCTCTATAGCGGTTTTTCAAAGTAAGATTGAACATGAAGTAAAAATTAAATTGTACACGACACATGATTGTCAACTTTAATATTACTCACGTGATTGGGACAGTACTGGGTACTGTATGGTAAAAAGTTAACGAAAAATTAAATGCTTCGGACAGGCGCTGCCATTTTGTAGTTTTCTCTCAATAAGCCTACACTGTATTCCCACTCATGAGGACTACATTTCCCAGAAGCCAACAGTGCCCCACCTAGAAGCCCCATGCCGATTGGAAAAAGTCTGGCGCTTGTTACAGCGACTTCGGCGCCCAGCGGCTGCAGAAAAGCTGCACGGAGGCCACCGAACCGGAGCAGAACCAGACCTCCAGACCCATCTGGGAATCTTGAGAGTTGGTAGACCGCCCACAAGGACCTCCAAGCGGGGGCACATGGCCGAAGGTCTGGCAGTCCATCCAGAGCCCACCAGCACCTTTTTTCATCTCTTACAACCGGCCGACGAGGACCTTCGAGCGGGGACGCTCTGGCAAGTAAAATTTAGTAGCTACCATACTTATGTTGTTAAAATTAGTAGGTTTAAGGGTTTAGAACATTGCAAAAGTGTGGGAAGGGTTTTTAAGGCCTTAATATATATGTACTTATATAAATGAAATAACTATAACAACACTACTACTACTGGATTTTCACTTATTGTGGGGGGTTAGAATCGAACACCTGCAATATTAAACGAGGGACTACTGTATAAAAGGAAATCTGTTGTTAAATCCAAAAAGAAAAGAAGAAAAAAAAAATAATGAATCAGACAACTATAAAGAATACATATCAGGGATCAAGCACTGAAGTGCCTTGAAGACAGAGCTCCTTCAAGCACGTGACTTTTAAGAAACTTCTTAAAAACTGGTAAGCTTCAGTCACTTGGGCTGGTTGTGTACAGGTAAGTGAACCAACACACCTGGTTGTCAGCTTCTGGTCACAAAGTTTACATTGAAGAAAGTGTTTGGTTAACACATTCTTGTTGGTTGTTGATAAATTTGGCTGACGTATCGGGATGTGAAGAAATGCTGAGCTTACTTTAAAAACTGTTTTTTTATTGCCGGTCTTTATGAACTTTAATTATCTGTGTAGGGCGACGACACAACACAAGGCAATATTTTTATTTTTTTTAAATGCTTATGTGCTTGATTTAAAAAAAATTACATTATCTTTATAAACTTAACTAATAAAAATGTCACAACGCCAAACTTTGAGACACACTTTACTTGGCAGAGCCAAAGAGCATTTAAGCTTTCACCCATTTGGACTAGAAAATCTTTTGTACGTCCTCATGTGTACATTAGTTTTTTTTTGTTTGTTTGTTTTTTACATTGATGGACAGCTTGTCCTTCCTCTTTCAAATTACAGATGAGGCTGTGCATTTCTGCACACAAAAACTGTTGCTTGTGCTCGATTTTGAATTTTTGTTGCAATTCCCATAAAAGCCACTATGAGTCGCCATTTTCCAATCCCCTGTTCCATTTAATGTTCCTTCACTTTCATATTTATGATGAAAACAGTTGCTCCACACAGTATAAAAGGCCTACTTTTTGCTAAATAAAATAAAAATTGCACACAAAATGATATCTTCAAATGTCTTGTTTGCTGAAATGAGTCAGGAAATAAAAGAGTTCTGGCTCCTGAAACGTTTGGTGATCTATTCCTGTCAGTGTTTGGGTCTGATCGCAGGAGAGCTGGAAGTCTTCACCGTCCTGTCGGGAAAGAGCAGATCGCCCAGGCCGATGCTGCGTCAGCTGGCAGAGATGTCTCTTCAGCTTTCTCTGAGTTAAATCACATGAATTAATTTAAAAGTTCTTGTAAATTAAATTTACCATGTTGACCTTGGTTGTTTCTACTGACAGGGATTTACAGGCATTTACAACAGCATTAAAACTTTTTATCTTCTACTCTTTGTGGGCTTCACATCAAAGTTTACAGTCAAAATGAAATGGTCATTCTTTTGTCACAGATGCTTTCCATTCAGCCCAGTGACGCCTGTAAAAGCGTTCTAGTGGTTTTCTTTCTGTTTGCTGAAACTATCTGGTTTGCAGTCCCCCAAGTGAATCCTGAGGACACCCTGACTGTGCAGCTTCACCAAGAGTTTAAACTCCTCTGGCATGAAGTGGAAATTCGCGTTAGGTTTCTTGTCATCGTAGTAGTGGTTTGTCAGGTCTGTGAAGTTGTACGGGTGAACGCTGAAGGGCCAGAATCCGTACAGGTTCACGTTCTCGCACAGCTCCAGCGCCAGGCTCACCATCATGAAGCCGGTGCTGAGCCGTGGTGCCTTCAGGCCACGAGGGCGCCAGAACAGGGCCAGACTTTGAAGGTAGACAGGGTTTAAGAAAACGGGCTGGATGGGACTCCCAAAGTCCTCGATGGTGTAGAGAGCCCGCAAGGAAATGGCCGTGCTCGTGCTGAAGGAGAAGGCGG
>JARVGS010000472.1:31209047-31220664 GCA_031762315.1 Hypsolebias antenori | reverse complement strand
CACAAAAGGGAAGTGTCCTCTGTGCCCCCCTCCCCCCCCCCCCGCCTCCTTCTTAACCCCTGACCTAATTATGTAGCGCAACTTCCTGTATCGCAATGACACTTAGATCTAGACAGCAAATAAGTCTTTTATATGTTTTGTTGTGACTTGGCGAAGCCGCAGCCCACAGAGTGGGCATCAGTCTTGAGAACTTTGAAACTGCCTTTTTCTGTGGTCTTTGCTGAAGCAACTTGTCCAAGCTCTCTAAATGTTGTTGGACGTTAAAAAAATATTCAAAGACCCTTTGAATTGCACTGTGGTAAGAGCAACTAAGCACCTTTGGAGAGGGCTTAAGATCCTCCAAAAAAATTTAATGTTGGCACTTTTGTGTAAAGACAGATATTGATTGAGAGATTTTGGAGCACCTTGTGTTGGTGACAGGCAGATTGGGCTTCTCTCAGTATGGTGCTAATACATGTTGGAAAAACAAAAAGAATGCAGACCTGCGCAGAAGCTCGGGGTGGTAGCTGCTGACTGGGTTTTTGTCACATACCTGTGTCCCAGGCAGGTTGTCGACTTGCAGAATGATGCCTTTTTGAAGTGCCTGCAGCTTAAAGCCACAGAGAGCCACGCTATTACATCTGATCTGAAATCCTGCTACAAGCTAAATCTTAAGCTATGACTACCGTGCCGGGTTTGGCCTCACCTGACCTACTGAAAAGGGAAAACAAACCAGCGTCGCTTGTGTTTCTTCACGTATTCAGCCAGAGGAGTCCACATGGAGAGTAGCTGGCACTGGTCTCTGTGAACATCACCTCTGGGAAACATACATGAAGGAACGATTGTTAATAACAAATTTCTCTTGTTTTCGACCTTGACAAGCTCCCATCCAGGCTATGTTCCAAAGCTTCTGTTCAACAAGCTGCTTCCCTCCTGTGGAGAAGGATTGACCTTTCAGGCAGGAAAGAAACTGTAAGGCCGACTTTTAAGTGTTTTGAAGGCTGTGAACAGAAGGCAGGGCAGTTTGTTGCTTCCATGTTTTAGTTGTAGCCCTCTAAAAATTCTGGGAAATGTTGAGTATGAAACTGTAAATGCTGGAGTCACGTTTCTCGTTTATTGTGAAGGTTTGCCAGTAGTGAACAGTGCGTTGGATGCCAACAACACTTTGTGGCTTTGCAGCAGCAGATGTCAGTGATACTTGACCATTTTCATTTCAGCCATTATCTGTTTAATGGAGACATATTCTGAATGAAAAAAAAAAAACTCTTTCTTTGCTTTAGATTAAATATTTGGGTTTCTAAAATAACTACTGACTCAAACACAATATTGTCACTTTGTTTTTGGCTGCCTTGGTTTGAAAGTGATTTCTTTTATTCCTGTCTACACAACTCTAGTTAAACAAAATTCTGTTTGTATTAAAAAAAAAATTCTGTTTGTATTAAAAACTTTGTTAACATATTTTAATAACAATAATAAAATATCCATGCTGCATCACTAGGTGGAAAGGACATCCATAGTAATGAGATCAAACTTAGAGCATGACCGATGTATCCATAAGGCCAATAATTTAGGGCGATGTAGACGTTTGGGGACCTAATGGTATCTGTGATAATTCTCCCAATATGCACCAATATAAGCACTTTTAGTTGTCACCCTAAAATACCGAAACCAGCCATAATTGTACAATATATCCAGCAGAGGGCGCATGAAGACAACTTTCAAGTCATGGCCTTAAGTTTCACTTTTAGCACAGACAAAGCAGGGAGCAATACTGTGTAACATATTTTACTGATCAGAGCATGGTAAGTTTATTTTAACTGATCTGTAAAACAAATCAACAATCCTCTTCAATCCTCCAACCTGCTTGTCAATAGCTACATGCCTCTCAAGTTAGCAAGCTAATGATTAGATAACCTAGCATGGGATATTGCCATGTAAAACTTTGTCCAGAACAACAAATCTAACGCAGAGGTAAAATATATCAGTGTTAGTAACGTTATCTTTGTTGTCTTCAATGAAATGCATTGTTTGACTGAAATCTTTATTTCTCTGCAAAGAAAGAAAAAACTGCTGCTGCGGTCAATACTAAATGGGGGTCAAGATTGTGTAGAGGCAGGGCAGCCAGCTTGGAACCCAAAAGTCCCAGGTTCAGTCCCCAGTCACTGCATACCTTGTGGTGTCTCTGGGCAGCACACCCCATCCCCAAATTGCCCCCCGCGCCCCACCCACCGCACCACCCGGCGGTGGATGGGTTAAAAGCAGACTAATCTTGTCATTGTATGGAAACATACAACTGATGACATTGTGTGACATTATTATTATTGTTATTAGACCTTCACCTTACGTGACTGACTGAACATTGAACAGACAAGGTGTTTCCTTGTTTAATTTATATTTGTGTAACACACTTGATAATTTTGTAGTGAAAAGTGGAGGATAGAAAATGTGAATACACATTAGGAACTGGTTTTATGACCAGTGCACCACTGTAAACCTACTGTGGGACTACGTATGACGTGGATCTGATTAGCTTAGCTTCATGAATGATAACAGCTGACAAATAAACGAGTCCTGCTCCACTCACTGTTTTCTTAGATTCTTGGGGGAGGACAAAGCTAAAAAAATAAAAATAAAAGCCATTATATCGGTTATCGGCAGTCGCCTTCCCCTCCCAATATCAGTATCATTCCATATCGGTCAAACTCTAATCAAAATGCAGAGAGAACATTTTTTATTTTGCAAAAAGAAAAACATTAATCTAAACCCTATTTGAAAATAGTTAAATCTAAAACGTTCACTATTAAACATTTCAACACAAAGTCAGAGTTGAATGGGGACAGTGTCAGAAGCCAAACGGAGAAAAGAAAAGAAAAAAAGCTCCGTTGTTTTGGATTCTAAGATACGAAGTAAATGGTAAATGGAGCTTACGCACATTAGCGCATTCTAATTCTAACTACGCACATTAGAATAGCACATTCCAGCCCCCTATGAGGGGCCCCAAAGCGCTTTACAGCACCAGCCATCCACCCATTCACACACACATTCATACACCGGTAGCGGTAGGCTGCCATGTAAGGCGCCAGCCAGTCCCACCGGGAGCAACTCGGGGTTAAGTGTCTTGCCCAGGGGCACAACGAGGCATGCAGTGACCGGGGATCGAACCCCCTGAGCCGGCCGCCCTGCCTCTACACCATCTCGGCCCCAGAAAGTGGCGGCCGCTGCGGTGAGCTGCACACAGACACGTCACTGGTCCTCGCCTCGCTCTGTCCCAGCCTCTACCGTCACGATTCCTCCCTGAAAATACTCCACAGATCCAGTCTGCTACCTTAACTCAAAGTTTCAACTCTTTGGAAACTAAAGGCCTACAATTCCTTAAAGGAAGTCGTATCCCTCGCTGCCTTTCTAGATGTACTTTTAGACTAAGATTAGCTTCTACAGTAAAAAGGTTTAGCAAAATATCTGCAAAATAAACACAATTGTAGCCATTTTTGTGTTTTGTAATAAGAGCTGACTGTGGCAGCCATCTTGAATTGTGCTTGCTCCAAAATGTAAACAGGTGTAGCTTCACACCCAAACATTATTTTCTGAACGTTGCATTAAAACCTGTCCAGTGGTTAATGAGATATTTTGCTAACAGACAGACTGGCTGACTCCAAATGTTGATGCTAAGGTTTCAGGCAAAAATCTTTTTCAACAAGTAGCCCACAGAGTTTTTGTTGTGAATGACTCTCTGCTACTTCCACACCAAATTTCAGCTCAATATCTGTAAAATTGATAGAATTATACCTATATCTGTGTTTTCTAAGGTCAGTTGGGTGTGGCGGCCATCTTGAATTGAATTGGCACCAAAAGTTATTCAGTTGTAGGTGGATATGTCGTGACTATTTCTTGAAAGTTTCAATTAAACCTCTCCATTGTTGGATTAAATATTTTGCTAACAGACAGAGTTGATCCCATTAGATAATGCCAACATTTTAAAAACAGTTCAATTAGCACTCGCGTATAAGTTGGGGATCAGTCTCAGCTACCACCACACCAAATTCCAGCTCAATATCTCTACGATGTTCCAAGCTTTGGCCATTTTGTCTTTGCTGCGGTGGCTTAGCTGTGGCGGCCATCTTGAAAGGTACTGACGCTGAGAGTTTCATGCAAGTCCATCCACCGGTTCATGAGATATTTTGCTGACAGTACAGAAAAACCGATGCAGACTGAAACGACAACGGTTACAGCGGCGTTGTCTTTTGGAGGCGTTTTGATTAAAACTCGTTTTGAGGCTTTGGGAAGTTGTTTAACGCTCAAAGGAACAACTCCTGGCTAAGCTGTGGACGCTTTTCAGGGTTGGATTCAGGAGAGGCCTTGAAACGTGATCTGAGCGCTGCTGGTCCGACTGGTCGAGGACCCACTGGATCTGTTAACAGCTCTGTAATCCATCATCCCCCCCCCCCCGGCTGATTGCGTCATCGCCAGCTACAGAGGGGGCAGGAAGAAGAAAGCTGTGGCATTGTGTCTAAGGTTGCCCTCTAGTGGACGGAGTAGATCCTAGTTTTTAGAGTGTCACCCCCAACCCTTTTTTTTTTTTTTTTGGCCTTTAGGCCCCATTCCCAAAGGACACTCTGATTTGCAGCGTATACGTTGACGTGATGTTCTTCAGAAGCTCGGCTCGTCAAGCGCCGCTCGTTTCCCCTGATTCACTTTCACGTCCTCGTTTCACCGCTGCAGAACCGAACCACCGGCGCTTTTACACCCCCTTGTTTCAGATCAGTGCAGGGTGTAGACACTGAGATAGATCAGAGCAGAACCCGCGGAGGAACGGGGCACAAAGAGATTTGTGGGGGGGGTTCCTGGGCACTGCCCAGCGCTGTCACACGTCCGCTGGGAGCGGTGAATGGCTGACGGCTGCATACCAGTCCTCCTTCTGGGCCTCAGCCTGTTCACATCCCTGTTTCTGTCCAGGCCAGGGCTAAATATATTTACCCAGATTGCAAATGTAGCATAAGTCCTGCAACCCGACCCCCCAGCCCCCAGCCCGCTCCGGCTCCCTTCCTCTACACAAGGTTCCTCTGGGTTGTGGAGGTGGGAGGTGGGTGTGCGAAGCCATTGGAGGTTAGAAGCGCAGCCCCATAGAGGAGTCCTTTCTGGCTTTATCTCGTCACACACACACACACACACATGCACTTGTTCAACTAAGACAAACACACGTACAACTCGGCCTGTGGCGTTGCCCCCCCCACCCCCCCTCGGTTTGCCGTGGTGAGGCGAGCGTGGCAATCGAGGTATGGAGCGGACTGAGAGGATCCAGAGGCCCGTGGTGGTAAGAACGATCTCCGTGTCTCTGACAGCTGGGCATGTTTAGCTGGAAGCTCGACCCGCCGGCCCGTTCCCTCCACGTCCCAGTCTTTCACGTTTGCAGGCGCGACGTTCAGGCCGTCTTCGCTCGCCCTCTTCCAGGTTGCCATTTTGGGCCGGGCCGCAGCTGCTGGGAAGGCTCAGCGTTTTTAATTAGAACCCCAGTCCCAGTAGCTGACGCTGTCCGACCATTGCAGGGGGGGGGGCAGCAGCGGTGGTGGTGGGGGGGACTTGTCCCCGACGAGCCCGGGCTGAGTCTGGTTGTGCTAGTGGGACTCTTGGAGCCAGACTTCAGAACGTGCTCCTTCCCTGCATTTGGGAACGGCGGGCCTGTTTTTTTATGATTTACAGTTAATTTGATGCTCAGGTGTTTACCGGAACATAATAATCATTTAACCAGAAGTCTACAGGCTGCAGGAGATGCTGTCACCATCTGAAGCTTTAAAATTCAGCAGGTTGTTGGTTATTTATCACTTAAATATGTTTAAAAGCCTCGAAGATCTTCCAGTGTGGTCAAAACCAAAACATTTCAAGTAAGAAACAAAATCCACGCATTAATCAGAGTCAGAGTCAGAGTCTTTATTGTCATTTGCACCACATGTGCTACATGTGATGAAACAGCGTATATAATTTTCCAACCTTTATTTATCCAGGTTAGTCTCATTGAGTCACGAGGACTCATTTACAAGAGAGACCTGTTTTAGACAGACGACAATATTCAATTAAAAAAATAATTAAAAGTAGTGTTATATTAATAATCAAATCTAGGTGCATATGCTAAAAACAAGAACACATTTGTTTAGATTTTTCTAATGACCATATCAAATGTTATCATATTGTCGATTAACTCTTTGTTTACGTTGAGTGTGGGTCCACGTTTCTGAACTATCAAAATAACTGGAAAACTACCGGAGTGAGTGCTTTAAACCGAGCTGTCTGATAACGTTCAAGTTCTCTACGTTTAATTTCAAACCTCGTCATTGCCTTTAAAGTCGGATCCACATTTCTATTTTATCTTTAATATAAGAATATCTCACTGATTGTTCGTTCAGTATCATGTTCTGAGGCTAAATGATTTAAAATCGCAAGCAGATGAACAAAACTACTTCCTGTTTTTAGTGCATTCAGGTATGCTGGTCCAATGATTATCTGGTGAATTTGTGAAGCTAACAAACAATAAAACAGTATTTTGAACACGTTTAAGTGAAAACTTGATGTGCGACCTGCGAAACGTGCCACTTCCTGTTGGTGTTTGAGATCCAGATGTGACGCCGGTTCATATTTGTTTCATCCTTGCAGAGGGTTGCAGACCTTCTGGATGTCTGAGAAGTTCGTCCCAAAAACCTTTACAAAATTTATTAATATTCTTGTAATATTTAGCATTTTTCTGTTTCTTTTATTGATTTATTTTCCTTCATCACAACTAGACTTTGCACTGTTTTGTTTTAATTATGATCAAATTTATTCATTATTTATTGATTTAGGATCAAAGAATTACAGCAAAACAACACTGCCCCTCCCCCCAACAATTTTCAGAACTACTGATCATAGACACGCTGGTCAGCCATAACATTACGACCACTGTTTGCTACTTTTTGTTCCTTTTATGTATTTATTTATAGTCTTTTGTGTTTATTGTTGGTTTTATTTTTTGATCCTGTTTTTTTTTATTTTTTTTTTTTAAATCTGGGTTCTTTGATGGGCTCCAGCCCCGCCCACTCTCACCTGTCCCCAGTAGTCATCGCTCCAGGTGATTCCACTCCGTTCATTAGTCCCTGTCCATGATATCCCTCAGTTTTCATTCATTCATCAGACAAGCACTGTGCATTTTCTTGCCAAGTCAGGTTCTCTCCCACGTCGTCTTCTTTTTGCTGTTCCCTCTTGGACTCCACCTCACTCCGTCCTCTGTGTCCTCTGTCCTCACTCCAACTACCTCCATGTCCTCGCGAACTGCATCCATGTATCTCCTCTTTGTCTTTTTCCTGCAGCTCCATTTCTAACATCCTTCTATCGATATACCCACTGTCCCTCCTCTGGACATGTCCGAACCACTGTCCCTACTCTGGACATGTCCAAACCATCTCAGATACCTGAGCTCCTCGTCTTGAAGCAGAGACTCAGCCTGGACTCAGCCTCGATCCACCTTTTTGTCTCCGTAACAAGTTGTCAAATGATTTTCACTGGTCGTAATGTTATGGATGATCATTCTATGCGTCTGACACTCTTCTCTGTGAGAAAGGCCACAAAACAGACATGAACACGAACCTCGTCAGTAGATTCGGTCTCATTCTACGTTTTAGTGTCTTGTGAAGCGATCGTGTCTGATCTGAGCTGCAGGAGTTCCTCTGATGATGATGATGATGTGTAAAAACGGGTTTCTGTTCCCGTCTCTGACTCATCTTTCTGGTCATTTCCACTCCGTCCATCTGGTTGCCATGGCGCTGCGACAGCGAGAAGAGAAAAGGCCATTTGCGCCGCCAGCTAAAGGGTTCAGATGTCCTTTGTACATGTGGCCGTCCTGTGGGACCTACAGCTTCTTATTCCTGCTCTTAATTTACTCTCTCTGTCTGAAGATGATATAATCTCACATCTTCTGTGCTCAGTTTACGCTCTTTTAATCTTCCTCGATGACGCGCTCCTGAAGAAACTTCAGATAACGCAAATAGGAAATGTAATCTTCTCGCTTTTCCTTCTTTTTCACGATTCTCATGTCGTCAGATGAAAGTGCGAAGACGTTTTTTTTATCCGTTTAATTATCGAGGTGGAGGGTTCGCGGTATGTGTTACCCCGGGATGGTGATCAGGTCTAACAGCACCTGCTGCCACGCTCCGGCTGCTGCTGGGTCACTAAAATCTTTCAAAGCTTGCACAGACACAGGGCGACAGAGACGATTTGATGAAGAGAATAAAGCTGAGGACTGATCATTAAACTATCCCAACAAGAGTCTCCATCTTCTGCCGCCTCTCTGTGGTCGGTTTGTGGAGGCAACAGGTCCAGAAGTGAAACACAGACTTCCCTCTCCTTAATTCAACCTTTATTTACAGATAAGTCACAACGAGCCTCCAAGACTCAGTTACAAGTGAGACCTGTTCAGGCAGAAAAAGTGATGAAAGCGACACATGTTTAGGATTTGGAGACAAAAAAAAAATTACTATCAAGCTCTCACTGCTTGGCCGAGGAGAGAGAGCCTGAGATTGAAAAAAAACATCCTGCACGTAGGTACGTAGTGACACAGACGCCCCGCAGGGCAGGGGAGACGACGAGAGAGATCCTTAGAGGTCTCAAGGTGTTCCCAGATGCGAGAGGATCTGTAACCCCTTTTAGTTTTGGGGTCTCTTCCCAGACATGAGCGGAAAACCTTCAAAGGGAGGCATCCTAATCAGATGAAACACCTCAGCTGACTCCTTTCAATCAGCAGAGGAGCTCCTCGCCCCGGCTCCATGCCTGTGCCCGGCCACCCAACACAGGAAGCTCATTTCGGCTGCTCTGGTCCAGGATCTCGTTCCTTCAGCCATGATTCACACCTTGTTACCACAGGTAAAGGTTGGAACACAGACAGACCCTCAACTCGTTCGTCACCACAAAAGATCAAAACAACGCCCTCATTACTGAAGACGGTGCACCAATCCATCCTACCATCACACATGAACAAGACACTCAGATGCTTGAATTCCTCCATCTGAGGCAAAGACTCCCCCTCGACCCAAAGGGGGCTCCAGTTCAGAACCTGGTTCTGGACTCTCATCCCAAGCGGGCCACAAACCGTCCCAGTGCTCGTGAAGGTCATGGTCCGAAGACACCAACAATAATAACGCTAAGTCAATATGGTCATCGTCTTCTTTATTGTTGTAGCCTTCTTCATAGTTTGTCTGTTAGCAAAATATTGCATGAACCAGTTTTTTGAATGTCCAGAGGACCAGACTTAGCTTTTTTTAATTTTTCTACTTGGATTATTGAGCATGCATCAGGGCATGCATGAACCAGTAGTTGAAATTCAACTAAACGTGCAGGAAGTAACCCCTGGACGTACAGCTACACCTGTTCAAGATGGCTGCCACAGACCACAAAAAGCACATAAATGGCCACACATCTGTCCGTTTTATAGACATTGACCTAAAATTTGACGTGGTAGTAGCTGAGAGTCTTTCCCAGCACACACTCTGAGTGTGATACTTCATTGTTTTCAAGTTGTTGTTTTTTTACCAAGACTGCTGTAACTTTGTGTGTTATCATAAAATGTTTTTAGTTTAAAGCAGTCAAGGCA
This sequence comes from Hypsolebias antenori, assembly GCA_031762315.1. NCBI lineage: Eukaryota > Metazoa > Chordata > Actinopteri > Cyprinodontiformes > Rivulidae > Hypsolebias > Hypsolebias antenori. The sequence continues at coordinate 31,211,075 of JARVGS010000472.1, read as the reverse complement.
AGATTCATTCCTTCGAGGAATACTAGTTCCTTAATTAGTTTTTCACCATCCTGCCCTCTATTACCATTTAGTGTTAATTCCAGTGTGGAGCGCATTCATTCACAGAGCGGGAATGGGAGACGAGATGATCAGGCGGCTTCACCTCTCCTTCTTGTTCCCACACGACAGAAAACTTTCAGCTCCGTCGTATTGAAGCCCCTCGACATGTCAAAATGTCTTGTTTGATGCGACTGTTGCTCAAATCTATTCGGCCTCACAGCTTCAGCTCGCACAGCGTGAGGAGAATGCTTCATCGATCGGCTGCTGAGAAGCTTCGCCTGCCGATTATTTCCCCTCCGTGTGTTCAGAATCGATCCCGACGTCGCCTCTCCCCTTGTGGCCCTCGCCGGCTGCCTGTAACGAGCTGCAGCCGCCGTTACTATGACACTGCCGGGGCCTCTGCTGCGGCTCGGCCAATAGGAACGCAGCTCCGCCGTCAGGTGACCTGCAGCTATTTTGATCAGGAGCTGAATGTGAAGTGAAGCAAGCGGCTAAATTAGAGGCTCAACCTGATGACATCAGAGAGGAAGGAAAAGCTTGTAATTCACTCTGAGGACGTTCTGATGGGTTTCATGGGAAAAGACCTTTAGAGCTTCCTGAGGAGTTTTCTTTTGCTCATCCACAGAGTTTTGTCTTTTTCATCCTTCTGAGTCTCTTTTTATCTGTTTTCTGTGTGATGTTGATCCAACGGACAGACGAACACGGAGTCGTAGTCCACCTGTCCTCCACCCTCATGTTTCTGCTGCATCAATGACCTGCTGAGAAAACACGGTTAGATTTAATTTAAAAAACATTTAGAAAGTGATCGCTGATCAGCCTTTAGTCAACCTGGTTCAAGATGGCCGCCACAGAAAAAGGATCTTAACGAACTCAGTCAGTTTTATAGAATAAGTTCTGCTCTGAGCCATAACTATCGTGTTTTTCGAATTATAAGGCGCATTAAGCGAAATAAGTTCAATTTGACTCATTTTTGGGCGCCATGTACGTGCAATCGGTTCGAGTCAGTAAGCACAACCAGAATCAATACACAAAGCTCACTGTCAATTTATTTTTAGAAAATTAAAGGATTTTACGTGTGCCTTATTGTCAGAAAAATACGGTAGTTGGGTAACATCAAAACTTTAACCGCTGGAATCAACTCTTAATGTCTGTTAGCAAAATATCTCATGAAACACTGTGCAGATTTTATTGAAAGTTTCTGAAAGTCATCATCAGGTGCCAGTGGTGCCTCCAGAAATGTTTTAATGGGGTGGCCATGTGGGGGCCACCACTTCACCACCACAAATACAGCAATACAAGAGTTAGAGAATCACCTTCTGATATACGCAGGTCTACTTTAATTTGTTTTATCTACAGCTATCACTTATTAAGAGAAGTACTATCGCTAGCTTGTCCTCTCCTAAATTTAGATTTGTAAAAAAATCACCATACAACCTCCTGAAAGCATCCTGATGTTGAGGACACTGGTTTCAGACGGGTTCTCCTCAGTCAGGGGCGCTAGAGCTCGTTTTATTTTCCATTTTAAATAAACTACATACAGCAGTCCCTCGCAAAGTATTCGTTTATCATGGATTCGCTCTGTCGCGGTTTTTCAAAATAAGATTTGACATGACTCGCAGTTGGCTGACTGAAGGATGAGCCGCATGATCTGCATGGAATTCTTTATTTAAAATAAAATATTTAAAATTATTTAGCACCTGCTGCACATGTGTGCAGCCCACACTGCAGGACAAACTTCCTGCTGCGGCTGATCAGCTGTTCTTCATGCAGAGCGGTGAAGTGGGCGTGGCCAAGAGCGCTTGTGGCAAAGAGCGGAGGAGGCAGGGAGCGGAAATCATGACATTCTGTGCTCTTTTAGAGTGTTTAGAGTTTAGAAACATTGTTTAGAATACTTTAAGAGTGTGGGAAGAGTTTAAAACCCCTTTATATACAGGTGGTCCCCAGTTTCCGGCTGTCTTGGTTACCGGCTGTTTCGCGTATCCGCCCCCC
>JARVGS010000472.1:31197575-31208947 GCA_031762315.1 Hypsolebias antenori | reverse complement strand
CTAAGCCGGATACCGGGGACTACCTGTATATGATATAATAATATATATTTATTTAGGGGTGGCCATTGCCCCCACTGGACCCCACTTGGCAGCGGCCCTGCTGGCTGCTCATCTGAAACTGAACAGTAAAAAGCTGCTGCTGCTCCACTGAAACAGGAAGTGGGGATGGTTTGTGGGTGATCCGCGGATGCGATGGGTCGCCGTGGTAACGGGGAGTGTCATACGTTCATTCTGCTGTTGCCAAGTCGCAGCACGCCTCGGTCCAACATGCGGCTGAGCTAAAATCAACATGTCTGTTTGTTTTCTTCACGCCTAACGGAGCAGAGACGGATCAGAGGTGGGGAGGACGGTTAATCACACAGAAACGCTTTATTTTCTCTGAACATGTTAGAATCTTCCACCGAGCTTGAAGTTGTGAACGTGTGTGTTGGAGCTGTTACTGACCACGGCTAAAACAAAAGGGCAACAATGTTTTTGTCCTTGTCTGTGCGTGTCTGCGCCTGTCGAGTGAGCGAAACATCTCGCGAGCTACCGGACGTATTTTTAATTTTAATCACAAGATGTACGTCTACAGCTCAATGTGTTTTGTGGTCAATCCATTTAAGATGGCCGCCACAGCTCATCAAATGTAGCAAACACAAAAATAACTATAACTCTGTAAATTTTTACAGTTTTGACCTACAATTTGGTGCAGTAGTAGCCGAGCATCGTCCCCAATACATAATATAGGTGCAACATATTTATTTTAAATGTTGGCATTTAGTGTGGGAGTCAACCCTGTTTGTCTGTTAGCAAAATATCTTATGAACCACTGGACATGTTTCAATCAAACTTTCACAAAGCAATCTTTGAATGTGCTTCTACAACTGATCAACATTTGGAATCAGCTGAATTCAAGATGGCTGTTACAGCCAATTGATTTACTGTAGACAGACGTGTCCATCGCTCAGTCACATTTACCGACACTGAGCTCACATTTGAGGTGGTGGTAGCTAAGAGTCAACTCAACATTTACTCCTTGAACACGTCGTGTGCGATCACACATAATGTTGATTTCAAGGTTCGACCCAAACTGCTGCCGCCTCGTCCATTTTGATCATGTGATGGGAACGTCTCTTTCCACAGCCTCTTCCAGTATCCCCACTCCAGCGCAGGTCTTCTCTGGGGTCTCCTCTCAGTTGGACATGCCTGAAGCACCTCCCTAAGGAGGCGTCCACTCACTTTGAACCACCTCAACTGGCTCCTCTCAGCGTGGAGGAGCAGCGGCTCTTCTCCGAGTCTCTCCTGAATATCTGAACTTCTTCTGTATCCACAATCTCGTTCTTTTAGCCACCACCTAAAGTTTGAGACCACAGGTGGGGATAGGAACGCAGACCGAGCTTCTCCTTATAGCTCAGAACCGTCTTCACCAATTCAGACTGGCACAACATCCACAATACGGCTGAAGCTGCGCTGATCCGTCTGTCGATCTCAGGCTCCATTCTTCCCTCTCGCATGAACAAAACCCAGACACTGAAACTCCTGCGTTCGAGGCAGAACCTCACTCTTGTCTGTTGCTCTTCAGTGACAACGATCACCTGTCGCAGGTTTAGTAGTTTGTCCATAACTCGTGCGGTAGTTTGGTAACAGACACACAGACGAATCCACACAACCAGACAAGAGCAACATCATTATCGTCTGCTTTTGTTTTTTGAAGGTGGGCGATAAAAGTGAATCACTGGGAGCGTTTGGCCCACTTTGTGACATTTAAAATCAATTTGATGTCACTGAAACTGATGCATCAGATCCAAAACGAAGTCCCCGCCTGGTGCTGAGTGTTTGTTGATTTGTGTTTGATGTTTGGGTTATTTTTCAATCAGCGTCACGTATGGTGCGTGTCATCGTTTGGTGCATTCTCACAACTATTTTAAAAACCTGCAGCGTGTGACTCACTTCTTCTGCCTGGCACATTCAGCTGTCCGCATTCCTGTCAGCACCTCCTACAGAGCGCCAGGCTGCCTGTCAGCTAAAAAAATAAAAAATAAACACAACAACATAAAAACAAAAGAAAACTGAGAACAAGTAGGATTGTTACATAAAATGAAAGCTCAAACTCAAAGGGTGCACCGAGCTGCAGCTTTTCATCGTCTGAATCAGGGTGAGCAGGAGAGAGTCGGGTTACTGCAGCCGAGTGGTGAATGTGCTGGAAACTTTAGCCACTTCATGAGAACTTTATACCCTCGCTGATATTATAAACAGTCCTCAGCTCGTGTTTTTGTTCGTCCTCGACACGCCCACACGCCAAACCTATTGTGCCTTTTTGCACAAAGATTTCAGAGCTCGCTTGCGCTGCTGCAGCAGTGGAAATGTCAGCTTGTAATGCATCGTTTGCCCCCTCGAGTTACACAGAGTCAGCCTGCATGCGATGTGAAGGGCCCCTTTATGTTCATGCGGCTCACCGTGGACCTGAACGCTCAGGTCCGGGACGCACGTTCAGCCGAAGATGAACAAACGGGTGATTTGATGAAAACACGAAGCTCCACGAGTTCGTTTTCTCTTGCTTCTAATGTGCTCATCTTGTGGTGAACTGAATGTGCGTTTCAGGGCTCCGCAGACTCCTACACCAGCCGGCCATCGGACTCGGACGTGTCCCTGGAGGAGGACCCCGAGGCTCTGAGGAAGGAGGCGGACAGACAGGCTCTGGCCACGCTTGAGAAAGCAAAGGTCAGAAATCAACTGTCCCTGCAATCTGCAGCAGAGCAAGTTTATTTTGTTTTGAAAACGGAGTCGTCTTTGTGCGCTGCTCATCATTACCTGATCTTAAAGCTGAAGAAGTTTGAATTCTGCCATCTTTGATTTTGATCGAGGCAGCAAACTGTATGTTTAATGCTCAAAAACCTGAGTGCTGATATTCTTTCCTGTTATAACTCCAGACCAAACCAGTGGCGTTTGCTGTGCGCACCAATGTCGGCTACAACCCAGGTCCCAGTGATGATGTTCCGGTGCAGGGCATGGCCATTTCCTTTGAAGGCAAAGACTTCCTGCACATTAAAGAGGTTTGAACAGCAGCTGTGCTCCACTGCACAACACAAAGTTGTGATTTCATTGTAGCGTAGGCTCCGACGCAGTTGAAGAGGGCCTGTGGAGAGGAGGACGTCAGGAGCAGGGATTCAACTGGCAGTGATGGTGGGTGGAACGCCAATGAGCTTTTAGGCTCTGCTGCAGCGTTCTGCCACGAGTGGGTGTCGGTGCACTGCAGTGAGAGACCGGCGATCCAAATTCTGGGGTGGGGGGGGGGGTGAAGAGAAAATACAGGTTTAAAATGTTTTACAGGAAACTGAGATGAAGAAAGAGCTGGAGGACTTCTTCAGGACTAACAAGTGAAACGCTGTGTTGTCGTAACGTGATTATATTTTCTGCAAAAATGACATCTGAGGGTGGAATGAATTTAACGAAGAAGCTGAAACTGAGCTGTTAGAGCAAAAATAAGCCGAACAGCAGCTAAAACGTAAAGGAGACAAAGGCCACCTTAAAGCTAAATGTGGCAAAAAGCTATTTAAAAGCTTAAAGGAGCATAATCGTAGCTTGGAGCTAAAACCAGAAAACGACTAGCAACGATCCAAAACTAGCTAAATGCTAGCAAAAACAGTAAAAAAAAAAAAAAAGTTAAGTAAAAGTAGCAAAACTAGCAAAAAAGAAGCTAAAAGACATAAGTAGTAAAATGCTTCTTAACATTAGTAAATTAGCTCAAAGCTAAAATTATCAGAATCAAAGTCATCGTCAATCCAAGTTGTTTGTTTAAAGTTAGTTTATTTTTTTAATAAGGGGCAGATATTATAAGAATTTTTTTTTCTGGACCCTTTTCATCAATTTATGTATGTATATATTATTTTGATGAACTAGTTTTATTTTGTTTCTTTTACATGAATGAATAAATGACTTAAATAAATAAAAAATCAGAAGGCTAGCTAAAAGCTAAATATGGCAATGCATAAAAGCTTGTAGGGAGTAGAATGGTGGCTTGGTGCTAAAATTAGCAAAAGAGTCAAAATTAGCAAAATGCTAGCAAAAATTGTGAAACATTAGCTGTATGTAGCAAAACTAAAAAGAAACAAAAGGCTAGCCAAAAGCTAAGGTAGCCAAAAGACACAAATAGTTAAATTCTTCCCCAAAATACCACATGACTAACTAGAAGCCAAAAGTGTCAAAAGGCTAGCTAAAATCTAGAAGAAACAGAGGGCCAGCTAAAGCTATTGAAAGGCTAGCTAAAAGCTAAATGTAGCAGAGCAGTAGCTAAAAGCAGCATGGAACGTGTGGCACAAAAAGCTATTTAAAAGCTTAAAGGAGCATAATCTTAGCTTGGAGCTAAAACCAAAAACGACCAGCAAAGATCCAAAACTACAAAGTAGCTAAATGCTGGCTAAAACAGTAAAAATAAATAACTCCATAAAAAAGTTCACTAAAAGTAGCGAATCTAGCTAAAAAAGAAGCTAAAAGACATAAATAGTAAAAGCCTTCTTAACATTAGTAAATGAGCTTGAAGCTAAAATCATCAGAATCAAAAAGTCATCGTCAATCAAGCTTAAGTTGTTGTTTGTTTAAAGTTATTTGTTTATTTATTTTTTTTTTTAAATAAGGGGCATATATTATTATTTTTTTCCTCTTTCTGGACCCTTTTCATTCCGATTTTTTTTATTTTTTTTATTTTACTTTTTTGATGAATTAATTTTATTTTGTTTCTTTTAAATGAATGATTCATTTAATAAAAAAAAAAAAAACAGAAGCTAAAAACTGAACGTGACGTTTGATACGTGGAAGACTGAAACAGCTCAGTGTGTGCAGAAGTACAGTCCAAGAACAACCGAGGACCCTGAGTTTGATCTAATAACCGTTTTGTGATGTAGAAATTGTGTTAGAAGTTTGAAAACTCAAATCCAAAGCACAGGAAAATTTGGCGTTTTGTCTTTCATGATGCTGCGTTTGTGCCTGAAGGTCTGGTGCGTGTTTGTTTACTGACGCCTGGTTGTTTGTTGTTTGTGCAGAAGTACAACAACGACTGGTGGATCGGGCGTCTGGTGAAGGAGGGCTGTGAGGTGGGCTTCATTCCCAGCCCCGTCAAACTGGAGAACACCCGTCAGCTGCAGGAGCAGCGCATGAGACAGAACCGGCTCAGCTCCAGGTAACCACGACAGGTCGTCAGAACTTCGTGGAAACGGGTCGAACGTGAATCACCGCTCGTCCTCCAGGTGACGTCAAACGAGCTGAAACAGACAGAAGCCGAAGTTGAGTCACTTCATTCTTCTGTGCGGCTTCTGCTCGCATACGCTGGGCTCGTCTGTTTCCATATTTACAGATCAAACCAGAATATTTATGTTTATGAAGGAAGTCATCCGCACGTTCAGATGGAAGATGTGAATCTGAATCAGTGAGACGGGTTACTGTCTGACATCGTTTATTTGTTTTTGCTGTTTCCATGGCAGTAAATCTGGAGGAAGTTCAAGTCTGGATGTTGCCACGGGAACCCGCCGGCCCACCCCACCAGGAACAGGTGAGGTCGCAGGGCGTCCCGTTAGCTTCAGCATCTGACGGGTCGATAAAGTATTAATTAGCGGGTTGTCGATGAAGCGCAGCGTCTCCGTGGGTTTGAGGAGGTCGTGGTCAGCACTCGGGACGGAACAGAAATGGAGGCGAGAACGAATCGCTAAAGCTGCAAAGTGTGTCTGGTTTAGCGCACGTGCATCGCTGGGAGGAGTGGGAGACAGGAAGTGAAACTGAAGACACAAAAAGCCGTGGCTCAAACGTCCAACATCAACTCCATAATAATCCAAGAAAAAAATAAGCTTGAACTTTACAAGATGTGTCACAAGAAGCAAGAAGAAAAAACGTTCTGTGACCCGTTTAAACGTGGAAGACTGTTTCTTCTGTGACTCTGACAAAGTTAAGTCAGGTCCTCTGGATGGATTAAAATAATAATAATAATAATAATAATAATAAATTATTTAAACGTTTCAGCATTTGTCCAAAAGTCTGAGGAGCTGCAGTAAACTCAGTCTTATAAATAACACCTGGTATTGTGGATCGACCAGTTTGCTGCTGACATCCATGTTCACACATGATAAATCTTTCAGGGATGAAGATGTGATGAAGATCACTCAAGGACACGCTCATGCAGGCGTCCAACTCATCCTGCAGCACCGTTAAATTTCAACTTCACAGGCTTCCCGTGTTCTTTTTGGACGCTAACAGGATTCCTCCTCCGGTTTCACGTCTTTGCAAGAAGAAGGAATCACTCTGAGTTAATCGCCTTTGTCTCCAGAATCTAACGCTCGCTCTACAAACCGAGACACCTGGTTCCTTCTCTTCCCGTGGGTTTAGTCTCCGTTTCTCCTGCAGCTCCTCTCTTCCTCACGTCTGTCACGAGTTGCTGAGTTAACTTCACCTCCGCCTCACATCTGTACGGTGGCCCTGAGGTGTACATGAACAACATTTGAAAAAAAAAAAAAAAAAAAAAAAACTGAATTACATTAAGCCAAATCAGAAGTGGCCGCAATCACATTTGGAAAAAACATACATTAAGCCAAACCAGAGGGTAGTGGTTTTATTTTTTATTTTTTTTTTACTTTAGTACGGTGACCCTGAGGTGGTTTGATTTAATGTAATTTTATTTTTTCCAAATGTGATTCCGGCCACTTCCACTTTGGCCACTTCCGCTTTCGCTTAATGTAATTCTGTTTTTTGTAATTCTATTTTTTCCAAATGTGATTCTGTCCACTTCTGCTTTCGCTTAATGTAATTCCGTTTTTATTAATTTATTTTTATGTGATTCCGGTTACTTCTGCATCGGCCACTTCCGCTTCGGCTTAATGTAATTCCATTTTTTCAAATGTAATTCCATTTTTTCAAATGTAATTCCATTTTTTTTTTAAAATGTAATTCCATTTTTTCAAGTTTAATTCCATTTTTTCTAATGTAATTCCATTTTTTCTAATGTAATTCCATTTTTTCCCAAATGTAATTCCATTTTTTCAAGTGTAATTCCATTTTTTCAAGTGTAATTCCATTTTTTTCAAGTGTAATTCCATTTTTTCTAATGTAATTCCATTTTTTTTTTTCAAATGAAATTCCGTTGTTTGTTTTTTCCCCCCCCAAATGTGATTCTGTCCACTTCTGCTGTGGCTTAATGTAATTCCGTTTTTTCAAATGTTGTTCATTTGCACCTCAGGGCCACCGTACCTGTGTCCTCTGACGACGCTCTCGGCGCTGTTTCAGATTAAATCAAGCCTTTTGTCGTCTCCTGTCTCATGTTCCTCTTTCTGCTTTCTCCTCTTCTGTTCTGTGTCCGTCCCCCACCGTCTTCAGCTCATGTGGACATGTCCACTGGGGGGTTTGACGCTGAAACCCTTGACCTGGATGCCGAGGAGCCCCCTGAGTCCCAGGGTGACCCTCGCTCCCCCAAGGCCATGTCAGGCAGTGTAATATCCCCCCAGGCCAACGCCCACCGGCTGCCCTTCTTTAAGAAGGTAACAGGGCTCCTCCAGGTCTTCCTAACCCCCCTCCTCTGTCCTGAACTTGATCCTGGATGTGATCAGGTGTAACCTCTCCCACCGTTCCCAGTTTGTCACTAACAGCTCGCAACTTAAACGCCCCGGCTCCTGAATCTAACCCCGTTTGGCTCCTGAGACGTGTTTGTTTGCTAAAATCAGCTGTTCGGGCCCTGAAGTGTCCGCTGCACGACGTCAGTCTTTAAAAATAAAAAAAGACAGCTGAGTGGAAGCAGCCTGTGGAATAACCAATAACCAGCTCGTCGGCTGATTGTTTCCTCTCACTTTAACCAGTCAGTGACTAAACGTGCTCCTGTTTTTGTGCTTTTTGTCGTTTGTGTCTCTTTTGGCTTGTCTGTGGAATGATGCTGTAGGTGGTCCGGCTAAACAGAAGCAGAAGTCGGTGAGTGTTTGTTCTCATTACTAACATTCAAGGAACTCATTGCAAAGTCATGAAAACTGGACCAGAACCAGCACGAAGAAACAAACGTTTCTCATAATGACGATCAACGTGTCTTTACATTAAAAATCCGTGTCTTTTACCTACAGAAACAGCCGAAGTGGCTGGAAATTGGTCAAACTTCTCGGCCGTATTTGTTGGCTGATGTAGGTCAATCACAAAAATCAAGCTTTGCACATCAGCACATCTGGAGTAAGCTCTTTCCAGCTGCAGCATTTAGCTCAGGAAGACCGTTTTATGTTTGGTTTCATGTTTTGCAGTGAGTACCTGGTCTCTTGTGGAGGTCGCTCAACTGTTCATGCCTCCGAATGCAAACCGGAGCCATTATTTTCTCTGAATCACGTAAAGCACGGCGGCTCTGTCACCACCCCCCCAGACCCAGAGCCTGTTTCACAGCTGTCAGCGTGCACATCTGTCTCGAGCCCTGTCCGTCAGAGGCTGTCGTGCATCCTGACACGCTTTCATTTTCATTTCTAACGGCCAATTTGAGCCCATCAGCTGTGCTTTCCGCTCGTTAGACGCTATAATGGTGGTTATTTCTGCAGCGAGCGCTAAATGCACATTTTATACAGAAGATTTTTTGAGAATTTGGCCACAAGCAGGAAAAAAGAAAGGAAGTAGAGAGAAAATTAGTTGAGACTGAGTAAAAGAGAAGAAACAAAAAAGAGAGCCACTAAATATTTACCGATCATAAAGTTGAGTGATTTATAACCAGTAATAAATCCAGTTTGAGCTCATCCACCACTTTAAATTTCAAGATATTTACAGAAACTCACAAACACGTTCATCCAACAGTAACCTTTGTTTTGTTGCCTTACTTGGACTTTTATCGACATTTTCAAATTGATGAAAATCAATAATTCTGCAGAAAATACTTCAGATTAATGAAGATAATTTTTTTTTTATATATAAGTCTAAAAATATATAAAACTGAAGATTGGTTTGTGCTCAAACCAGTACGAGTCAGTATTTTGTGTTGCCTCCTCTGGAGCAGGTCTCTCCAGTCTGTCTCCGTGGTCTGGGTCCCTCTAACCTGGACTTTGTCTGTTCTTCATGACCAAACTGCTTCAGGTTGGATGGTTCTAACGATCTTTAAATCAAATCAGAGATTCTGAGGTCTGGGCTGTGACTGGACCGCTCCAGGATCTTTAACTGGTTCTCCTTAAACCAGTGGAGCGTTGTTTCAGGCTCATCGTCCTTCCCAGTTTTAAATCTCTGGAAGACTCCAAGAACTTCTCTGTATTTAGCTCCGTCCTTCATTCCTTTCACTCTGACCTGTTTCACAGTCCCTGCTAATTAAACCCAGACCCACATCATGATGCTGCTGCCACCATGCTTCACTGTATGGATTGTGTTCTGATGATAAAGTGGTATTTGCTTCAGACAGGGCGTTGTCCTGAATGTTTGGTCTCACCTGACCTCAGCACCTTCCAAACAGTCCGTTTTTTGTTGTTTTTTTTTTTACTTTGAGTCTTTTTCCTGCTGCTCTTCCATGAAGCACGACTCTGAGGAGCCTCCAGTGGTACAAGAGCTCCAGGACTTCTGGTAGATGAAACTCTCTTGGCTAGTTTCTATTGGTGGAAACATGGTTTTCCATCCATCCAGCCATCATCTTGCGCTCATTCTGAAGTTAAATCCACAATCTCATTCGTTCAGTCACTACCCAGAGTTCATGACCAGAGGTGAGGGTTGGCACGTAGACCGACCAGTAAACAGAGAGTCCCACAATGTTCAGTCATCGTTTTGTGCTGAGACGTTTCACTCTCCATCCAGAAGGCTTCATCCGTCAAACAAAACTGATTCTCCCCCAACAACCTACTTCAAAATGGGGAAAAAGGCTGTTGGGGGAGAATCAGTTTTGTCTGGTGTTTTCTGACGAAGTCTTCTGGATGGAGAGCGAAACGTCCACATGACCTGACCGAACATTGTTTGGATTTTACACCTGGATTATTGAGCATGGACTTTGGTGGTGAACAGAGAGCTTTGCCTTACAGCTCAGCTCCCTCTTCACCACAACGGACCGGCACAGAGTCCGCAGTACTGCAGCTGCTGCACCCGTTCGTCTGCCAATCTCACGCTCCATTCTTCCCTCACTTGTGAACAAAACCTTGAGATACGTGAACTCCTCCACTTGAGGCAGAACCTCACCCTCGACCTGAAGAGGGCAGTCCACCCTTTTCCGGTTGAGGACCACGGCCTCAGGTCTGGAGGTGCTGGTTCTCGTCTCAGCCGCTTCACAAGCATCGTTTGGATTTAACACTTCTCTGTGGGATGTTGTGGGTTTAGGACATTTCTCTAACCCAACCCAGATCTGTACGACTTCACAACTTAGAGCATTTTTTGTCTCCATTTTGTTTCTTCTGAGTGGACCACTCTCCCGTTCTTCTCTTCTGGACCGTTTTTGGTGAATTATTGATTTTTTAATCAAATATAACTGTAACAACACAGAATGCACAATGACCAAGTGGGCACATGTTACAGTATGTCTATAAATATTGCAGTTTCAGCTCAGTGAGGTGTGCACGTCCCTCCTGTTACTCACCTCTCTGAATTGTGCGTTTTTGCGTTGGAGCGACTCAGGAGCGTCGTCATGTTCGGTACTCCAGCTCTGCCCTCGTTCGGAGCCTTTGAAGCTTTTAAGTGATGTATTTTTGGCTCCTGTGAATTTAAATAAGGTGACAGAGCCTCAGCCGCTCAGATTTTATATAATCAGCAGGTCACTTCAGTTCCTCCTGCTGCCTGGAGCGTTTTATAGAAACACGCCGTTTAATTGTTGGACGTACCTGTGACTTTTTTTTTAATTTTTTATCTGATTTGAACTCATTCCTGATGTTTTTATGAATGTCATCGGATGAATAATTCATAATTATTAGAGTTAATGTGGGTTGTCTTTAAGTGTGGGTGTTCAGTGCAGGTTTTGTCAAAATTGTTTGGTGTTAAGCACTCGTCGTTTAGTTGTTTTTCTGAGGGGGAACTTTATTCTCATTATTAAACTTGTTTACAGTAGGTGTTTGCACATTTAAAACAATATTTAATAAAAGTAAATTAATTTTGTCCCTGCATGACAGAGCCAAACTTTCTGCTCTTACCATATTTTTCAGACTATAAGGTGCACTTCAAATCCTTTAATTTTCTCAGAAATCAACAGTGAGCCTTATAGTCAAAAAAAAAATACACTTTTCAAGTTTTCAGAAGGTCTTTTAAAGCATTTCTTTGGACTTCAGCTGATTTTCCACTCATTTACAATCTAGAGCTCGACTATTTTTATATGATTTTTTTATTTTTTTATATTGAAGACAAAGGATGAAGCAGTAATTTGTTGACAAATAACAGAAAACTAAGAGAATGTTGCCCCTTGGGGGGGGGGGGGGGGGGGGGGGGGGGCGGCGGGG
>JARVGS010000472.1:31167843-31180841 GCA_031762315.1 Hypsolebias antenori | reverse complement strand
TGAGCTGAACAGAGGCTAAAATGAGTTAAACAGGGGGTAACATGAGCTGAACAGAGGCTAAAATGAGCTGAACAATGGCTAAAATGAGCTGAACAATGGCTAAAATTAGCTGAACAGAGGCTAAAATGAGCTGAACAGAGATTAAAATGATTTAAACAGAGGCTAAAATGAGCTGAATGAACAGAGGCTAAAACGAGCTGAACAGAGGCTAAAACGAGCTGAACAGAGGCTAAAATGAGCTGAACAGAGGCTAAAACGAGCTGAACAGAGGCTAAAATGAGCTGAACAGAGATTAAAATACCCTGATGCATGCGCAATAATCCAGGTAGAAAAATCTAAAAATGCTAAATCTGGTCCTCTGGACATTAAAAAAATAAGAGATTAAAATAATTTAAACAGAGGCTCAAATGAGCTGAACATGTTTTGAAATCTAAATACTGTAAATGCAACATACACAATTTCTCTGACGAACTGGTCCGGTAAGTTCCTGTGAAGTACCTGTACTGTACTGTACGGTGAGTACTGGGTGTTTTTCTCAATTTGCTCCGCCAAGTTTTTCCTTTCCTCTGAGAGAACGAAAACACTTTCACTTCCCTTGACCATATTTGGCTGAAAAACGTCACTACGCAACAAGCTCCGTCCACGGTTCACGGCTGTCGTAATGCAACATTCAGGTACTCCTAAAAAAGCTCGGAAATCAGACATTTCGTTCATTTGCGGCCGTGAAACCGTTCATGCAATATCCATGGCGTCAGTGAACTTTGAGCCGTTCTCTTTTGTTTAGTTTCATATTTTAAAAGCTAACACAGACTTTATTATAGTTAAAAACACACAACAATGATACAAAACGGAGAATAAATATCCCCAGTAATATATTTAAAAAAATATAAGAATAATTAATACATGTATAAGGAACAAGATTTTCCTAAAAACACTTAAAAGCTTTTCTTATTTTTTTAGCCAGTCATTACTTATCCTAAAAGTGAATTTTACTCATTTATAGATTTTGTTTAAAGGTAAAACAAATTTAAAGAAACATAGCTGAAAAAAGTGTTGTAGCATTATGAATTTAAATCATTATGTAGACGGAAAACGATCAAATTGAATGCTTAATTTAATTAATTAGCCAGCTACAACTTATAAAAATGTATATTTTTAACCTACATGGCTAAACATACAGTTGATTAGAAATTCAGGTCTCGCTTGTAAATGTGTCCCCGAGACTCAATGGAACTAATTTGTATAAATAATTGTTGAACGAATGATTATTGTGAAATTTACAGTAAATTTTTTTTTTTAATTAATCTTCAAACGGTTTTATTATTATTGTTAATGCAAACAGCTCGAGTTTCAGTTTGGTGAGCAAATCAACTCGCAGATGGCTAAAACGTGCCAGTCGTCCCGCACCTCTTTGAGTCTTAATATTTCCCACGATGCCTGAACGCATCTCCGCTGAGAAGCGCCTCCTTCCTGTGCGCGCTGTGGAGCGGAAACCGGTATTTAAGGCTTAAAGCGCAGTTTTCTGTCAGTCAGCTGTTGACAGAAACTCAAGTTTGTCTCCTTCTTTATTTATTTTCCTGTTTTTGTTCGTTTTCCGTCACGCGCTCGTTGAACATGGGCTTCCTGCTGACCAAAATGATGGCCGTGTTCGGAGACGCAGGTAAAAATCTGCTTCATGGCGCTTAAAAGCTTTTTTTATTTATTTGATTGTAACTAAGCCACTTTAAGCCTTAAGGGTAACATCATTCAGAATCAAATGTTACAACTTTAACCTCTTTAATGGGATGATTTTAATTTAGTTTAGCTTCATTTTGGGGCTCAGGCATGAGAATTGTCTGCTCATCTCTTTATCTTATCTCTGTGAAGTAATGTTACACAACTCATCAGCTGCAGAGTAAGCAGTTTTTTTTTTACACTTTGGACTTTCCTACAGAGCACAAAGTTATCATTGTGGGTTTGGACAACGCTGGGAAGACCACCATCCTTTATCAGTAGTAAGTATTTGAACTTTTTCAGGATTTGATCTAAGACTTGAGCAGTTGTCTCTAATTTTTTTGCGTTTTCGCCCCCAGTTTGACAAAAGAGGCCGTTCACACGTCGCCCACCATCGGCAGCAACGTTGAGGAGATCACAGTCCGAAACACACACTTCATGGTTTGGGACATGGGAGGGCAGGAGAGTCTCCGGGCCGGCTGGTACTCGTACTACTCCAACACCGAGGTACTTCCCTCCCGTCACCGCTGCTCTTTAACTGGACCCAACACAAACTGGTTCTGGGCTAAAGGCGTCGGACACGTCTCTTTCAGATCGTCATTCTGGTCGTGGACAGCACGGATCGAGAGAGACTGACCGTCAGCAAAGACGAGCTGCACCGGATGCTTGCGCATGAGGTGTGAACGTGTTCGCCGTTGCCCCACACCAAAAATCTGCCTCCCACGTGCGCCGTTTAATAAACAGCGCACGGTGTTACGTTGCTTTTGTGCATCTAACGGTGAAGCCTTTTTTCCTGGACGTAAAAGTCTTTTGTGATTGTGCGAAGTGGCCCGGGCGTTGTGACGCACTCCCTGGTGTGACTCACTGCGTCATGAATGTGAGGCGTGTGAACGAACCCGTGACGCAACAAAACGAGGACGTTTCCGTCCATGACCCGTTCTGCTGTGACAGCGATCAACTTTGAAGCACCGGAGTTCTTATTTTAGCGTTTCGTCTTGTGGGCGTGCGCTTTGCGAATGTAAAAGAAGTCACACGCGCTCTTCCTGTTTTTCTTTTTTTCACCTAGGACCTGCAGAACGCAGCCGTTCTCGTTCTGGCCAACAAACAGGACGTGAAGGGCTCCATGACGGCGGCGGAGATCTCCCAGTGCCTGACGCTGGACTCCATCATGACGCACTCCTGGCACGTTCAGGCGTGCTGCGCCCTAACCGGAGAGGGGTGAGCGCACACCCGCGTCGCTTTGTGCATGGGAAAACAAACGCTTCACGGCGCGCAGCTTTCTCATCCCGTCTTTCTGTTCCTGCAGGCTTCCTGCCAGCCTGGACTGGATGAGGTCAAAGGTCGTGGCGAACTGAGACGCCCCCTGAGAGATCAAACCGAGCCGAGAGGCCTCGCTGCCGGTGTGTTCAGTGTTTCAGCACACCTCCAGGGGCGTGTTGTCCTTAAAGATCTGTTTCCTGCTCTCTTTATACCTCAGCTAAACCCACAGCTAAAATGCACCGCTAGGAAGTTCAAGTAGCCAAAACGTCCTACCTGACCAGAAATGGATTCCACTTGGCATCGGGACAAGTTCTCGCTGCTTCCAAGAAAATGTCATTTACAAAAAAAGTGGTGTCAAATAACTTTGACCGTTATTTCCTGTCAGAGCGACTGTTTTTTTTTTTTTGTTTTTTAAATCAAATCGACCTCTTTTCATGTTCCACATCTTTTCTCATGACTGTTTCTGTTTTCTCAGTGTTTACACTATTACCAAGACAAAACTAAATTCTGTGGTCTCGATCTCAGACCCTCTGCACTGCTGGTAAATGTGATTTATTGTTTTACGCCAGTGAACAACAGCTGTTTTGTTCTGAAAATGTTTAATTTATATAAATGTATGTATGTATATATATTTGTTTTAATTTAAAGCTTTTTGGTTGTATTTATGTATATTTCAGCCATTTCCTGAATGGGGAATGGTACGACAGCTGCTAAGGACAATGAGTCCAGTTTAAAGTGTATATATTGTACATTTTTTAAATAAATATATTTTATTGCAAGCTTTGATTGGTCTGTATGTGAGTGTCACATTCTTTGTTTGCAAAAATGAATTGGGAAGATTAGAGAGAGTTTTGTGAGTAAGTTCAAAGTGAAAAAAAGAGAAGAACGATGACCATCCGGCGACACTCACTGGCGTCCCACATGGATGTGTCCTGAGCCCTCTCTTATTCTCTTACTGCTCATGTATGATTCCTCTGTGAAGTATCTCAGATTATAAACCTTGCAATTGACGCCGCTGTTTTTGTCTCATCTTAAACAAGACGTTTAGGGGGAACGTGGAGGAGCTTGCTGAACGAAGCAAACAACCTCAGCGTTAATGCGGCAAAGACAAAAGAGATTGTGGTAGATTCAGGATGAGAGATTACACCCCTCTCTTTGCCGGAGGTCAAAACACGTGACTATCAACCAGTTAGGATGGAGGTGGATCTAAAGACCAGGGCCTCATTAGCTGTAATGAGGGAGTCGCTCCGGTCTACAGTATTGTGAGCTGAACCAATAGGCAAATATCTCAGTTTTATTAGTTCATCTATGTTTCAACCCTCACCTACAGTTCTGATGTAAGGAGGACCATGACTGAAGAAACAAAATCCTGGATGCAAGCTGCTGGAATGAGTTTCCTCTGTAGGGTGATTGGGTGATGAGTCATCCAGTTGGAGCTCAGAATAAAGATCACTGCTCCTCCACGTCAAAAGATCTCACTTGAGGATGGTTCAAGCCTCTGGTAAGGAGTTTTTCTGGGCGCCTCCCTCACAAATGGTTTGGTATATCCCACTGTAAGGAGACCCAGGAGAAGAACCAGAACTCAACAGAGGAAATATATATCCTCTCTGGCTTGGGAAGGCTGTCTCGATCCCTTCAGGAGGGGCTGGAGATTGTCTCTGGGGAAAGAAATGTTTGGGTTTTCCTCCTAAATCTGTTGCACCCACAAATCAAGCACTGATAAGCAGAAAAAAATGTATGGATGTACTAAGTAATGAAGAATGCCTATACCTCATTCTTCACCAGATGACATTTATATCAACAAACCCAGAACCTCAGTTTAAAATATTATAACAGGCGGCACACATGCAGGCCATGAACTATTCCCTCCTTTCTTCTCTGTCAGAAGGTCAACAACTCCCTCTGAGTTCTACAATTCAGAATTCACTTCCTCAAAATTATGCTCTAGGTTTATTTAATTTTTTATTATTTTAGGCATTTATTAATAGATGTTCTCACGCATTTATCTGACATAATGAATGACAAAATTGGACGTAAAATAAAATGCTGTTTCTCTGCGACACAACAAACTCATTTTAGCTCCTAACACTGCCGTGAAAACAAAAGTGTTTAAAAACAAATATTTAAACAAACATTTAAACGAAAAAAAAAAAAAGTAATAATGAGGGGGCATCCGGATTTGAACCGGAGACCTCTTGATCTGCAGTCAAATGCTCTACCACTGAGCTATACCCCCGCCCGGCAGTTTTGCCAGTGAGAACTCTTTTTTTACATTTATCACACGCACGCTGATTAATTTGGCTTTGAATATAGAATTAATATCTGGTATTATTTGAGAAAACTTAAATTTGACAACGCTCGTTTCTATAAATTATTATTTTAGAAATCTGATATAAATTTGTCCTCTAGGTGGCAGCATGGGCCTATTTCTATGGTGAACTCGGCTCAACACGTAGCCTATGCTAAGCTAGGCTAAGATAAACAAAGGTAATTATATAATTCCGTAAAAAATTTCTTGTGTTTAAGAGAAATTTTAGCAAATAAACAGGAACTAGCTTCTATCTTATTTCAGCAGCACAAAATATATCAGTGACGTCATCATATAAATGTATTTTCATTGTTAATTTCTGCTCAGTTAATTGGCCAGATCTTAATAACAGCAGCTATTTTGAATATTTTTATTACAGAAAAAGCACATCACAGCATCCAACTGTAACACTTTGCCCTTTTGCTCCTTGTTTCTTTATAGAAATGTCAGGGATTTAACATAATCCCAATAAAGGCTACTTAATTGAAATGCCAGGGCAACAAATATTTGATATTCTTCATATCTGAAGACTGAATGTCCTCTAAACGAAAACTATAAAAACTACAGGCATATAAAAAAAAAAATCCAGATGGAACATCAGACCTGCTGAATGCAGATTTTGCTGACCTCTTGTGGCTCCAATGACATAAATTCAATAAAATTGTGACTAAAACTCAAATATAACTTAGCACAGTTAAATATAACTTAACTGTGCTGCAATATTCTTTATACAACTAAATGTTTGTTTGTATTCATGATCAACACTGACATAATACTGATAACCTTCTGTTGCAGCTTATCAAGGAAACATTTGGGAAACAGATCAACAGGAAATTCCCTACATGAGTAATTGCTCAGCGTTGACATTTGCATTCCTTGAGCTGCAAAAATCACTCACAGAATAAAACATGGGTTGTTGACTTGGCTTCCCATCACTTGCGTGTAAAATAATCCAGAATAAAGTGTGTTTTTGTGCAGCTCACAAGGACCCAAACACATTGACTTTTACTTGGCAGGAATTTTTAATCATTTTTTCCAAAAGCTGGTTTCTCTCTGATAATTGCAGATTTAATTCAAGCTTCTTCTTTTTCTTGCATCAGAGCAAGAAACAAATCTGCTTTACTGAATAAACGCAAAATTTTTAGACCAGCATATGTAAAACTGACTGAGTCACAGCCAATATGGTGTCAGCGAGTCATTTTAAGTTGCTTTGCCTCTAAAAGCTAATCGATTCTAAATGTTCATCCAAGCAACGGTTCCTGAAATTTTCAGTAGAATCCACCCGGTGGTTCACGAGATATTTTACTAACAATGATTTCTAATTTTAATTAAACATCTTGCGCAATTAGCAGCACTTATTTGTTGTGAACAACTCTCAGCCACTACCACACCATGTTTCTAAGTAATATCTGTCAAACTGACTGAGTTATAGCCGTTTTTGTGTTGGCTAATGTTGACTAGCTGTGGTGGCCATCTTGACTTGGATTAACTCCCAAACTTAACCAGCTGTAAAAGTTTATCTAATGATTATTTCCCGAAAGTTTTATTAAAATCCCACCAGTTGTTCATCAGATATTTTGCTAACAGGCAGATAAAGTGAACTCGGAGTAATAATGGTCAATTGTGAAGACGTCTTGCACAATCGGTTAGCGCTCTTGTACGCGTTGGGGATGACTCTCAGCTACTACCACACCAAATTTTAGGCCCACATCTGTAAAGCTAGCAGAGTTACAGCACGTTCAGTGGATTTCAGCCAGTTGGGTGTGGCAGCCATCTTGAATTGGGTTGACTCTAAACATTAATCACTTGTCGGTGATAAGCGTAGGGATAAGAGGAGAAACTCCACACCTGTTGTGGGGCGAGAACAAAACAGTAAGCCTCCCCAGCTGATCTGTTTGCCTTTGTCATCACCATGACAACCAGGACCATGGAGGAGGAGAGAGGGGTTAGAAACTGGGTGGTGTGAGGCAGAAAGACAACGCCGGGTGGAAAGGAGGAGGAAATTTGTTTTTGCAGAGAGGAGAGGAAGCAAGACTGGAGACTTTATTATCTTTTTGTGTGTTTTTGCAGGTTAACATGCTCCTCGACTCGTTCCTGTTTTTTCTCTGTTTCTCTCAGACTGTTCAGCAGCAAACAGGTGAGTCCATGTATTTTTAGTCCATATTTTTATTATTTAAGTGCTTTTGTTCTTAGTTTCTTCTCTGATTTGTGCACTGCAGGTGTTACAGATCTTTCAAGCTGTTTCTTGACTTTTTAAGCTCTTTCACAGTTTATTTAAATCCCATTTCCCCCTCACCCGTTTCCCTTTAGATCACAACGTCAATGAATAAATAACACATTTGACAGTTTTCACGCAGACACCGTTTATTCTATTTTAACACGCTTCAAACCACAGGATCACAGGCACGCCATGCCTCTTCTGTTTAAATGAACTGGTTTACAATAAAAGTTGCACAATAAAAATAAAAAAGCCACAATTATGCAGCCCACAAAGATCCAGTTTAAAGTTAGGGCTGGTTTTCTTGCCTTGCAGCTACAGATTGGGCTACATTTTTAGTTTCTGGAGGAAAAATAGTTACTGAATTCTGCTTCTCTGTAATGAGAGGTTTTTGTTTTGTGTCAGGGAGGCTTACAGAATCAGGATAAGTGGATTTTTAAATGTATTTTCTGTGGTTGAAGTGGAAAAAGAAGCTGTCAGTGATGGGGACTAATGAGAACTGTTTGCTGCAGAACAAGCTGAGGAGGAGGAGGTGGTCGGCTCTGACCCAGCATCATTCCTTTTCACTTATCAGCTTATCAGCTTTGGCACTCGATGCATAAACAGCCCAGTTTTATGAAAAATGACTCGAGTCCTGCGAGAGTCGCTGACATCATCTGAACCAGACTGTAAAAACAAAAAGAGCTGAAAATGGAGGTTTTCTTTCTAACAACCTCAGATTTGATCCTTTTTTCTCGCTGAGTAATTTGTTCATCTAAGAGTCTGGTTAGGTTTAAACGAGTGTGAGATTAAATCGCGGTTAGTGGATTAAATCCAACATCAGTCGTTTCATTGTCTGAATGCTGAGTCAGTTATTTGTACAATTGTTGACATCTAAACACCTTGTGCTGTTTCTGATATGTCAAAAACAATCGGCTCATTTATGAGATGGACGCTGTGATTTTAGTTTTGCTGTAACCTGTATACTTTTCTAATTATTTAAATTTGTTTACAAATCTTTTTCTCCATAGAAACACTGAGATTTTTTTAAATTCCTTCATAAATGTTGTTCTCGTGCACATGGATCTCTGTTTATATCTTCTTTCGTTAATTTTAGCTAACATTATGGCACTTTTGGCTTGCCGTTTCTTATTTGTAGCTGAACTTTTGCTACTTTTCGCTAGCTTTTTACCAGTGATTTGCTCCTTTTAGCTATTCTTCTGCTTACTTTGATTTTTTGAGTTTTTTTTTTAACTGCTTTTTCTTTTTAGCTGGACTTTTACTATTTTTAGCTTTTAGCTAGTCTTTTTTGCTACTTTTACACTTTTGCAAGGTTTGTTATATTACCTACTGTTCTGCAACTTTATATTAGCCTTATGGTACTTTAAATAGCCTTTTACCCTTTTTAGCTTTCAGTTAATCTTTTGCTACCTTTACCTTTGCGACTTTTAGCTTTTTGATAGCTGTTTGCTACTCTTATCTATTGTTGTGCTTTTTTTAATTAGCTTTTTGATACTTTAAAGTAGCCCATTGCTACTTTTAGTATTAAAATAAAGTTTTCTTACTTTCGGCTTTTAGCTTTATTTTGGCTTTTGTAACATTTAATTAGTATTTTGATCCTTCTAGGTCTTAGGAAATGTTGTACTTCTTAACTTTTAGGTAGCCTGTTCCTACTTACAGCTTAAAGTTGACATTTTGTTATTTTTTGCTTTAAGCTAGCCCAGCTAATTTTAATTCTTAGCTAGAAGTTTGTTACTTTTTTGTGTTTGTTCGGCTCATCACACCTTCCATTTTGTTTTTACGAGCTCAGGTTTGCTCGTCCATCTTTCTTCCTTCTCGTTTTAGTTTCAACAACTTAGTTTCTTATTTAACAAACTTCAGCATTCATTTTTTTCAACCTGCATGAATGAAAGAATGGAAAACACGTACTGTATTTTCAAAATTCAAATATTTCAAGTTTGACTTGTGATTGTAAAACATGTTTGGCACAAAGTAAAAGTGAAAAAACTTCCTTTAAACCTGTGAAAACTGGGAGAAACTCTAAAATGTTTCAATCATTTACGTCTTCAGATAAAGAAAAAGCAGAACTAAAGTCCAGACAGTTGATTTCTTCAGCTGAAGATAAGCAAAACAATCTGAGTTTTTCTGATTTCTTAACAAAACGTGACCAACTTTGTTTTGTTTTTTTTAAAATCAGTACCAAAGATTGCACTGGACCGTTTTAGGATCCATGTCTGTTACCAAAACGTGTCACGAACCACTGGACCTGGTCTAGGACTGTCAACCCAACTGGAGACGGCTGTCACAGCTAATCAACATTAGCCCACAAAAACACACTGTCAGCAGCTGAGCCATTAACAACACATACTCTGAGCATAAGATCATAAGCATCAGGACACTGAGGGCAGAGCCATGAGCCTCTGCAGCATTCAGAGTTAAATCTGTAATTTAGCCGAAGTCCAGACAGGAATGAGGCAGAGTCTATTTTGGTGAGGAACAACCGGGGATTTGCATCACTTGGGCTGCATAAACTAAATGTTTCTTGTGGGTGATGTTTGCGATGCCAACTCATCCAGCCACTGCTCAGGAAGGGTGCGTCCTTTCTGACCACATTCAGCTCACAGTGCACTGAAAAAACAAAGAAAAACAGCTAAAAGCTAACGTTTGGTGACTCCTAAAAGAGCGTGCAGAGGTCAGGTTTGAGGCCAAAGCCTCTGGTGCTTTGGAAATACATATCTCCCTGGTCTTTTCCACATCATCCTCGGCCTCAAACATCTTTGAAACATTTACACTTTCTACTCAAAACCTCATTTACGTAAATGCTTTACCAGGTGGGGTTTAAACTTTTATAATCCAGAGGATTATAATGTTGTAGCCGTCAAACTTCATAAACGTTACACCTGACCTCAGTAGATACTGTGTTGGGTCTTGGAGTACATATTGAGCCCATATCAGGCACTAAAATATCATGTTTTAGCTAAATGTTTGTAAAATTAACGTATTCACCGGCATTTATATGTTGTGTTAAGGTGGTTAGCTTTGACAGCCATCTTGAACTGACTCCAAATCAGTTACACTTCCAGTTCGCCGAGTTGTTAAAATCCAGAGAGTGGTTCATGAGATATTTTGCCGTCAGAGTTTACTCCAACGTCTAACACTCGGAACTTGGAGATGACTCTCAGCTACTACCACATCAAAGTTTACCTCAAAATTAATCAACCTGAGGGCTTAAAAGAAAACAATGGCTCAAATCTCAAACTAGTAAAACACTGACTAAGTAGAAAAAGAAGCAGAATGGTAGCTGGAAAAATAGCAGAATAGCTAAAAGTAAAAGTCTAGCTAAGAGATAAAAATAGCAGTACGTAAGCTAAAAGTAGTAAACGGTTAGCTAAAAACTTATAGTAGGAGAATGGTGGCTATAAGAAGATAATGCTATTTAAAAGCTAAAAATAGCCGAGCTTAAAGTAGAAAAAAAAAAAACTTGCTGAAAGTAGGAAAAGCTTAGCTAAAAGCAAAAGAATAGCTAAAAGCTAAAAAACGTGACAGTTACTAAAAATTTCAAAAGTCTAGCTAACAGAAGCTGTATGGTAACTAGAAGCTAAAAGTAACAGATTGTTAAAAGTATCAAAAATGTAGCGCAAAGCTAAAAATAGCAGAACAGTTAAAAAAAAAGCTTAGATATTAGCTATCAAAATGCTAGCTGCAGGTTGCAAATTGCCAACAAAATGTAAAAGCAGAAAAAGGCTAGCTGAAAGCTAAAAGTAGCAAACAGCTTACTAGCTAAAGGCTGCAAAAGTCTAGCTAAAAACTAAAAGTCAAGAAAAAGCTAGCTAAAGCTTGCATCAGAGGACAAAACCAGAGCCAATATGAGGTACAATTTAAAAAGAGCATTTAATTAAATGAACTAAGAGGTAAATATCTGCAAATAAAGGTAAATAAATATTTTATAAGTTAATCACAAACCATCACACATCTCCTGAATGAGCTGAACATTTTGAAATATGAACAGCTAAAATCAAATAAACACAAAAATCCAAAACAAAGAGATGTTTCTGTATGAAAAAGCTACGTGTTTGTAAAATAAATGAGCTGAAAGTGATTTTTGTTTTCGTCTAAACTTGGTCCTCGGCCCTAATGTTGCTCTGTGACCTCAGCAGATCTATGCCCCAACCTTAGGTTTGTGCACTCCTCCCATCTTTTATGAGCCAAATGATCTGCTGCAGCACAGACCTCCACTTCATGTAGACATTCTTTTTCCTCTTGCAGATGCCACGACGACGCAGACTCACCCCTCAACATTAACTCACATGTTTCACACACCACATACAGTACGTGGTGAAGAAGACATTAGTGCCTTCAGAAACTTCTTAAACTGTAGCTGAGACAACTGGAAAATGAATTAGCGTAACAATAGTGTGCATGCAAAGTGTCATTTAAAGCTCAGCACAGTCTGGAGGTTTGGAAGAGGTCAAACCAGGAACAGCTGGCCTGCTTGTGTTCACGTCTCACATCCAAGGCAGAAACAAAAACATCGAACCACCAACATCAGCTAAAATGATGCCAACACGAGCCTGTTTTAAGGTGCTTGTTGGGAAAACAAATGTTGATGTTCTAAAACTTGTCAGGTGGATCAAATGTAAAACATCTTAACCACTGGACAGAATAACTTTCAAAACGTGATCATTGGATGGACATCCACAACAGATTAGTCAATCCATCCATTATCTTTACCTGCTTCTTCCTTTCGGGTCGCAGGGGTCACTGGTGCCCATATCCAGCTGTCATTGTGCAAGATGTGGGTGGACACCTGGACAGGTCCAAGTCCATCACAGGGACACACAGAGACAAACGAGACAACCATTCACTCTCACCTAGGGACATTTCAGCCTAACATGCACTTTTCTTGGTCTGTGGGAGGAAAGTGGAATACCCCGAGAAAACCCACGCATGCAGAGAGAACATGCAAACTCCACCTTGAAAGGCCCCCAGCCAGGATTTGGTCCAGCAACCTTCTCACTGGCAACACTTTGTCAGTCCTTAGTTTAAAACTGACATGAATAACACCAGGTATGACTCCTTTAAAGAATACTGGGGATTTTATTTTCTATTTTGGTCATTTTATTGGGTTCAGCCAAGAGTTTGTTGAAAGAACTATAGGTTGAACTGTCCTGGTGTGTTAACGGGCGGTCTAGAGGGAGGAATGATGTGCACAAAAGCTCACTACTGTCCTTAATTAATGTTAACTGAATTTTTATGTTTGTGAATGTTTCTGTGCAGTGCCCTGAGATAACTTCTGTTGTGATTTGGTGCTATATTAGGCTAAAATGTGACTGACATGAGAACAAGTCAGAAATCGAGTGTTTCATCTTTCACTTAGCTGGGAGTTTAAACAGTGACATTTTTCATTCAACCTTCATTCATACAGGTTATCTCATTAGCCATTAGGCTGATGTACACATGCAAAGGAGTGTTGTCTTTGTTTTAACTATCTTTATAGTACTGAATGCATTTTTATCTTAG
>JARVGS010000472.1:31146806-31157195 GCA_031762315.1 Hypsolebias antenori | reverse complement strand
GGCTGCATCAGTTTGCTACAGGAGTGACCAATTTGAATAAGCATAACATGCTTATTCAAATTGGTCTGCGTCTGCCATCTTTATTGTTGTTGAAAAAAAGCCTCATCTTCCTGCCAAGTATACTAAGTAAAACTGAAAGCCAATCTTTTTTGGAAAACAAAAATAAAATTAAAAATTCTCCATATATAAATATTTAATAATATATTTCTTGACTAAATCACAAAATAGCCTGGAGACTAGTCTAGTAACAAACACTAATTGCTTTTGCCACTGCTGCTCCTACTGAGGCAAATATAGAAATAAAGCACTCATTTTCATTCTATTAAAAATTATAATAAATTTCAGACAATGTAGTTTTGTGTTGATGAGGACTGAATGACTCGAGTGTTGGTGGTTTATAGATAAAGCTGCCCAGGGTAATATTATTAGAATAGAGGCAAACCAAATAATGTAAATTGCAGGGGTTTTTTTCATGTCAGCATTCCTTTATCTTAAAAGATGACCACTAAATGAAGTTTTTTTTCACCTTCATGCATGTTTAAAAAATTTTGCTATCGGACATCTGGGCCTACTAGTTAAAAAAGGAAATACTTCATTCTAATGAATCTTCTTTGAAAACTTTCTTGCCTCCCCCTCTCCCCCTAGTACTTCTTTAAACACCATCTCCCCATTAAAGCATCCTTTTCATAACACAGCTCCTCTTTGTGAAAAACTGGGAGGCCTCTAAAACATGTTCTGCTCTGCTTTTATCAAAGAAGCTGTTATGAACCTATTTCAAGGGCACTGGATGTGGGGATTAATTATCCTTGTGTTTTTCCTTGAATAGCAGTGATGAAATCATATCGTTAAGCTTTTTTGTCTTTGACTGGGTATGATACGAAGGAGCCGCAAATGGTCATAGACCACATGAGACTCCAATGTTAGCTCAGGGTTTTAAATTTGTAATGTAAGAAAGTGGCTTTAGAACAACTGCAACATTTAGGATAGTTAAAGATTCAATTAAATATAGCTGATTAAAATTACATGCTGATGAGCTGTGGGTTGTGATGCATTTGATTACTTTAAAACAATGCAAATCATTGCTGTTTTGATGTACATTAGCTGGAGTTCAGTGGAGCTAAAATTGGACATTGCACATTAAAACAGCAAATGGAAAATAGAGTTTTGTTAAAATAATCAGCTCAGACTGGATTTAGAGATTTACACTGTTGCGTATAAAACATGCACAGTAGGAAAATGGGCTGTGTCAACATATTAGATTTAGTGTTAACATGTACGAGTTTACATAAATAGCTTTTCAGAATAGTTTGCAGATGTGGATTTAGCTACAATGGATTCATTTCTTCAGAATTGAGTTTTCGTAATGAAGAAATGTTTGCATGAGAAATATAAAGTTGAAAATGACAATAAATTTTAGGGAAATATTGTTGCTGTGAAACAACCTCAG
The DNA here is from genome assembly GCA_031762315.1 of Hypsolebias antenori. Classification (NCBI taxonomy): domain Eukaryota; kingdom Metazoa; phylum Chordata; class Actinopteri; order Cyprinodontiformes; family Rivulidae; genus Hypsolebias; species Hypsolebias antenori. The sequence goes on along the minus strand of JARVGS010000472.1, from coordinate 31,155,748 downwards.
TTTTATTATTAAAGCTACAGTATATTATGAGTGGGGGATTTTTCCCTTTACACAACAAAACACAGATTTGATCAGTTATGGCAGGTTTTTTGACATACATCAGTCTAAACCAAAGGCTTCATTGATAACCACTACTAGTTTAAAAGCCAAGATATAAAAATAACAACCCATTTTGGAAAATGTGTGTAACCCTTCAACATTTAGGCTTGTTTGATATTTATCTAGACTAGTCCTGGGGTTTTTGATCTGCTCAGAGACAGGATTATAATGAAATTATGACCCAGTTCTGGTTGGGTTAAACGGGGCCAACGACTCTAAAAAGAATCTCCCAGGGATTCAATATCCGTCAAGGAATAGGGGTCATTTTTGCTTACTACATCACGTAGAAAGGCTTTTTGAAGCACCGTCTCATTTTTCCTTACACGTCAAACCACATAAGACCCGTTGAGATCACACTTAGTCCCGCCCCCTCATACATGTGACAGGCTGTGCTTCCTTTCTGCGAAGAAGGAGTCTAGGTCCTATAAATCTGTAATGACACGGGACATCAGCCCTTCCAGTTTGTGATCGTGTCATAGACCGGACTGACCAGTGCTATAAACTGTAACCTTTTCCTGCCTTGATTTTAATATCATTGGTAAAACTGAATTCACGTATCCTTGATTTATTGTCAGTGTGAGTGCCGCTTCTGAGGCAGGTTCGAGTTCGGGGGAGCGACGTGGGCTGGAGGCGGGTCCTGGTTCAGAGAGGAAGCCTAAGGCCCACAACTAGCAGCAGCTAGATCCAGCTCCCGTCGTAACAGGAGAACCTTATATTTATCCATCTGCATGTATCGTAAAAAGTGACGCAACAATTTTCACGTGAGGGTAAAATCAGCCACGCCGTTCCTAAAATTTAGTCAATAAACAAACAAAAAAAAAATTGATGGACGGGCTTTAAATCAACTTGACGATTCTTATTTTCAGGGGGAAAAAAATAGCGTTTCGCGTGTTTATAACGCTCTTGGACCACGCTCGTTTAATGTTGTTGAAAAATGTTTCCGTTCCGCTCCCAAGTGCACCCAGGCGAAAAATGCCAAGTACTGTATATAAACTTTTACGCCCGATAATAAATACATTCACAAAATCACGTATTATACTGTAACACTTCACTGCCTTTCTGTTCATTAAACTGCGAGCACAAGACCAAAAACAGACAAGTCTGTTAGTCCTTATGGGAAACGCAGAAATTTGATTCAACAGGTTCCTGCTTACCTCATGAGATGATAATATCTGGCTTGTTCAGTCTGTTCAGACTCGGTCACTTACCACTGTGTCACAATTAAACAATAAGAAACAAGCTACCACATCTAAAGACGGTAGATCGGCGTTTCAGGCACCAATCTGTTGCAGCCCCCAGTCACTGCAGCTAGCTGCTGCTAGCCGTGAGCCTTATAATTTAATTTGTTCATAAATAGTGCAAAATAAATACAAAGTACTTAAAAAGTGTAAGTGCATCAGTAGAATAAATAAAAATTAAAGGTTTTAAATTATTAAAACTTTGATATCTCATTATTTTTGTTTTGGGGGGAGTGGTGATGCAGTGGTTAGACAGTGGGCCTGTGATCGGAAGATCGCCGGTTCAAGCCCCGGTACAGACAACATCAAAAACTGTGGGTGGAAAATGGTGAAACACCCACACCTGCCTCCACCCTCATTCTCCCCACTCTGGGCCCCTGAGCAAGGCCCTTAACCCCCACCATCTGTGCCCTAAACAGGTCTCTCTTGAAAATGAGTTCTCATGGCTCAACGAGACTACCTGGATAAATAAAGGATAAATGAAATGAAAAAATAATGTATTTGAATTGACTGTATAATAATATAATATAACAATGTATTTGAATTGACTGTATAATAATATAATATAACATAATGTACAGTATTTGAATTGACTGTATAATAATATAACATAATGTATTTGAATTGACTGTATAATAATATAACATAATGTATTTGAATTGACTGTATAATAATATAATACAGTATAACATAATGTACAGTATTTGAATTGACTGTATAATAATATAATGTAACATAATGTACAGTATTTGAATTGACTGTATAATAATATAATATAACATAATGTATTTGAATTGACTGTATGATAATATAACAATGTATTTGAATTGACTGTATAATAATATAATATAACATAATGTATTTGAGTTGACTGTAGTTGTATTGGTTTATGGATCTGTTTTCAATTTAGATATAGGATGTGATGTTTTTGCTGTGAAGTGCCCTGGGATCATGGTTGTTAAAAACGGGTGATATTTACATAAACTAAATCATATTTAAAAAACACACAAAAGTGAACACTGACAACTTGCTGAACCTGTTGTATGTTTGTAGGTTTGTGTTGTTCATGCTTGTTGGCACTTTGTCGCTGTGTGTTTGTTTTCTCACCGCTGTGGTCAATGTCGTCCGTATCGCTGTCCACCGAGTCCTCGTCATCGTTGGGGTTGCTGCGGGTTATGATGAGGTCACTAGGTCCTGCCATGTCAGCTTCCCCTGCAGGAGGACGTTAGTGAGCTGGTTACAACACTAAGACCTGCAGCAGGAGGAGTGTTTCATTCAGGGTTTACCTGGAGAGGGGGTCATGCTTACAGCTCCCAGGTCCTTCCTGAGACGCTCCATCTGCTCCTGCTGCTTCCTGCTCTGAGCCTCTGTCTGAAGAACAGGAAGTCACATGTGAGGAACACACTCTGAAGCAAGTTCAGCATAGCTGGGCCTCCTTATTTAGCCTGGCTTGATAAAACCTAAACCTGTCCTGAGATGAAATGGGACTACTGGAACGAGCTGATCCAGTTCATTATGTTGTTGCAGACAAATCTTCCGATCTGGGATTTTATTAAGACCAGAATCATTGCACAGTGAAGCTTTAACTGACAGATTAGGTCGAAGCTGAACCCAAAATGCTCTACAGCTGGTCATGAGTTCAGCCTCTGTTTTCCTGAGTTTGTTTTAAGCCAGAAAGTTTGCTTCGTAGTACACCCATCACATAAACAGATAAATAACCAAAGAAATGTACAAACAAAGCTCACCAGCTGCCTGCGGAGTCGTTCATATTCAGGCCGGTAGTCCCTGAGGAGACAACATGTTCAGTTACTGATGTTTCCTGACCTCTGACCTGTCCGTCTTAGTTTTACGTGTCCATGGAGCGATGACACGCCGATCAACCCATTGATCAGCTGATACAACTTACCTCTCATACTCTTTGGCAGCATCTTCGACCTGAACAAACAGCTGATCCAGTCCACTTCCTGTCACAGCGGACACGCCCACCACCTACAGACAGAGTTAGAATAACTTTAAAAGGTTTAAAACAGAGGAGACAAGGCCAAGTTTCCTCTGTGAAACATCTCGTCTTCTTCCAACAACAGTCTGTAAATGTCCAGGACCCAAGGAGAAAAGGTGTTGGAGGTTTTGGAGGGAATGTTGTCCCTTTCTGGTCTGATGAAGGATTCTAGCTGGCTAACAGTTCTGGGTATTTATGGATGTTTTGTTTCAGCTGGTAAGTGGTGTAACTGCACTCAGGCCAGTTCACCAGCCAGACTCTTCTTCCTTGTGCGTTGATAAGACCAGGAACCAGCTGTATCCAAAAAGCAGGAACCAGTTATCATAAATCCAATTAAATATGTGTCCTTAAGACCCACAGATGACAGCAGAGATAGACACATCATCAAGTCTTCCAAGTCGATGAGATATTCAGCTGTGTGCATGCCAACAGGGCAAATCGGCTAAACTACAGCCTGTCTTCTCTTTGAAGAAATGTTATCAGTTGTGTTGAGGGACCAACTGACCAAGTTGAAGTCCATAGTTATGATTCGGAAGATTTTGTAGAAGACAGTCTCTCAGACAGTTTCACAGACAAGACAAAGCAAAGAGGAGATCGAGAGGAGACGTCCGCCCCTGAGAAGAGCAAGTGTTATTAGCATTAGCCAGGTGCAAATGACATAGGTCGCACATGCACAGTCAGGTCAGTTTTTCACGATTGGGGAAAAATGAACGTGTTTACATGGACGTTGTTAGGGTTATGAATCGGCGTAAACCACTCGTTTCGTTCTCATCACAAATTCTTTCAGATCGCGCTGAATAAACAAAAAATAACCCCAACGGGTTGTTTACATGACACGTTTTTATTCCAAACGGCCGTTTGATCCGATTACTTATGTCCATGTAAACATGGTGTTTCCCCTAGTTATCTTGCCATGGTGGGGTGCTCATCTGGTGGAGCAGTGGGCAGATATATAAGCACCCGGGGAGAAACTAGGGATTAGGTGTCTTGCTCAGACGCCATGATGTGGGAAGGCTGGGGATCCCTGGGACTTTCGGGTCCCGAGTTGGCTGCCCTGCCTTTACTTATTGGTGCGGTGTGGAGTGGAACCGATGAGAATTGAGACTGTGGCAAAGCACCATTGGTGTTTCATTGCGGTCCCAGCCCCATGTTTGGGACCACTGTTTTATTGATGTATTCTGTAACTATTGACTTTATACTAAAACTGTGGTGCTGACCACCTTGAAATTTTCCTTGAGTAATTTTATCTTGTGGACCTTGGTGCTTTTTAAGCTCCTCAAATGGTTTTGGGACAGTATTTGTCACTTGAGATGATTATCTGTGTGAAGATGTGGTGTAACGAGAAATGTTCTGGTGGAATGTGGATTTGGCTGTTTGAGTGAGTCTTAGGAATGGTTTACCAAACATTTGAGTTCTGCAGGCTTGTTTTCTAATGTAGACAGAAGGTCAATGTTTAATCAAAGAAACCACAGAAATATCAAAGTCCACGCTTGGCTATTAAACAGTGTCTTCAGATTTTAGAAGGGCTCAAACTCACATTTGCAAGGGGCAAAAATTTAAAAACCTGCTCTAGAGCCATATTATTTTCAGTGTTTTGTTGTGGAAGAATAATTCATATTACTTCTGTCCACCTTTTTCTCTGGGATATACCCTGATACGCTGAGTGATGTTACCATGTGGTCCTAGTGCCTGACGCTGACACGCGTACAATTTAAAATACAGTTGAAACATCTTCAGAAATATTTTACCAAGTCATGAAGTGGGCTTCTTTTTTTTTTTTTTGTTTTCTTGATGAGAATTCATGCGACGTTTGTCTCGCAAGGTATTGTAGCGCCCCAAGTAAAAATAGCTTTTTTAAATTAATATATTTATTTATTTAAAGGTTAACAAATTGTGTTTTGAAGCTAATATAAATCACAAGAAAGCCATAAAGGGCAGTGTTTCCCCTACGGTCCACCATTTTATAATCAGGCACCCCACCTTATCAACTGAACCGATCGCCCCGCCAGCTGAACTGTGCGCACTCTCCGTCGGCACGGACGTAGCGGTGCACAGTACAGGTGCGCTAGCTAAAAAGCTAAAGGCAGCACTCTTCCCTCCTGCTGTCACCCCCCCACAGCATGGAAACTGACAAACGGCGCAGAGCTCAGACACGTCCTCTCCACCACTGCCCATCACCCCAACACAGATCATGGATGATGATGATGATGTTGACTGCATGCTGGCTGTTTGTCCTACAGTGGTCTTTCACAGCTGACTGTGGCACTGATCAACCATCAGTCACTCAGGATTTTTACGCAAGAACGTTAAAAGCAAGTCATTATATATTTTTTTTTCCAGACAAAAAGTGCCACTTGAATGATGTATGACAGTGTTTAACCAGAAAATGAGGATGAAAATTATATTTTTTATCATTTGAACTTTAATAATAATCGAAGAGGCATTACATAGAAATTGCAGCTTGAAAACCGTAGTGGTTTGTTGTTTCTAAAGGGATTTTCCATCACAGCCAGAAGAGGCAGCACCGGAAAGGGCAACACGATGTGTCCATGTGTAACTGGGCTGAAGGAGTTTATAGTTTATTTGGTTCAGTGTGTTTGGCTCCGGATCATGGCTCATCTGAACAGTCCCAAGGCCTAGTTTCCACCGCAAGCCTTTTCTTCTGGACGTATTGTTGCCTACAGCTACAAAGCTTATGCACATACTTTGTGGTTGTCAGTGCATACCTACTTGGGTGGTCTCAACGTCCGGCCTGAATGGGTTTGTACCTAAAAACCAGCCCTAAGCTAAATACTAGACAGATAATAACAAATAAAATGAGCTGCTCTTTATCTAGCTGTTCATTCTCAACATTTCTCAAAGCTGTTACGGATCTGCATCAGTACACACAAAGGAACAAGGGGAATGTTTGAAACCAGATCAGATTTATGTACGTTTGTTTTCTTGAAAGGTTTAGAAAGTTACAGCTACCACAGCTGTAACCTCTGATTTGTGTCCCCTTTTTTTGTTTGGGGGAACGCTGGTTTCTGTGTGTTAGTGGGCGAAGGAATGGGAGGGATGGTGCAGCGCCCTCAGGCCATGTTAATGAGTTCTCTCTTTTCCTTCCATTCTTTCTATTTCTCTCCATCTTTAACCTCATCGCTTCCTCCCGTGAAGATGGCAGGGAGCAGACACATCATTGCTTCACTCTCAGGCGTTTCCTTTGTCTCATCCTTCCTCCCTTGCTTGTAACTGTCCCACTCCTTACTTTAATGTTTTCTACTCCCTCCTTTTTTAGGGGGGTTTGGTCAATTCACTTTCCTTCATTCTCTTTGACACATCATCAGAGATCAAGGCAGTGCCAGGAGGGTGAGCAAAAGAAGGCAAGTGGGTGGGAGGATGGTGAGGGAGACGAGTCCAAAACTCTTGTGAGGACACATGGAGGACGTTTGGAAACATGCACGTAGGAACAGACTTGAGGAAAAACTGATGCTGAGGACATAGGGGTTAATGTTAAGTGTGAAATTTCACAATCACAGCTGGTGACAACTCTGGTTACAAACTTTACACATTTTGCTCCAACTGCAGCCAAGATGGCCTTTATTTATCGAGCATCAGAACAGTTTTCTGGACAAGAGGAAACCGGAGCTACGCTTCTTTGTTTGTGTCTCGGCTCCAACAGCAGCTGTTTTTAAATCTGCATCCAGGTCCTGTCTGTGTGAAACGTCAGGGAACAGAAAGGAGCTCTGTCTTTAGTCACTGTGTTTAACGGTCAGTCAGCAGGAAGCAGACGGTGCGGTGACTTTTGTACTTTAAAAGAAAAAATCCTTTTTAATTCACAAATATTTTGATTTCTTCAACAACATTGTTTTCTTTGAAATCTGCTTTAACTACTAGTTTTATATCTGTTTTATGCTACTTTAGCCTTTAGCCTGCCCCTTGCTGTTTTAAGCTAGCGTTTTGCTTCTAGCTAGCCTTTTGCTACTTAAGGCATTCCAGCATTTTGCTACTTTTTGCTTGTTTTACTTCTAGCCAACATTTGGTTATATTTAGCTAACTTTTTATTTTCTGCTGGTATTTTACAAATTTGTCTTTTAGCTATCAAATTGGTTAGCATTTTACTGCTGGCTCACATTTTTTTTTTGGCTTTATACAGATTTTTGCTACTTGGCTTTCAGCTAAAACTATTGTTTTTAGCTATAGTTTTGATTATAGCTAACTTTGCTGCTGCATTTTGATTGTGTTTTATTCTTATAAGCATTAAGCTAACATGTAGCTTTTGTATTTTAGCTAGCATTTAGTTTCTTTAGGGTAGAGTTTTGTGTATTTTTACTTATAACTAGTGTTTGGCTTCTTTTAGCTTAAACAAATCCGTTTCAGCGCTTTAACAAATTTCGGCAAAACACTCAGGATTCACAGTTTGAGAAGCTTGTAGTTGTTTTTATTTATTTATTTATTTTTTAGCTTCTTGTTGGCGGTTGGTAACGGGGCTCAAAATAAATTTCACAAACCTCCGTCTCTGACCTGTTGCTTTTCTCTGTTTCTGACAGTACTGGCATAAAGGATGCTTCAGCTGCGAGGTCTGCAAAATGACTCTAAACATGAAGAATTACAAAGGCTTCGAGAAGAGACCATACTGCAATGCGTAAGTTGTCCATAAATCTTTTCTCCGAGCGTCTCATGTTTTTCATGTTTAAAGGATTCAGCTGCATCCTAACTGCATTTAATCTGACCTCAAACTGAAATGAAACCCGCTGAATATTTGTGAGAGCGTGCATGTTGCAACCCAACTGTGGCCCCTCTCTTCTTCCTCTGCTGTTTATCTGTGACTCTTCCAGCTCCCCCCTCACTGTAAAGGCCTATGGGTGGTGTGGGAAAGTGCCTCCCTCCCTCCTCTTCTCAGTGGGGAAGGGGGGTATTGACAAAGGAAATTCCTGGCGTTCCACTACAGTGACAGCGGCGGACACTCTGGAAATGAGCATGTTCGCTCATGCTTCAGTACATGCTAAAAACTCATCTGGAATTCATGGAATCCCCCTCTCTTATTACGTGTAATGATTTTCTCCTCCTTGGGGTTTGTTTTTGTGAGCTGCAGGGGGAGGGGGTTGCAGTGAGAAAGCGTTGTTTCATGTTCTGACAGGCATATTTGCTGAACGGCCATTTTACTGACAGAGAAATATATCAAATGCTTTCTAGCATTAGCATTGTCATTCTGACAGTAGAACCTGAATGGTGTCGTGCTTGCTAATGGTCAGGTGTTGCTTGGCTTCTCCCAGAGAAACTCCATGTACAAAGCAGAAGCATGACACTCCCTCTGCCAATGCCATATTGGCACTTTCTGCAAAATCAGTGTAAACATGGAATGCTCAATGATTTTACTAAGTTTGTTGATGAAATTGAAAACGAGCCGAGTAAACTTATAAACGGTCAGAGAGCCTGAGTCTGGCGAACAGTGGCTAAAGGGTCAGGCGAACAGTGGCTAAAGGGTCAGGCGAACAGTGGCTAAAGGGTCAGGCGAACAGTGGCTAAAGGGTCAGGCGAACGGCGGCTAAAGGGTCAGGCGAACGGCGGCCAAAGGGTCAGGCGAACGGCGGCCAAAGGGTCAGGCGAACGGCGGCCAAAGGGTC